>CM041777.1:309413512-309609470 GCA_023374045.1 Limonium bicolor | reverse complement strand
GGCGACTCTTTACTTAACTTATGCCGCTGAAATCTACCCACATTAGGTCCGGCAAGGCCTCTTTTCTGTTCTGTGTTCATGCCGTGAAGACAACCCCGCATGAGTCCGCTTCAACTGAACTTTTGCCTAGAAAATCATTCCTTGCACTTAAGAAACTCATAAAAACATAAGTCTGTACAAATATTATACTTTAACACATATAAGCATAATAACATAAATATAACTTTATTTAGATAATCTAATACTAATCTAGTGCATAAAATATGATAAGTCGGGCTTATCAAGCCCTACACTTACCTTTTGCTAGTCCTCGAGCAAACAAGATTAGAAAGGAGTAATTACTTGCACAAAACAGATAAACTTTAGAATGAAATGTAGATAAATATTCTCAACTCTCTGACTCTATTTCACAAGTATCACTTAATCATCATCTTATCCATCAAAACATACTAATGGGTATAAAATAAAGACCTCAAAATCGATCAAAACTTATTGGGCTATTTGCATAAGGGATTTGTAATCTCTCCTTTTTTCCGGTTTCCATCATTCAGCTCTATTTTTCAAGAGTTTCTGAATGTGGCCAAGACTCTCATCATTGGTTTTTATTTTCAATCCGCCCTATTTTGCAAGGGTTTCTGAATCAACCATGAATTTTTTTTTTGCATTGAAGAACGGGAATTTAGAGAAAAACAAAGGAAAAAACTCTCGTTTCTTGCTTTTATTCTGAGGCATTTTGCAACCTCAAGGAATATAATGCTTTTCCTTTGGAAAAGATTTTTTTCTTTCTTTTTTCTTCTTCTTTCTTTTTCACAAAAACCCTTTCTTAAGATTTCACCCCAAAAGAATTCTCACCATTTTGAAAAAAAGGAAAATATTACCCAGAAGTAAATAAGAATAGAAATGGAGTAAGGTCATATACTCATGCTAATAAGAGAATCAGAAGTAAAACAAGGATCTACAAGTCATTAGAAAGGTTACCTCTTGAGAGAACAGTATTTATTCATTCCTATCTCATCTTAGTCAAAAACACGCAAAAAGTTTTAGTAAACATTGATAAACTCTAAACTTATTATATCAAATGTACTAGTGATTTATTTTTCTATAAATATATAAATTTAAAAATAAATATATTTTTAAGGGGGACCCTTGCCCTACACTTGGCAGGAACACTGTCCCCAGTGTTTCAAAAGAAAAAGAAAAAAAAATAAAGAAATAAGGAAAGGAAGTGACTCCCCTGCGGTGAAAGAAGACCAGATCGTTGGGGGCTGCCCTACACTTAGCCTTTGGCTACTTGGCCGAGTGATTAGAGATCTCGATAGAAACGAAGATCGATCTCGCCTACTCCTGTCGATCAATTTAGTGTTGGAGACGGGAGTTGACCAAGTGGTCATAGTTGAGCAAAAGTTGTTGTATTTGCAACTGCATCGACCTATGCTCCATCGAATGATCGATGTTTCTGCAAGTTCCACTTCCTCAGGTGGTATAAAACTGGCATTCAGAGCATTGGGCGTTGTGGTCGTGCAATTTTCCACATTTCGTCTGCTGAGGAGAGAGTTTATTGCCATTTGCCTGCGGTATTTGATTATTTGTGTAGGAGTGTGCTTGAAGTGCATTCACCTGATTTTCTTTGGAGGAGTAACACACAAACAATATAATGTTTTGTAAAAAAAAATAATAATATAAAAAATAATAATATTAAATACATAAATAATTTAAACTATAATAATAATAAAAAAATTGGTCCTAAAAATAAAGACAAGTAAATAATAAATTTACAAAGCAAAAAAAAAAAATTGATCGTGCCGGGCATCATGCCGGGTGTAGGCACCCCGGCACTGGACTTCCTCCATACATGCCGGTTATATTTTACCCGGCGCCAAGCCCGGCCTAATCAATACGAAAGCAAAAATAAGAGGATCAACGAATCGGGAGTATTATATGGGAGTAAAGAAAACAAAGAGAATTTATAAAAAACTTTAACACTTAACGAAAAATAAATAAAATAATAAAAAAATTGAACGTGCCGACATGGTGCCGAGCATTGCGTATCCGCAGTGGACTTCCTCCACTGCCGGGTTGGATATACCCGGCATATACCCGGGCGTGTTCAAACTTGAAAAAGAAAAGGAAAGAATATTTATAGATAAATCAATATTCGAAAAAGAAAAAAATGCAAAAATAAAAGTTGATATTATGCCGGATTGTGCACCGGATGAATCCCGTCCGGCTTAAGACTTCTTCCATGATGCCGGACGTGGTTTATCCGGCCTGTTGCACGGCATACTCAACTTAGCGAACAAAAACAAACAGAAATAAAGGAAAAATGTTGAATGTGCCGGGTACTAGATATCCGGCCTGGTACCCGGCATATTCAACCGAACTAAAATATGTACAAATTTAAATCAAGGAATCAAAAAAAAATAACGAATAAATAAGGCGTATTACCGAATTAGACTTGGACCAATTCCAAGTCCCCGACAACGGCGCCAATTTGCTAACAAGAAAAATTGTTAGGATAAACTATATACATAAAAAGAATAAAATATTAAAAAAATCCTACAACTCTACTACGGGTAGCAATTAAAAACCCGGTCGGAGTATAGTGTAAATATATTACGACCGAGAGTATCGAACCCAAGGGACTTATAGAAAACTAGTCCTAATCCGGCAAAAGCCTATTCTATAATAACAGGGGGAAATGTAAATGACACAATAATTAACTAAAACCTATCTAAATGCGAGGTTTAGGACTAAACCACCTTAAGTACCAACATGATCACGCAATGCAACTTCAAGACACGAACTTAACCAACCAACATGATGCGCCGGATGTCCTGCCGGACATCAGATGCACGGCATATTCAAATTCTTGAATGTGCCGGACAGGAAGCACCCGGCAGTGCATCCGCACGTTCATATGGTGAAAACCACTCTCTTGCTTCGAACAAGAAACTCAAAACCCATTAACAATCGAGCATATTCATGCTACGAAATGAACAAGGAGTGAGGGAATGATTAACTCTCAATCTTTAATGCTAACCCTAAATTATAGATGAAAACATCAAAGACCACTAAGATTTGTCTAACCTATCCTACTCTTGGGCTTTTCCCCCTCAAGTAGAATTTGCATAAAGAGAATGAGTGATCAACTAATTCCCTTGCCATAAGAACCAGAATCTTAATGAACGCTTGAATTTGTATTGAGATAATCATATTGTTTACATAGAAGGAATTCATCCCTAACCAAAACCTAACAAGGATCTCTACTTCACCATCACATCCATCAAATAAGGAAGAAACATAAGGGAGAAGGAGATTGAACATAGCCTCAACCCGAAAAGGAAATCTTCTCTTCTTCTTGTGGATGGATCCGTAGAAATGCCTTGGACACCAACAATGGAGTGTGGCGGAAATAAGGACATGGATGGAGTGTATATGTATGTTGAAGTTTGTTCAATTGTTGCCTTCATTGGCCTATTTATAGTCATCAAAATGTGTCGTTGCCGGGCGTCGTGCCGGATCACCAGTAGCCGGCACACGTGATAAACGCGCCCAACTGTTAACGGTCGAAACCGTCAATTCCGTGCGAAACAGTGCATATGCCGGGTAGGAGATACCCGGCATCACACCCGGCATCATCCTTTTCACCAACGGTCAATAACTGCTACCCCTTGGTCAACCGTGGCGACTCTTTACTTATGCCGGATGGAATCTACCCGGCATTAGGTCCGGCAAGGCCTCTTTTCTGTTCTGTGTTCATGCCGTGCAGGAACAACCCGGCATGGAGTCCGGCTTCAACTGAACTTTTGCCTAGAAAATTATTCCTTGCACAGAAAACTCATAAAAACATAAGTCTGTACAATATTATACTTTAACACATAATAAGCATAAATAACATAAATATAACTTTATTTAGATAAATAATACTAAATCTAGTGCATAAAATATGATAAGTCTGCGGCTTATCAGTGCTTCTGGGTATAGTGGGGGTGAGTATGGTGGGGGTCAGTATGGTGGGGGTGGGTATGGATATTTTTAGACTGTTTAGTTAAAGTTTTTTGTTTGACGCTTTTGTAGTAATGATTTAACTGGTGTGGTGATTGTATGTTCAATATTTGTTTATTTGTTTTTTAAATAATTCATTCTTGTTTATGTCATTAGGATGTCAATTCCCGTTGCAATTCACGTGAACCATTACACTACGTTCAATGAATACGGGGCACGGTTCGAACGTAGTCCGGGATGGGCAGTGATCGATACAGAAATTGGAACTCCAACAAGTGTTAGCCATCTAACATTGTCATTAAATCAAATTGTGAGATCACATTTTGATAATCATCAGCTGCACATCTATTCAATTATCTATCTTATGATGGACCAAGATCTATACAACGACTCTATCGCCCACATACTAACGGATGAAGACGTACGCATGATGTTGCAGAACAACTTAGACCTTGGAGAAATAACGGAAAAAGTTAGGATTCTTGTGAAGTATGAAGACGATTCAGACTTTGAAGACCCTGGTATAATACGAGACAGGGCGCAGGCTTACCGCAAAGAATACGTTGCACGCTACAAGGCTATTACGAGGAGACGACATCCCCCGATTTGATTATTATAGTTCAACTTTTGGATGTCATATAATGGTAGTGAATGTAAAAAGACTTGTTAATTGTTTTGTGACTTTGAATAATGCATGTGGTCACTGAGTTGTAACAGTGTTAAATGACGTTTGAATAAATTATATCTCCAGTTGTTCTGTCGTACGTGGAACATGAACTGCTTGAGGAATGTGGAATGCATTTCGAGCATCAGTTGTGAAGGAATGAAACTCCGAAGTAGAATCTCTTTTGAAGTCATAAAAATATGTTTCAAAGATGTTTATAGTTTATTTTAAAAATTCATTTTTTGAGCAATCTCCAACTGCAAGCCCATCTCATTCTGTACTAAATGACGTGTGAATAAATTATATCTTTAGTTGTACTGTCATGTGTGGAACATGAACTGCTTGAGGATTGTGGCATGCATTTCAAGCATTAGTTGTGAAGGAATGAAACTCCAAATTAGAATCACTTTTGAAGTCCTGAAAATATGCTTCAAAGATGTTTATAGTTTATTTAAATAATTCATTTTTTTAGCAATCTCCAACTGCAAGCCCATCTCATTGTGTACTAAATAACGTGTGAAAAAATTATATCTTCAGTTGTACTATCGTGCGTGGAACATGAACTGCTTGAGGATTGTGGAATGCATTTCGAGCATCAATTGTGAGTGAATGAAACTCTGAAGTAGAATCGCTTTTGAAGTCCTGAAAATATGTTTGCAAGATGTTTATAGTTTATTTAAAATATTTATTTTTTGAGCAATCTCCAACTACAAACCAATCTCATTGTGTACTAAATAACGCGTGAATAAATTATATCTTCAGTTGTACTGTCATGCGTGAAACATGAATTGCTTGAGGATTGTGGTATGCATTTCGATCATCAGTTGTGAGTGAATGAAACTCCGAAGTAGAATCGCTTTTGAAGTCCTGAAAATATGTTTGAAAGATGATTATAGTTTATTTAAAAGGCCATCTCATTGCGTACTAAATGACGCATGAATAAATTATATCTAAAGTTGTACTGTCGTGCGTCAGTTGTGAAGGAATGAAACATCGAAGTAGAATCACTTTTGAAGTCCTGAAAATATGTTTCAAAGATGTTTATAGTTTATTTAAAAATTCAGTTTTTGAGCAATTTCCAACTGCAAGCCCATCTCATAGTGTACTAAATGACGCATGAATAAATTATATCTTCAGTTATACTATCGTGCGTGGAACATGAACTGCTTGAGGATTATGGAATGCATTTCGAGCATCAGTTGTGAAGGAATGAAACTCCGAAGTAGAATCGCTTTTGAAGTCCTGAAAATATGTCTCAAAGATGTTTATAGTTTATTTAAAAAATTCAGTTTTTGAGCAATCTCCAACTGCAAGCCCATCTCATTGTGTACTAAATGACGCGTGAATAAATTATATCTTCAATTGTACTGTCGTCGTCAGTTGTGAAGGAATGAAACTCCAAAGTAGAATCGTTTTGAAGTCCAGAAAATATGTTTCAAAGATGTTTATAGTTTATTTAAAAAATTCATTTTTTGAGCAATCTCCAAGTGCAAGCCCATCTCATTGTGTATAAATGACGCGTGAATAAACTATATCTTCAGTTGTACTGTCGTGTGTGGAACACGAACTTCTTGAGAGTTGTGGAATGTATTTCGAGCATCGATGGAAATGATACACGATAATTGTCAAGACGGAAATTCGTTGACGTTTAAAATTTAAAAAAGAAGACTTTTGTAGTCGGTTTAGGCAGAGCAAAATCCTCTTCCAACTCGAAATTAAACGGTTCGTCCATATGTAACTGCATCATGAATAGGATAGCCCTTTAGTATATTTTATATGTAGAGAACATTCAATGGGCGAAAATTGGTGGAAATGATAGACAATAATTGTCAAGATGAAAATTCGTTGATGTTTAAAAAAAAAAAAGACATTTGTAGTCGGTTTAGGCGGAGCAAAATGATCTTCCTACTCGAAATCAAATTGTTTGTCCATATGTAACTGCATCGTCAACAGGATAGCCCATTAGTTTAAACCATCTAGTATCTATATAGATCTTTAGCTAAGCAAGCATTATCACACTAGCTTTGGAACAGACTGTATGTACGCTGAATTTGTTTTTATTAGATAAAGTATATTGCACATCCAAGGCTTCTGACTAATGTGTGTGTTGACTAAGTTGTAACATTATGATGACTGACATATGAACTAAAGCATGAATTCAATTGATGAATCTCCTTCAAGATTTTATAATGTTTAAAAATGAAAAGAGACGTTAAATATGTGGAAATGATAGACAATAAGTGTCAAGATTGAAATTGGTTGATGTTTAAAAATAAAAAAAGCATTTGTAGTTGGTTTAGGTGGAACAAAATCATCTTCCAACTCGAAATCAAACGGTTCGTCCATATGTAACTACATCGTCAACAGGATAGCCCTTTAGTTGAGACCATCTAGTATCTGTATAGATCTTTATCTAAGCAAGCATTATCGCACTAGATTTGGAACAGACTATATGTACGATGAATTTGTTTTAATTAGATAAAGTATATTGCACATCCATGGCTTCTGATTAATGTGTGCATTGACTAAGTTGTAACATTATGATGACTGACAAATGAACTGAAGCATGAATTCAATTGATGAATCTCCTTTGAGATTTTATAATGTTTAAAAATGAAAAGAGACATTAAAACACTAAACTATTCAAATATTTATCTAATCTTCTAAAACCATTGTTCCTGGTCTACTAACCGAGGGAAACAATGTAAACATGTGTTAGTTGCGCGGTATGTACGAATCCAGATAATGTGTAACCGCGGGTTCATGCTAGTGTCACCACATAAGATTCATGCATGGGACCTGACAATCTTTGAATGTTTGCACACTAATGAAATGAGATTACCCACTGACACATGCAATATACACCTCTGCTTCTGGATGACCCAACTCCCGATCATCACGTAGTAGTAGTGCGACCAAGCCTCATGCCGTACTACACATACTTCTTGTAAAACTTATAAGCACAATGTTGTAAACAGTCGACAAGATAATACAAGGATAGAGAATTTCAATCCAATGTCGCGTTGGTGCAAATGAGTCTACAAACCAATTCAGTCGTGTGTACTGTCTTTTGTACCAATGCCATTCACCTCGATCCAACCACCAATCTCTTCTACTCTCCAGGTCATCAAGGCATGCACGTCTAATCGCTTTCCATTGGTTATCATCATTGTACACAAATCGGAAATAGCTCGAAAACCACAATTTCCATTGCCTACTATCTCCCTGTAACCTGTAATATAATCAAGTAATTTCTCATTGAATTTAGTCCAATGTCGAGAGGAGTTCCAGGGGCTTCAGTATGTTGGTAGTGGTGAATGTTGTTGCGGTGGATTTTCTTGCATCGTCGGGCCTTTTCTAATCTGACTCATTCGCTCAAATGACCATCGCATTGATTGATTGTGATCCATTGTCGGCCCACGATCACTTTGACTTTCGGGTGCTGTAGAGCGTCGCTGAGACTGTGAACGTCGTAGGGGTGGACCACGGTTTCCAAGACCTAAATGCTCGTGCTCAGACTTGTCCCAAGTGTTTGGCCTCTTCTTTTTTTTTTGTAGTGGGCCTACCCTTAGGCACCTTCACCTCTGGGGGCTGTAAACTAGTGTGATCATCCGAGGGCTCCCGTAATGGCTTCCACGCGTTGAATGCTTGTTCAATTATCGTAAGATCAAACTGCTCAGAGAGATCCTCATACCACAGACTTACACACGAGAGCTGTTCCTCTGTGGTGTACGACTCATCACACGTTTGACGTTGTGCTTCAAACTCTTGCTATTGGTCATATCTGAGTGTCCGCCAAAAGATATGCACTTCTTCAACTGGTATATTCAAACCGGGTTGAATGTACTGATACATACAAAATGTGCATGGTAATCCCATTGTTGTAAGTAAACGCACAAACACCTTCGTACGATGTTGTTGTGATCAATATCACAATTATCGTTTTCTCAGCTCCTTCTGGAGTATTTCCATGCATTTGAGGCTCACTTGATTGACCAGAAACAAAAATGGGACTTGCTGGTCTTCCGAAACCCTTCTATCAATGGAAAACTCGAAGTCTTGTTTAATGTGGAAGTGTTGCCCTTCGATGAATCTATGTATGCTGTCAAAGCATGTGTCTAGAGATCCAGTGGATGTATAAAGCCAACACCTTAGAGTTGAGTGGGCGTTCTCCACCCTATAGATTGAAAGGAAATTAGTTACAGATAAATGGGAAACCTAACAATACAAACGACATAACATGTTGACAATTTAAGTTAAGCTAACCTGTTGGTAGATGTGTTGCCGAAATGCATGAATCTTTTAACCCATACCTCACAAAATTTCTCATGCTGACTTAGCCATGTCATATTCAAGTACACAACGAAAGGATTGTTGGTGCTGTAAGAGTATAATAATTTTCCGCACTGATCATCGTACTCCGCGATAGTGGAGGCGTAAACTATTCGCTTCCACCTATACACTATTACTTCGGCTCTCTCAGCGTCAACATTCATTATCTTGATCGCTTTGGTACCCACATTCTTACATATATGCCATCGGCATAGAAGATGTGGTAAAGAAGGATATACCATTGAAAGGGCTTTCACTAGCGCCTTCTCATTGTTAGTGACAAACACATATGAAGGATAGGTCAACACCTTCATCAGCTGATTAAGCATCCATGTGTATGCAGACTCGTCCTCTCTGACTGCAAAACAGAACTCTATACAGAAGTTCTTACCGCACGACGTCACTCCGATGAACTTCACTAGAGGCATCTTGTAATGTTCGTCTTCTAAGTACTATCAATGAGCACTACATAAGGAAACATCTTAATGAGTGTCAGCGAAAAAGGGTGCACAAACAAGATAAGACAAAGTCTAGATGCATTCCTTGCAAAATGGTCATTTAATTAGAACAAACATTTAAAGTGATTAACATCCAAATAAACTGACACTAAACAGATGTGCAAACACTTACTTGCATCTTTCTCGGACCACCGACTGTAATTACGTTCATCTAGCCAGTGCATGAATGACGCTACATCTGTACGTCCACCACGATCCTCTCGTCTGAATTTCGCAACTAGGTTATGAATCGATGTCTTGTCTGTGGTACTTTCGGGGTTCTTATCATGCAAATGGGCCCACATCTGCCTCGGTGCAACACCACTCCTGTGTAAACTTTTCATTCTTGCTCTTTCGTCGACACTAAAGTGAGGCCGGATGAAGTGAGATTGTGGGTTACTAGCTAACTCGTGGTTGTGCGTCGGAATCATCACCAGGATAGACCGGCCTATACGTTACCCACCTTTAATGCTTATGTGGAGCAGGCAGTTGCATTTCTTCGTGGCACGCCGCAGCCTTTGACTAGATGATGAAGATTCTCCTATGCTAACTTGTGGCTTATGCTTGCCGTATCTCTCACACGTTAGTACTAATTCACCGTCATCTCTCTTAGTCTGTCTGATTAGATAAATATTATTATTCTGTCCGATGCGAAGCGCATGACTAACCGCTTCATCTTTATCAGAAAATATTATGCTAGTACTAAACACATGACCTGTGTCTACCTTCATGTCCTCGAATTCAGTATTGTTCTCACCCTAAGTAGAAAAACATTGTTCATCACGAAGTATTACTCGTAAACCCTAATATTATGCACTTGAGACAAACGCAACAGCACAAACAGATCGAAAAACGGAGCAATAACGAAGAAGATACAACGATTTGAAGAAATGAGCACCGGCGCAGGCACCGACAACAAGGGGCAGGCGCCAACAGAAGAGGGCGCGCGTGGGCGCGAGTGTAAATGGGGCCGCGCTGGCGCCACTAACATGGGGGCGCGCCGGCGCCTGTTCTCCACAACAAGCTCCGGAGTCGGATGTTGTGTGCTACTTGGAAACCCGATTTTTACTTTTCTCGTTCATTTTTGTACAAATTCTAGCTACGTTTGTACATAAATTGCTAAAATAACACTAGAAAGTACCTCAGAATGGGCCCCTCATGAGTACTTCTCGCTGTTAACATCATCTGCACAATCGTCATGCATTTCCGGAACACCACCTTCGGCATTTCGTACATCTTTTTTACTCTTCTTACCGAAGAGCTTTTTCTTCAAACTTCCGAAAGAAACCATTTCCTCTCTTTATCTCTCTAACTTTTAGGATTTCTGAATTTGATTATGATTTGATAACGTATTCACTTCCTTTATATAATGAAATTTGGGGCTACCTTGTAATATGTCACAAATTGTGGGTAAATATAGTAATTTTAGAAAAATATTAAAGCAGGGGCAAAATGGTTTTTTTTCGACTGTGCGAAGTGAAAACACGACTGGGCGTATCGACGCTCTTTTCAAAACTTGGTAGTAAGAAACCCCTAAAACATTTTAGAATTCATATAAAACCCTATTTCCATGGAATGATCTTAGATAATAACTATTTTACCCAGACATTATAGGTCATGTTTCAAGTTCACTATATGTCCATTTTTATTCAAGAGCATTTTATGAAATTTAACAATAAAAATGCTGACAATTTTTATGAAATGCCACAAGATTTTTGACTAATTTATGAAATGCTACTAAAAAAAGGTTACAAAACTCTAAAAAATATATAGAGTTTAAATTTTTTAAAAAATGTTAAAAAATTGCAACTAAAACTATTGTTAAAATTTATAATTTTTTTTTAAATATTAAATTTTTAAAATGTGTTAAATATCATAATAATATTATAACAAATTAAATATTTCTTACAGTGTTTTTAAATTATTAGGTATCATAAAATAGAATACATAATGTATATTTAATTATATGATATTTTCTACTTTTTATTGTCATTTCATAAATGACAATTACTGATTGTAGATATAATAAAATATGTAAAAATATCACAAATATTATGTCATAAAGTTATTTGAAAAATAGAATAATTTTTTTTAATTTTTAATTTTTCTAAAAAACTTTCAATTTGTCAAATTTTTTAAATATTTTTAATTATTTTAATAAACTTAGAATTTTTATTGAATTTTGTATTTTTTTGGAATTTTATAACCTTTTAGTGGCATCTCATGAATTAGTAAAAAATATAGTGGCATGAAAAATTGCCTAATATTTTTTTGTGTGAAATTTCATAAAATCTTCTTGAATAAAACCGCTATTTGGCTGACTCTCTTCTTCGCATTTGAAGGGGTATATTGTGAACTTAAAATATGATCTGCAATGGGAGGAGTGAAATAGTTACATTATTTAACGTCATTCCACGGATTTAGGCATTTTATGTATTTTGAAGTTTTCAAGGGTATCTTGTGATCATATTATGAAAATGGGGTATGATGTGAATTACAAAAAAGATTTAGGAGTATATTATGAATTATGAAAAAATTTAGGGATATATTGTGAATTTTCCTGAATTAGATAAACTAAAGAGTATTATTTATGCAAACATAAATGAAGCCAAAAAGAGATGTAGAGGTTTTTTTTTTCTAAACTTGTTTGTTATTAATCAATGACTAAAGTCGCTGTAAACGATTATCAATTAACAACAGACAGTCACCGATTACCACTACCGACCTATTCATAGTCATCAACCTTGGATCAAAATATTCTAGAAAGGATTATCCTATTTCAAGAGGTGATCATTTAGGGGACAAACCAGATTCAGAGTCGAGATCATCACATTTGTAGGGAGTTGTAGTGTCCAAATCCCACTCTTTTAATGTTGGACCGTACTTGACCCACTTTTGTTGGGCTTCTTTACTTATACTTGGCCTGCACCTCTCATTTATGAACTGTACCGCTAAACCTAACATTATTATACGCTATGCGCATTTCTTAGGTGAAATAGAAACTAAGTTGTGGAGTTTTAAGGTGTGTTTGTTTTGGTAATCCGGTATTACAATGATTCTGTTTTCTATTATTTGTTTCATAGTTATTTTCTAGAAAAAATAAAAGGAATGAGATTATCTCGATTCCTTCTAACTTGATTTTTTCAGCTCTTACTAGAGAATGTGATTCCCTTCCTCTAACGCCCCTATTAAACAAATATACAGCGGAAAATAAAATACTATGGCGTTTACAGATCATCGGGTTCCAAACACCCGGCACAAAACCTCACCAATTACAATTAATAAATTACAAAAGCTACGGTTTGAACCTCGAGAAAACTTAACTTAAACATAACAGTAATAAAATACATTAACTCTCCACAAAACTTTATCCCACCCGAAACACTCATTCTCTTCGTGGCCACCTGTATATCAACTCGTACCTGCAAGATGAAACCAAGCAGCCCACCCCGAGAGGGGTGAGTCAGTTCCCTGGAATGGAACTGGTACGATCCTCCAAAACAAACTTATAATATAACTCTTTAATAAATAATAACCTGAATACAATCACTTAAAACCACACAGAGGAACAAGGCACTTTAAAAATCACCAAGTCAAGATAACAAGTTGCGAAAGAGATAAATAACATAAAGTTAAAGTTAGTCAATCAGAAGAAATCACACCATAAGTTAGTGAACATCCATTGTTGTGTTAGATTCAGTTCCAGTTAGGATTAGGAAGACCCAAGTAGTCACAAGGACTAGGAATGAAAGAAGAGATCCAAGAACCCATAACTCAAGAGTGGAATAAAACCCATTGGGAGAGATGGCCCTCACCGCCAGTCAGTTGTCACAAGGATGAGGTAAACAGACCTTCGCTGTCAGTTGTCCATATGGACGAGGTATAGCAGACCTCCGCTGCCACCGACCCGTTCTCAGTCATCGGTGAAAAGTGTGTGCACCACTTAATAGAAAGAATCCATACTCAGTACCAAGATTGACATTTTCCCATATCCCCATTAGATTATTAACTGCACAAGGGCAATACCAAAACACTCAGTCCTACAGAGTGCAGAGGCGTAAACCCTCAGCAGTTAATATCTAATAGAAAGAATCCATTCCCAATAAGGCTGATCAAACTCGACTCATGGATGAAACAATACCCATAGTCCAAAGGAAGAATTACCAACAATAGATATTTCCTATATTCCTAGTTACCCCACTAGGTCATTAACTGCACAAGAGCAATACCATAACACTCAGTCCTACAGAGTGCAGAAACGTAAACCCTAGGCAGTTAATATCTAGTGAAACAACTAGATATGAGGAACCAATAATGAAGGAAGTTTCACATACAGGCTCAGTTAGTCACATCAAGCTCAGTTAGTCACCCAAACAGATTCCTTTCGAAATTCATTCAAAGTCAATTAGCATTTTCCAAAATGTCTCCTTAAGTCTGTTAGCAATCAGTATTGGAGTACGAGAAATCGTACCTGGTATGTGAAGAAGCAGTAACTAACTCGAATGAGTGATCCCCCAATAATAACCTATAATTAAGGTGTTCCAAGTGTTGATTAGTTAAGGGACTTATAAACTAAACATCTTCTATTCTTACTGATTTATAGTTCCAGGTTTACCATTATTCCCTCACAAAGGTTTGGGCTAGATTTTGTTAAAATCTTTTGTTAGGCCCATTTTGTTTAACCTGGAATGATTTAGAATTTATCCTGAGAGTGGCCCAAACTCTCTTTGAATTGTTTAAGTGGGCTTTTGGAGTTCATAGACTTGGGCTCAGTACGTTAGCCCAAGACTGTGTTACGTTCACGTTGTTAAATTAAACCCTTAGGTTATCGTTGACTATTTTGTTGCGCACCGATTAAAGTCCTAAAGTTTAATATATATATTCTTCTTATTATAGTCCCCACAAGGAATGTTATTTCCTTCATCTATTTTTAATTTATTTATATATATATCATATATATAAGATTTTTCCGGAACATTTTTAAGAAATTTATGTATTTAATAACTTTTAGACATGTCCACAACCGATATATGGTTTACAAAATAAAGTATTTTCTTTTATTTATATATATCTATATATATATATATATATATATATATGCATGTACATGTATTAGAATTTATTTAAGTCATCCTTTACGTAGCGTATTATATTTAAATTATCTCTATTAACTTCAACATATATTGTATTCCATGTATGTTTATAAAGTATTTCTTTTGTACATTTTAGAATATTAGCTTCTATAGTATTTAGTTAATATAAGTGTTGATTTATTTAGCTCCTTGTTTTAACCTAAGTTACTATTTAATTCCTTTTATATATGTGTGTGTATATATATATATATATATATATATATATTTTCCTTAGTTTTAATTAAGAATGTTAACTTCCATATATATAATAAATAAAATGTAGATTAGTTTAGTTCTTTGATTTAACATCTGTTTCTATATATATATATATATGTTGGAGTATGAAGGTGTTGCTGAGATAGTCAACCAGATCAAAGGAGTCAATCACACTTCTCAAAACAAGACAGAGTCAGCCAACCTCGAAAGAGCGAGAGAGTCCATCTATGTGAATTCATCAATCAGTTATGAAATTCAAGGAGCAACGTCCACTAAACATAACAGTCATCAACTATCATCCTTGGCCGAAATTCATGCAAAAAGTGAGAAAATCCAAAGCCTTGACTTTCTGATAATTCGAGAGAGTCTGTCGGGTAGTTGCTAAAATTAAGGAGCAAGTACATCAACTACATTGACTTAAAACGGTCATCAACGTTCAGACTTGGACCCAAATTCTCTCAACGTGGCACTAATCTGAAGATTTGGCTCCAGCTTCCAAAATTTGGCTCAAACTTCCGAAATTCAAGGAAAGAGTCGTTGGTTCCTGAAATTTCGGAACTGACAGAGTCAATCTGCTACATCAGACGTGAGAGTCATAATTGAACGTTGCCAAGTTGTCCAATGGATTGGTTACTGTCCGAAAATTAAGGGCCAAGGCTTAGCAACGTTCATAAAGAAGTTAGGACCGGATTTTAAGCAACTACAAGTAACTACCATGTTCAGATGGCAGAAATTTCGGAAGCAGACTCCCTCAACGGCTCCACTACATAAGAGAGTTGTCATTTCGTTTCTCATTGCAGCTTTCCAGAGAGAATCATACAGAGCATTTGTTTAGAGAAAGCTTTGCCTATTTTAGAGAGAGAGAAATAAGAGAGAGAGAGAGAGAAGTACTAGATTCGTTTGTGCAAATCGACAGATTCTTTCTAGGTAGGACCTAGTTTTCACTACACTTATCATTGAGCTGATCAGAGATTGTATTGGGTGAGTAAGTGAAAACCACGAAGTATATCTCATCTACTGAGTGGGCATTATAAGTTGTTTTGTTTTGACCAGGAAATAAAATAACTTATATTGTGTATCCTGCTGAGTTCGACAGAGTCCTTGTACCTTTCGGGTGTTTCTAAATCTCTCTTACTTTACTACCTTGAGCAACTGCTTCCGCGCACTTAGTTCGACTAAGTGTTTCTACGTCTGAAGTGTAAGTTCAATTGAGTCAAACCATCTCACAGACTCACACCTTGAGTCGGTTTGAGTCAGCCACCCGATCCTACAATATATATATGTAAACAATTTTTACTTCACTTAAAAGTTAATTCCCAAAATATTTACAAACATACTGTTACTAGATACTAATTTAGTCTTCTCATATTTTTCCCAACCTAAAAAGTTCATTAGTAAGCTATACTTTAATTTCTGTTACATTAAAAACCTTATATTATAAGTAACTTATGAAAAACCATATAAATACAATTTTTAAACCCATTTCCTCATGTCCAAAATTCCCCAAATTAATTATATAGTAACTATAACATTTTAGACATATTATAAAAATTTTATTTCATAAAAATATCTTTTTAAATTATCCAAATAATTCCATAATACTCATAACTTGCAAAAATCATAACTTACGTTTAAAAACTCAAAACCGATATTAATTTACATCATAATAAACTACATTTTATAAGGAATATATGGTTAAAATTTCAAGTCAAAATACATTGGGGAAGGTCATTAAAAAAATTCGACAAGTTAGGGTTTAATTCTGGAATTATTACAAAACTTAAAACATTTAACTTCTACGTTTTAATCTCGGCCGTCCGCTTCTCTTAACTCCGATCGGACGGCCACTGAAACTCGAGTTCATCAGCGAACTCAGCCGACAACCCGAGTGTGACACCCCGGATTTTACATCAAAAGATAGCTAATGAAAATACAAATCTAACGGTGCAATCGACATTAAAAACAGACTTTAAACGAGTCCTAAAAGGGCAAAATAGAGTTGGTTCGAACTTGTGTTCGGACAAGGGAAGTTCGGAAACAAGTCGAAAGTTGAAAAGTCTAAAACCATAGACGTCCGAACTTGTTTTCGGACTTTGAAGTTCGGACACAAGTCAAGTTTCAAAGTCCAAAAATCCTTACGCGGCGTGTCCGAACATTGGTCCGAGCTTACAAGTTCGGACATAAGTCGAGACTTGCAAGTCGACCTCGTCTTGCATGTTGTCCGAACATTGAAGTTCGGACACGACAAAACAGAGAAAACTTCTTTAACTCTCGGGGCCTGTCCGAACATGGATGTCCGGACGGATGTTCGGACAGGTCCCTGTACGCGTTTCAAACAGTAAACAGAGACCAAAAGTAAACCAAAATTTATACCAAACCATAGTGAGATCAACACAGGGATAACATGAATTAAATCAACACTTATACCATAGAAAACAGCGGAAGTCTTTCTTGTAATCCAAGGTGCTACCGCCACATCCAAACCCTCGGATGCTCAGGCTATTAAACACAAAACATTCCAAAATATCAACCTAACATCGTGAAACCAATTATGCGGAAGCTTAAACTGTATTCAACAACAAACATTATTAAGGAAACTAAAACGTTGTGCTCCAGAAACTCATAAATCAACCAAATCTTAAAACAGTCTCAGTTCTCCTAACACTATCGTAGCGCATTCCCCATTTCCCCAAGTCAGCAATTTGTACCTGCGATCAGAAACAACAATAAAAGCAAAGGGATCGCAAATCAGTGAAACTGAGTAAATTCCATCTCATCACGTAAAATACATTTTAGAAATCCCTTTGAGTGAAAACAAACGAAACATTCGGGTTTGTAATCCAGTAAACCAGTTCCACACCAATGTCCATCAATCAGTAAACTATTCGGGAGCCTTCAACTGGAGTATCCACAAAACAACCAAGCAGTAACAAACAGACCGAAATATCAAATACCCTCACCCTAAGTCCTTAAGTGTGCACACGCCCTATGAATCATCAGTCTATAGAGTAGATCATAGAGCTTAACTGCAGTCATTGTATGCAGTGCAAATATATATAAACAATTAAGTGTAATCAATTCATGCTCACGGTGCAGAGAACCAACATGGTGAATCAGGGAGCACCACGAACCCCAAAATAATTAGAAACTAGTGAAGAACTCCCAAAACAAAACCATCCCCAAAACCACAGCGAAGTTCCTCAAAACACAATTCGTGACAGAAAGCAATCCACAACCAAATCCCACAATGAGCACAGAATTTACCTGATCGTTCCCTCGACTCAGAAAGACACCCAACAGATTCACCAACAACGTTCGCCGTCGACGCCAACGTCTAGGTCAGAACAGTTCACAGTCAGAAGTCATCGAACACAATTGAATAAACTAACACACTAACTATGCTACTACTTACCCGATATACTCTAGTTGGCACCAGGGAAGGATTCTGATCAAACACCAGCAGGAACGTGATTTGAGAGTTGGGAAGAAGAAAGTAGTGGCGGCGTGAAGAAGATGAAGAACGATCAATAAGATCATGGTTTAAATAAGCAAATTAGGGAATTAGGGAATAAAAGATTAGTAAAATAATTAAAATGAATTACATTCTTACTAAAGGAGTAGAAGAATTAATTAGAAAATGCAAATAATTTAATAGGAGAATTCAAATAACTAATATTGTAACTACTTCAGAAATATACTGACGCTGAGAATCATCGGGAGAAGAAAACAAAACAACCCATTGAAAAATAAAGATATAATCTTTTAATTTGAAATAAAATGGGAAGAGATTTATTTGATTGTTGTAGAAGATAAGGATGAGGAGTAAAATATCTTAGATGCTAATTAGTGAACATTTACTAGCAAGGAAGTAAACTAGAAATAATTCAATACACTGTAAATAGTTTAAGGACTCAACGGGAGGAAAACAATTACGTTTAAAAGATGAGTCACAAAGCTAATAACATAATTACTGGGAGAAGAACAAGGAGAGTCAATAAACAATATACATTAAATAGCCAAATTGAAAACGGACTCTAGATGTTTAAAATTAATAAGTTAGAAAGAAGATTCTAGCTAGATTGACATTTTGGGATTTAAATCACCTAACAAATTTAGAGGAATGATTTAGAAATAAACATCGTTAAATTTCCTGGGCCACCTTAACACTAATCTCGGACCTATCATTCATATTATATACTATATTATTCTTAACTTGGAAGTTCCGGGTATTTCATCTCATCCCCCTTAGAAGAAAGCTTCCCTCGAGCTAAAACTCATCCCTATGGCGAAACAGCAGAACTAGGTACTGACTTGAGTGGTTACCTGGTCGAAAAGTTGTGGGTACTTTTTCCTCATCTCCTCTTCTACTTCCCACGTAGCCTCCTCAGTCCCATGATTGGACCACAGAACCTTGACCATGCGGGTCGACTTCGATCGGGTCTCCCTGGTCTTGGTGTCCATCACTCTAATGGGATACTCCTCGTAAGATAGATTCTGCTCTAGTTCCTGGACCTCCGACTGCAGCACATGCGAAGGGTCAGGGATGTACCTCTTCAACTGGGACACGTGGATCACATTGTGAACTTTCTCTAGCTCACAAGGGAGTGCCAAGCGATAGGCAACCTTTCCAACCCTTTCCAAAATCTCATAGGGTCCCACGAACTTGGGACTAAGCTTTCCTTTCTTTCCAAATCTGGTGACCCCGCATACAGGATATACCTTTAGAAAAACTCTGTCTCCCACCTCGAACTCAATCGGTCTACGCTTGAGATCAGCATAGGACTTTTGCCGGTCTTGAGCTGCCTTCATCCGAATCTGAATCACCCGGACCTGCTCCATAGTCTCCTCTATCAGTTGTGGTCCCAAAACCACCGTCTCGCTAATGTCACTCCAACATAGTGGGGTCCTGCACTTCCTCCCATATAGAGCCTCGTAGGGAGCCATCTTGATACTGGCGTGATAACTGTTGTTGTATGAGAACTCCACCAAATGCAGCATATCAGCCCAAGAACCCTGAAAATCCATCGCACATGCTCGGAGCATGTCCTCTAAGGTCTGAATGGTTCTCTCAGTCTGACCATCAGTAGCAGGGTGAAAAGCGGTACTCAAATTCAGCTTAGTACCCATCGCCTTCTGAAATTGCTGCCAAAAGTGAGCTAGAAATCTCGAGTCTCGGTCTGAAATGATAGTCTCAGGCACCCCATGATATCTCACTACATTCTTGATGTAGGCGTCCACCAGTTGACTCATAGACCACGTCTTCTTCATGGGTATGAACCGTGCAGACTTAGTAAGTCGATCCACAATCACCCAGATCTGATCAACTCCTCCCCTCGCCGGTGGTAAGCCCATCACAAAGTCCATGGAAATGGAGTCCCACTTCCACTTCGGGACATCTAGCGGCTGAAGCAAACCTCCCATCCTCTTATGTTCGAATTTGACCTTCTGGCAGGTAAGACACTTCGACACGAACTCTGCCACCTCTCTTTTCATCTTTGGCCATCAAAACATCTTCTTCAGATCTTTGTATAGTTTATCCCCACCAGGATGAACTGAATAGGGAGTATTATGGGCTTCCCTCATCAGCTTGTCCTTTACTTCTGCACACTCATGAGGCACACACCATCGGCCTCTAAATCTTAGGTTGTCGTCACTGTGGATCTCGAACCCCTCAGATTTCCCTTCCTTCATCTTCTCCTTGATACGCTCTAGCTTCACATCACCAGGCTGCCCTTTGAGGATCTCCCCATAGATGTCGGAAGAGACACTCATGTGGTACAGCTTCACCTCATGCTCTACTCTTCCAGATTCCATCACCTCCAGATTCAACCTCTGGAACTCACGGGCTAGCTCATCAGGAAGGACCCACATCGAGTTCACTGAGTGGCTTCTCTTTCTACTCAGGGCGTCTGCTACTAGATTGGATTTCCCCTCGTGGTACAGAATCTCTAGGTCGTAGTCTTTGATCAGTTCTAACCACCTCCTCTGCCTCATATTGAGCTCCTTCTGCGTGAAGATGTACTTGAGGCTTTTGTGGTCAGTGTAGATCTTGCAAGAAACACCGTACAAGTAGTGCCTGCAAATCTTGAGGGCGAATACCACTGCTGCCAGTTCCAAATCGTGCGTCGGGTATCGGGTTTCATACTCCTTCAGCTGCCTTGATGCATAAGCAATCACCTTCCCCTTCTACATTAACACACATCCCAGACCATACTTGGAGGCGTCACTGAACACCTCGAAGCCCTCAGACCCTGAAGGTCAGGTTAACACTTGGGCCGTGGTCAACCTTCCCTTCAGTTCCTGAAATGCTGCTTCACACTCGTTGCTCCACTGGAATTTGACCACCTTCTTCATCACGTTGGTGAGAGGTCTGACAATCTTCAAGAAATCCTTCACAAATCTTCTGTAGTATCCTGCCAACCCCAGGAAACTACGAACCTCTGTCAGGTTACTCGGTCTCGGCCACTCCTTCACTGCTTGGATTTTGGCCGGGTCTACTAAGATTCCTTCCTTGGTGACTATGTGACCAAGAAACGCCACCCGGTCCAACCAAAAGTCACACTTAGACAATTTAGCGTACAACTGTTGTTCCCTTAGAATCTGCAGAACCAATCTCAGGTGCTCCTCGTGCTCTTCCTCATCCTTGGAGTAGATGAGGATATCGTCTATAAATACCACCACAAATCGGTCTAGATAGGGATTGAAGATCCAGTTCATGAGGTCCATGAAAACGGCTGGCGCGTTCGTCAGTCCAAAAAGCATTACCAAGAATTCTAAATGCCCATATCGGGTCCGGAAAGCAGTCTTCGGGATGTCCTTTTCTGCAACTCGAAGCTGATGGTATCCCGATCTCAAATCTATTTTGGAGAAAACTCCTGCACCCTGCAGTTGGTCAAAGAGGTCATCAATTCGGGGTAGTGGGTACCGGTTCTTCACTGTAATCTGGTTCAACTCCCGGTAATCTATGCACAGCCTCATACTCCCGTCCTTCTTCTTCACAAACAAGACAGGGGCTCCCCACGGCGATACACTCGGCCGGATATACCCCTTCTCCAAGAGGTCCTCCAACTGAACCTTCAATTCTTTCAACTCTGACGGCGCCATACGGTATGGAGCTTTGGAGATAGGCACTGCTCCTGGCACTAGATCGACGCTGAACTCTACTTCCATGTCTGGCGGCATGCCTGGGATCTCCTCAGGGAATACGTCCGGAAATTCGTTCACCACCTGGATCTCTTCTAATTTGCTTGGCTCCTGGCTCAGGTCCTGGACATGGCAAAGGTACGCCTACTGTCCCTTCCTTACCTGGGAGAGGATCGACATAGCTGAGACGATCTTCACCCCGAGCTTCTTCTCCTCGTTTCGGTAGGACACCCTCTGCCCCGACGGTCCCTTTAGGACAATCTTCTGCTCTCCATAATCAATTTTCCCCTTATATTTACTTAGCCAGTCCATCCCCAAGATGACGTCGAAGTCGGGGAGGGTAAATTGGACAAGGTCAATTACAAAGGTTTCCCCTTTTATGTCTACCCCCACATTTCTCAGTACATTATTACAAGAGATAATTCTCCCTGAGGGTATGTATATTGCTATGGTAGAAGTTTTACTAGCCACTAGCCCCAATTTCTTAACAAAGTTCACAGCAATAAAGGAATACGATGCTCCAGTGTCAAACAAAATACGAGCAGGGGTACCACAAACAGAAAAGGTACCTACTAGTACGTCAGCTCCAGCCTCGGCCTCAGCTCGGCTCATGACATTAATCTTTTCAGGAGTCCTGTGGTTGTCTCGGTTCTCTCCTTGGCCCCAGTTACCTCCATTTCCACTCTCGCCATTACCACACTAGGGAGCGTCCCGGCGCTGATTCTGGCCCTGGTACTGCTCTCGGCCTCTAGACTGGGAGTCTGCCTGTCTGTAGGTCCGGTCACCTCCGCCTCCTCTTCTATTATTATCCCCTGGATGGTTCTTCAAGCATTCAAATACCCTGTGGCCCTTTTTGCCACACCGGAAGCACGTGACCAAATTCCCTTCGCAGTCTTTTCCTGGATGATCCTTACGGCACCTGTTACAATGGAAGTGCCTCTCTGGCCCCTGCTTCGTCTTCTGGGCCTAGTTCTGGTGTCGGTCGCCCCACCTCTGGGTTTGTCTCTAGTTTCCCTCAAACCTTCGCCTCTCATCGGAATGGGGCCTCTATCTCCTCTCCTGGTTCGGTCTCTGGGGTCTATCATCACGTCCCCGAGAGTCCTCCCCATCCTCTGCCTTCCTCTTCTAGCCCGCTTGAACCTCCCTTCTCTTCTACTGTACTCTGTAGAAATTGGCAGCCTTCCCATATGCGTCCTGAAGAGTCAGGATGGTCAAGACACTCAGGGCCTCCTGGAGACTCCAGTTGAGCATCCCCACAAATCGCTGCACCTTCGAGGCTTCGTCAGGGACCATGGTAGGCGCGAATCTTGCTAACTCCAAAAATTTTGAGTGATAGTCTTTCACACTCTTGGACAGTTGCTTCAACTCAGAAAACTCCGGATACTTCTGCATGCGCACATGCTCGGGGTAGAAATGCCTCCTCATAGCTTGCTTCAGCGCCTCCCATCCGTAATTAGGCTCAGCTCGCAGCATATCTCGGTTGGCCGTCCACCAGACATCGGCCTCCCCCTTGAAGTAGTACACTGCCCCATTGACCCTCCTGTCCTCCGGACAGTTGACCGCATAAAAAATCTTGTCAAACTCCCGGATCCAGTCTTCAAGTAGGACCGGGTCCTCTTCTACAATAAAAGCGGTCGGCTTCAGGTGCGCTATTCTCTTGGTATAATCTTCAGGCGCATTGTCTCGCTGTGCCTGTCGCTGCACAATCTGCCCCAAGTTCAAAGCAAGCTCTTGGAGTTGCCTCATTGGGTCGTTGGCGGCCATTGTAGTCCTTCGGCTTCGGCTTCTGGTGTTATAGGAGAAATTAAGTTGGTCTGCCAGTCCTACGAGCTTGAGTTCAGGCGATCTCCTGATTACGACATAGAGGAATAAAGATCTCTATTTCTATAACCTCTCTCAAGCTCATACCACAAGTTTTACCAATCTACCATATACACTATCTGGTATACAGTTCAACTATCATATACATATGTAGTAACATCTAAATAAACAATTCGCGTACTCAGTGTACACAGATATAAAAGATTATCTAGGGATTCCATTGGTTAGTATAACCTTCAAATTACCACACAGATCAACAAAAGTAGCTTCACAATCTCACACACAATACAATATATTATAGATTCCCCAATCGGCTTATCCCCACATTTTAGTCTAATTTAAATCACATTTGATCTTATTTCGAAAACACGGCTCTGATACCACCTTGTAACACCCCGGATTTTACATCAAAAGATAGCTAATGAAAATACAAATCTAACGATGCAATTGGCATTAAAAACGGACTTCAAACGAGTCCTAAAAGGGCAAAATAGAGTTGGTCCGAACTTGTGTCCGGACATGGGAAGTTCGGACACAAGTCGAAAGTTGAAAAGTCTAAAACCATAGACGTCCAAACTTGTGTCCGGACTTTGAAGTTCGGACACAAGTCGAGTTTTGAAAGTCCAAAAATCCTTACCCGGCGTGTCCGAACATTGGTCCGAGCTTACAAGTTCGGACATAAGTCGAGACTTGCAAGTCGACCTCGTCTTCGGACAGAAGTTCGGACACGACAAAATAGAGAAAACTTCTTAGACTCTCGGGGCCTGTCCAAACGTGGATGTCCGGACGGACGTTCGGACAGGTCCCTGTACGCATTTCAAACAGTAAACAGAGACCAAAAGTAAACCAAAATTTATACCAAACCATAGTGAGATCAACACAGGGATAACATGAATTAAATCAACACTTTTACCATAGAAAACAGCGGAAGTCTTTCTTGTAATCCAAGGTGCTACCGCCACATCCAAACCCTCGGATGCTCAGGCTATTAAACACAAAATATTCCAAAATATCAACCTAACATCGTGAAACCAATTATGCGGAAGCTTAAACTGTATTCAATAACAAAACATTATTAAGGAAACTAAAACGGTGTGCTCCAGAAACTCATAAATCAACGAATATCTTAAAACAGTCTCAGTTCTCCTAACACTATGTCGTAGCGCATTTCCCATTTCCCAAAGTCAGCAATTTGTACCTGCGATCAGAAAAAAACAATAAAAGCATGAAGGGATCGCGTAAATCAGTGAAACTGAGTAAATTCCATCTCATCACGTAAAATACATTTTAGAAATCCCTTTGAGTGAAAACAAACGAAACATACGAGTTTGTAATCCAGTAAACCAGTTCCACACACCAATGTCCATCAATCAGTAAAATTATTCGGGAGCCTTCAACTGGAGTATCCATAAAACAACCAAGCAGTCACAAACGGACCTAAATATCAAATACCCTCACCCTAAGTCCTTAAGTGTGCACACCCCCAGTGAATCATCAGTCCATAGAGTAGATCATAGAGGTTAATTGCAGTCATTGTGATAAGCTGATATTCTATATACTTTTAATGTCGAAATCCCATGTCTTTATTACTGTTTTCCCTTGATTTTGTACTTAAATGAGGTCCATTCCTATATCTAAAAGAAATTGCACGGAAACAGATTTATTTGGATATTTTTATGATTTAGGATGGATATATAGGGAATTCAGAAGTTTGTGTAGGAGATAATAATTAAACTGCTGACAATAAATCCTATTTATGTGCAGGAAACTCCAGAGTCTTTCAAGGGTTATTAATGAGGAAAGATAAATTCAAGGGAGTAACTCCGGATTCTTTCAAGAGTTATTGATGAAGAAAGTTAAATTCAAGGAAGTAACTTAGAGGAACTGGAAGGTCTTCATTAACTTCGCGAAACTGAAGGAAACTAACAGATAACATTAATGAACAAGCGAAGAGCCTTGAATTTATCTTATAAATAAGGAAGGCTTTGGATGAGAAAGGATCCATCAATTCATCCATCCATTCATCCACACAACATCACTTCAGTTCTATTTTTAGCTTTAGGTTTAGTTTTTATTTCTTTTTCTCACGCCGAGAAGAACGCAAGCAGCCGCGAGAGTTCTTCTCCTCCACCATCATCTTCAACCTCCAGCCTAGTAAATTGCAGATCTGGATAGCGAGACAAACGGAGGAATCTTCTACACCAGATTAATTCTTCTCTATCTCTCTATACTCTCTTTGTAAAATGCTAGGCTAGGAAGGATTTGCTCCGGGTGCTGATTATTTGTAGCTAGTTCGTTTTACACGTACATCTACAATTATGATTTGAGATTTTATTTTCGGATTGTTTCAGATTAATGCAAATGTTGTGCTTTTTAATTAATCTCGCGAATTTCTTAAAAAGCCTTACGAATCTTGTTATGATCAGATCGGTGATTAACAAGAAGGTCAAATTAATCTGTTAGTCTGTGGAAAATTAGATCGGATTGATTATATTTTCCCTCAGGTGCGTCGTAATTCTTTAAGCTTCATCCATCTATGTGTGTTTCGCTAGGTTCTGGATTAGACCTTGTGTGTTCTACTAGATGAGCTTTTCAGAGATTATGATTTAATTCTGGAAAGATATTGAAGAATTAGCCAATCCATATCTCTTATCGATTTGTAGAAGTTCGCATAATCCGACTAGTGAAAAATAACTTGAACCCGGAGTTCCACTCATCCATATAACTTTACCCGTTTTATTTTAATTTATTTTCTTCTTTCTTATTTGATTCCCAAAACAAGAACAACCCCCTGAATTTCCAGTTTTCTTAGGACTAGACTTACTTTCTTCAAGTCCCGCGGATTCGATACCTGGTTGCTACGTTTTCTATACTGCAGTGACCGGGATTATTTGCAACCCGAAGACTTTTTGATTTATTAATTTCTAGGTTTATTTCTTAGCTTTTAGTAGGTCAAATTTCTTGTTTGCAAATTGGTGCCGTTGCCGGGGACTTGACTTTGTCTAGTCCTTAGCTTGGGTTGTCAATTGTTTTGTTTTATTTTGTTTTCTTATTTTTATTTTATCTTATTTTATTTATTTTTAGTTTATTTTGTTTTTAGAAATTTAGCTATTTTTGTTAATTTATTTCTATCTTTTTTTTAATTTAGTTATAATTTTAATTTTTTGTTTCTTATTTTTATTTATATTTAATTTATTTTATTTTCTAGTTTTGTTAATTTTGTGTCCTTTTTTTAATTCTATTCTATTTTTATTATATTCTTGGTTTAATGTATTTTTGTTTTGTTCTATTTTTATTATTAGTTTATTTTGTTCTTAGTTATTTTTAACAATGGCAAACATCGGAATCGATGAAGCAATGGCAAGTGAGCTGTACAGGTTGTTGGTTGAACTGAAAAGGTCCCACGATAAGACATCTGAACTTTACAGACAGTTAGCCAACAGAAGGATGAAGCAGGAGTCTTCTGGTTCTTTTGATTTGTTTTCCTCTAATTTGTGTTGCTCGCAGTGTGAGGGAAATCACGAATTCAAAGATTGCCCCGAAATTGAAGAGATGAGGCAGATTGAGGAGCAATTCGAACAAGATTCATATTATTCACAGGATATATATTGTTCGTATTGTGGGGGACCTCATGAGCTCGATGATTGTCTTGAATTTCAAGAGCAGTTTTGGTTAGAAGACCAACCAGACTACCTACAGAAAATCGCTCTTCCACAGCAGGCTTCAGTCTTGAACAATTCAGTGGAGGATCATGTTGAAGTCTCAAGTCACCCTCCCTCCTCACCCTTGGTTCCCACTGCCCAGTAGATGTTTTATTGCAATTGACTGCCCACATGGAATCCTTCTTGACCCTCACCCCGATGAAGAGGATGTTTACATCCTAGAGTATGAGAGGAAAGGGTCTCCACCTCTTTGCCATTATGACGTTCTCTTCGAGCCTCAACCACAGAAGGAGGATGTTTACATCCTTCAATTTGAGGAAGACCAACAATCAGCACCTGGTCTTCTGCTTGAGACCCGTTACCGTCAATACCTCCTCAAACACCAGGTTTTGTGGAGCATTTATTTTCCTATTTTATTTGTTGAGGTAACGTTCTGTTTTGATCCAGGTGGTTTATTTCTGATTATTGGCCACTTTGTATTCCCGTTGACGCCATTGTCAACTTTTAATTTTGATCCGGGATAACAAAGAGAGAGTCTAGCTAAAGACTATAAAGACGGGCAGCTGACTGGGAGGCAACCCAGTGGTGCAATCTTTTTATCTCCCTATCTCTCCAAGGCTGGACACTTGCTTAGACGCAAGTGTGAGGAACGTTTCTACCCCGCTGTTTGAGCTTAAGTGTGAGGAAAGGAACCTTCCTCAATCTAAAGATATCAGGGGAGTTTCAGTTTCTCAATCTTTATTGCCTGTGTTCATCCTATTATGCTTTTAATGTTAAATGTATGTGGAGTCTTGCATGGATCCTTCATGAGTCTGACATATTTTGAAAGGTCTTTTTCTTGATTTTATTTTGTGAACAATGAGGACATTGCTCCTCTCAAGTGTGAGGAAGTGGAGACCTTTCCCTGAAAATATGTCAGTTGTACTTAATGCCACACTAGCTTTTAATTGTTCTCTTGCTGTAATGGATAGGCTTCTTTTAGTGCCAATAAATGTTGAATTTTTGGGTGATTATTTTGCGGAAGTTTGAAATCGAGCCTGATGACAACCTCAAGAATCGTTTTGCTCAAAGTTGTTCGTATGTATAGTTTTCTTGAAATTAATGTTATTTTCACTGAAATTTGGTGGATTAGCTGATTGTGAAGATTGAATTAGTTTAGCTCGGTGACCTTGGGAATGGTGTGAAAGTTTGGATGAAAAGGATAAGGCAAGGTACTCCTCTGATCATGAATTTTCTGAACCAAAACAGGCCTCTTTTATCTGGTTATTAAGTCCTTGGGGTGCTTCATCACCCATCTACCTAAGGTCTCGCGATCTGGGATAGAAGGCCCAAGACCGTTACATGGATAAAGAGAAAAGTCTGGGGGATGAAAAAATTACACGAAATGAGAAATTAATTATGCAAAGAAAGGGAAACTCTTAATGGTTAATGTTATTGGAAATTTCCTATTCTGATCATGAGTGTGTGGTGTTGAAAGGTATTGCGGAATAAGGTATTACTTCACACCCCTTGTCATCCACAAGTTCGAGGAAAGAAATAGGTGGAAGGTCCCAAGCTAATCTATGTTCAGTTTCTACAATCTAACTTCTTCATGCTTTTATAAAAATTGTTCTTTTTCACTGTTTGCAAAAACTTACAGCTAAGAGAAAGATTATTCTTCTGATTGTCATTTTGCTTGATTTCCTTCTATGCTTGTTTGATCCTGAGGTTTGATACTACGGCATTTGAGATGGTTTTATTCTTTATTTGCTTGAGGACAAGCAAAAGGTTAAGTGTGAGGAAGTTTGATAAGCTGATATTCTATATACTTTTAATGTCGAAATCCCATGTCTTTATTACTGTTTTCCCTTGATTTTGTACTTAAATGAGGTCCATTCCTATATCTAAAAGAAATTGCACAGAAACAGATTTATTTGGATATTTTTATGATTTAGGATGGATATATAGGGAATTCAGAAGTTTGTGTAGGAGATAATAATTAAACTGCTGACAATAAATCCTATTTATGTGCAGGAAACTCCAGAGTCTTTCAAGGGTTATTAATGAGGAAAGATAAATTCAAGGGAGTAACTCCGGATTCTTTCAAGAGTTATTGATGAAGAAAGTTAAATTCAAGGAAGTAACTTAGAGGAACTGGAAGGTCTTCATTAACTTCGCGAAACTGAAGGAAACTAACAGATAACATTAATGAACAAGCGAAGAGCCTTGAATTTATCTTATAAATAAGGAAGGCTTTGGATGAGAAAGGATCCATCAATTCATCCATCCATTCATCCACACAACATCACTTCAGTTCTATTTTTAGCTTTAGGTTTAGTTTTTATTTCTTTTTCTCACGCCGAGAAGAACGCAAGCAGCCGCGAGAGTTCTTCTCCTCCACCATCATCTTCAACCTCCAGCCTAGTAAATTGCAGATCTGGATAGCGAGACAAACGGAGGAATCTTCTACACCAGATTAATTCTTCTCTATCTCTCTATACTCTCTTTGTAAAATGCTAGGCTAGGAAGGATTTGCTCCGGGTGCTGATTATTTGTAGCTAGTTCGTTTTACACGTACATCTACAATTATGATTTGAGATTTTATTTTCGGATTGTTTCAGATTAATGCAAATGTTGTGCTTTTTAATTAATCTCGCGAATTTCTTAAAAAGCCTTACGAATCTTGTTATGATCAGATCGGTGATTAACAAGAAGGTCAAATTAATCTGTTAGTCTGTGGAAAATTAGATCGGATTGATTATATTTTCCCTCAGGTGCGTCGTAATTCTTTAAGCTTCATCCATCTATGTGTGTTTCGCTAGGTTCTGGATTAGACCTTGTGTGTTCTACTAGATGAGCTTTTCAGAGATTATGATTTAATTCTGGAAAGATATTGAAGAATTAGCCAATCCATATCTCTTATCGATTTGTAGAAGTTCGCATAATCCGACTAGTGAAAAATAACTTGAACCCGGAGATCCACTCATCCATATAACTTTACCCGTTTTATTTTAATTTATTTTCTTCTTTCTTATTTGATTCCCAAAACAAGAACAACCCCCTTAATTTCCAGTTTTCTTAGGACTAGACTTACTTTCTTCAAGTCCCGCGGATTCGATACCTGGTTGCTACGTTTTCTATACTGCAGTGACCGGGATTATTTGCAACCCGAAGACTTTTTGATTTATTAATTTCTAGGTTTATTTCTTAGCTTTTAGTAGGTCAAATTTCTTGTTTGCACATTGTATGTGGCGCAAATATATATAAACAATTCAGTGTAATCAATTCATGCTCACGGTGCAGAGAACCAACATGGTGAATCAGGGAGCACCACGAACCTTAAAATAATTAGAAACCTGTGACGAACTCCCAAAACAAAACCATCACCAAAACCACAGCGAAGTTCCTCAAAACACAATTCGTGACAGAAAGTAATCCACAACCAAATCCCACAACGAGCATAGAATTTACCTGATCGTTCCCTCGACTCAGGAAGACACCCAACAGATTCACCAATAACGTTTTTCGTCGACGCCAACGTCTAGGTCAGAACAGGTCACAGTTAGAAGTCATCGAACACAATTGAATAAACTAACACACTAACTATGCTACTACTTTACCCGATATACTCTAGTTGGCACCAGGGAAGGATTCTGATCGAACACCAGCAAGAACGTGATTTGAGAGTTGGGAAGAAGAAAGTAGTGGCAGCGTGAAGAAGATGAAAAACGATCAATAAGATCGTGGTTTAAATAAGTAAATTAGGGAATAAAAGATTAGTAAAATAATTAAAGAGAATTACGTTCTTACTAAAGGAGTAGAAGAATTAATTAGAAAATGCAAATAATTAAGAGGAGAATTCAAATAACTGATATTGTAACTACTTCAGAAATATACTGACGCTGAGAATCATCGGAGAAGAAAACAAAACAACCCATTGAAAATAAAGATATAATCTTTTAATTTGAAATAAAATGGGAAGAGATTTATTTGACTGTTGTAGAAGATAAGGATGAGGAGTAAAATATCTTAGAAGCTAATTAGTAACATTACTAGCAAGGAAGTAAACCAGAAATAAATCAATATACTGTAAATAGTTTAAGGACTCAACGGGAGCAAAACAATTACGTTTAAAAGATGAGTCACAAAGCTAATAACATAATTATTGGGAGAAGAACAAGGAGAGTCAATAAACAATATACATTAAATAGCCAAATTGAAAACAGACTCTAGATATTTAAAATTAATAAGTTAGAAAGAAGATTCTAGATTGACATTTTGGGATTTAAATCGCCTAACGAATTTAGAGGAATGATTAGAAATAAACATCGTTAAATTCCCTGGGCCACCTTAACACTAATCTCAGACCTATCATTCATATTATATACTATATTATTCTTAACTTGGAAGTTCCCGGGTATTTCACCGAGTACTAAATCGGTGATTTCTCTCAACTCACAGAACCGATTTTAATGATTTTTGTCTCATTGGATTAAAATTCCATGACGCTTCTAATGGTACCAATTATACGAGCTATGATGCAGTATAACGTAAATACGATTCTAGGTATCGAAGTTAGGGTTCTTCGGGTTTTCGAATTCAAATCTGTCAAACTTCCAGATTCAGTGCTTAATTGATTAAATTGAAAGCTGGGTATGACCGATAATGTAAAGGCGAACAACATAATCGGAACAATTTGATCGGAAACTCACCGGAATTGCGTGAACGAGGAGAATCGAGTTCGGGTTTTCTGGGAAGTTTTGACCTTTACCAGTGTTCGGGTAGCCAACTTCGAAGCTGTATAAATTTCAGTACAGATCGAGTTAGGACGTGTTATTTGGCTCAATCGAAAGATGAGACATAGATCTACAGATTGATAGCAAGAACACACCCTAATTCGCTAAATACAGAAAGAAATATAGTCCTAAAGTTACGAGTTTACCTTGCGTTCTTTTCTATGATTTTATGCGATGTCGGATCAGGAACTTTAGGCTCCTCGCTCTTCCAAATGGTTGCGAATCAGCCTTGGTCGTTAACATGAAAACTGTAGAGGGATTTGAGATCTTCAAAACAAGCTAAGGAACACGAAATTTGGCTGAGAAACGAAGAAGTTATGGCGAGACGAAGTTTACCTGATTTCAGAACAATTTGGAATTCTAGGTTACGGCTTTGCAGGGAGGCAACTTTGGATTGATTTTCCGGTGGATGTAGGAATAGTTAGGTCAAGTGTGAGCTATGGTTGAAAAGAGGAGATTAAAGAGAAGAGAATGATGAAGACGGCACTGGAAAATTCGAAAGGATGAGTGAGATACGCCGTCACAAGTTAGGGCAAAATACTGGTGAGAATGAGAATACTTAGCTGATTTTGCTGGGAATTTCGAGGCTGACGTGGACACGTGTCTGAGTCAGGAGAACCCTAGCCACGTCAGCAATCTACAAATTTTTTACCCTAAACTTCATTCTATCATAACTTTGGCTAGGATGATCCGTTTGATGTTCTTTTTATCAATCTTCTTGGTTTTCCATAACCTTTTTATTGGTATATGGTTTCATGGGCTGGTTTGACCATCCTCAAAGTCAACCCTAGCAAGGCTTAATAAGCTTTAGGGTTTCCATGATTTTATATTGACTTTTATGATTCAATTTAATGTTCCAACTCTTTTTAAAATCTTTATAATATACTTGGAGTGTTTAGAAATTTTTCCAAGATTTATTGACTTATAAATCTTATTATTAAATTCATAATACTATATAATAATATATAGTAATCTAATATTTATATATTCTTTAGGGTTAAATATAAGAAATCCCCTAATTTAATTTCCATAATTCCATATAGTAATATAATAATTTATTATTCATAATTCCATACAATAATTTACTAATTAATAGTATTATTTATGGTTTAATAAAAGAAATCCCCTAAATTAATTTAAATTAATTTAGGGGTATTTCAGTATATACCCTTGTAAGAAACTTTGCCTTGAAGTTTAAAAATCAACTTGAGACGATAATAATTCCAACGAATTTCCATACCAATCCAATCCTTAATTTCCATCCATTCTATTTCAGTATTCCACTCGAGATTACTCAGAATCAAACTGAATCAAAATATACCAAGATATATTTCATGATGAAAATCAAAAGTCACATACTACTGTGTCATAACGTAAACAACGTACACACATACACCTCTCACTCTACTAATAATGTTCTCACTCTACTAATAATACAACAGAAGGGCATAATCCGGATGAGGTTACGAAGAAGGAGTATGCCAGTATATCCCCCTTAAAAGAGCTAAGGTACGCTCTCGTACCGCTACTAACGTGAACCACAAAAGGATAGGAAAACATCATCTGAATAGATGTGGGTACTTCACTCTCATGGAGTCCTCAGTCTCCCAAGTAGCTTCCTCAACCCCATGATGCTCCCAAAGAACTTTCACTAGTTTGACTGATCAGCCTCTCGTTTCTCGGACCTTCGTGTCCAAGATCTGAATAGGAGTCTCCTCATACCTCAGTGTAGGCTTAATCTCCAATCTCTCTAGCTGCAGTACGTGAGAAGGGTCAGGCATATACTTCTTCAGCTGAGATACATGAAACACGTCGTGTACCTTCCCCAACTCCGCTGGTAGATCGAGTCTGTAAGCAGCTGGGTCCACTCGCTCCGTAATCCTGTACGGGCCGACATACTTAGGGCTGAGTTTCCCCCTCATCCTAAATCTGAATATCCCTCTTATCGGAGACACCCATAAGAAAACCCTGTCACCCAACTGAAACTCGAGCTCTCTGGTGCGCTGATCCCCATAAGATTTATGTCTAGACTGTGCTGCCCTCATGTGCTGCTGAATAACTCTGATGTCATCCTGCAGTGTCTGAATGTACTCGGGCCCAATCAAGACCGCCATAGTAGGGTCACTCCATGATAAGGGAGTCCGGCACAGCCTGCCATACAGAGCCTGGAACGGTGCCATGCCGATAGATGAATGGTAGGAGTTATTGTAGGAGAACTCCACCAGGTGTAGACGCTCTACCAACTCCCCTGATAGTCCAGAGCGACCGCTTACAGCATATCCTCCAGCGTTTGAATCGTCCTCTCAGTCTGCCCATCAGTCTGAGGGTGAAAAGTTGTGCTAAGGCGTAGCTGAGTACCAAACGCCTTCTGCACCTAACGCCAAAATCTGCTGAGGAAACGTGTGTCACGATCGGAGACGATCGTCTTCGGTACCCCATGGTACCGGATGTGCTCTGTGGTGAACACCTCAGCCAGCTTGGGCACCTTCCATGTGTCCTTGATAGGTATAAACCTGGCTGTCTTGGTCAACCTATTGACTATCACCCAAATAGAATTCAGTCCACCTCTAGCTGGAGGGAGACCGACCACAAAGTCCATGGTGATGTCGTCAAACTTCCAACACGGTACTGGTAATGACTGAATCTGGCCTCCTGGTCGATGATGCTCAAACTTCACCTTCTGACAGGTGAGGCATTGGGAGACGAAATCGGCTACATCCCTCTTCATCCCGCTCCACCAGAATAACTGCTTCAAATCTTTATACATCTTGGTGGCTCCAGGGTGTACTGATAACGTAGAGGAATGAGCTTCAGAGAGAATCCTGGTCTGAAGTTCGGTCGCATCCTGAGGAACGCAGAGTCTGCCTCTGACTCGAAGGTGTCCCTCACTGTCTAGCTCAGTCATACTTCAGACCATCAGTCAAACCATCTGCTAACTTCTGCCTGATGCCCTGCAGATATACATCACTATCCTGGGCTACATATACCTCCTCAGCTATCGTGGTCGTCTCTAGCAAGGCTAGGAGTGAATATACTCTCCTGCTCAGAGCGTCTACCACGACATTCCCTTTACCTTCAGTGTACTGAAGGTTAATGTCATAATCAGCCAGTAGCTCGACCCATCGTCGTTGTCTCAGGTTTAGCTCCTTCTAGGTCCAGATGTATTTCAGACTCTTATGGTCTGTCATAATCCGGACTATGGCTCCATACAAGTAATGTCGCCAGATCTTCAAGGCAAAGACTATGGCGAGGAGCTCAAGGTCGTGTGTGGGGTAATTTTTTTCGTGCTTCTTCAGCTGTCGAGAAGCATACGCTACCACTCTGCCATTCTGCATCAGTACCCCACCAATCCCTCTGCCTGAAGCATCACAATACACCTCGTATCCCTCGTTCCCCTCAGGGATTACTAATACTGGAGCTGTGGTCAGGGCATCCTTCAGCGCCTGATAGGAGACCTCACAAGCCTCTGTCCACACAAACTGGATATCCTTCTTCATCAGAGAGGTTAAGGGCTTGGCTAGCCTGGAGAAGTCCTTCACAAAGCGTCTATAGTAGCCAGCCAACCCAAGAAAACTCCTAATCTCTGTCACAGTGAGAGGTATATGCCAGCTCTTCACCGCCTCAATCTTAGTTGGGTCTACTGAAACTCCCTCAGCTGAGATCACATGTCCAAGAAATGACACCTTGTCCAGTCAGAATTCACACTTACTAAACTTGGCATATACTTTCTTCTCTCTCAGAGTCTCCAAGGCTGTCCTCAAATGCTGCTCGTGTTCCTCCCGACTCTTGGAGAAGATCAAGATGTCGTCTATGAACACGACCACTGACTTATCTAACTGGGCTTGGAAGACTCTCTGCATCAGATCCATGAATCTCGTTGGTGCATTGGTCAGTCCAAACGGCATCATTGTGAACTCGTAGTGGTCGTATCTGGTCCGGAAGGCTGTCTTCTCTATATCTGACTCAGCTACAACTATCTGATGATATCCGGAACACAGGTCAATCTTGGAGAACACCTTAGCTCCCCTTAGCTGGTTGAACAAGTCATCGATCCTGGGCAGTGGGTACTTGTTCTTGATCGTGACATTGTTTAGCTCCCTGTAGTCGATACAGAGTCTCATGCTCACGTCCTTCTTCTTGACAAAAAGCACTGGAGCACCCCAAGGTGAGACACTGGGTCTAATTAAACCCTTATCTAGTAGCTCCTGCAGCTGCTTCTTCAACTCAACCATCTTTGCAGGGCCCATCCGGTAAGGAGCCTTAGCAATCGGTCCCGTGCCAGGTATGAGGTCGATGTTGAATTCAACCTCTCTCAGCGGTGGCAGTCCATGTATCTCCTCTGGAAAAACGTCAGGGTACTCCGACACAATGGGAACATCGCTCTGGAACTTCGGATCCGTCCTCAGATCCTGGGCATAATAGTAGTTGGACACCTCCTTCATCAGGGATAAAGCCGATACATCCTTCACAGTCGGCTGCTTAGGCTGCATTCGGTATGACACTATGATCCATGTAGCTGACTTCAGAAGGAGACGATGCTCTACACAGTGTAGTCTGCCTCGATACCGCTGTAGCATGTCCATGCCCACAATTATGTCGAATCCCATGCCAGGGAAGACAATGGCGTCTAGAAGGAAGTCTGCTCCTTTGATGTGTATGCTCAAATCCTTGCATTGCTTACTGCATTTGATCAGCTCTCTCGATGGCAACAGGACTGAGCAGTCACGGATATCCTCTGTAGGGGCATCGATCTTAGCATGGTACGCTTGTGATATGAAGGAATGGGAGGCTCCAAAATCGAACAGGACTGTGGCCTCCACTCCATTAACTAGGAACGTGCCTGAAATTATAAAGTAGATTTTTTAGATTACTAGGCAACTTTTCCAAGGTGGCTAATCAGGATGAATTGTTTATACCTGTGATGACCATTCCATTTCTCTTTGCTTGAGCCTGGTTCAACACATTCAACCTGATCCCTGAGTTTCCAACCCTACAATGAAGCAATAAAATTCTTAGAATTTCCATTCTTATTGAGAGCTTCATGAGCAACTCAAAGTTTACAATGCTGAAATTGTAAAGTACAAGGCTAGGTCTGTCTAAAGGTTAGGTTTAGACGGCCCGGTTTCATGTGGGTCTGGTTAATGATGGGTGTGGGGGTTATGTTGGGCTTGATTCTATTCATCCCATGGTAGATAAGTCTAGCTGCCCCACCAAAAATCAGTACATCACCCGACTTCAGGAGGATATTGGTAGCAAGGTCCATCCTCCTCTGGTCACCAAAAAGGAACTCCGCATCGTCTCCAAGTGATATGGACACCACTGGAACTCCTCTGGTGATGGACTCTGGCGATTCGTCCTTGTCTTGGTGCATCCCTAGCTTACCCTCTTTTCCATAGAAGTTGATGATGCACACGTATGAGGTTAGGTCTGGGGCGGGCTCATGCTCCAATTCTTGTGCTGCCTTAACTGCAGCTCTAATGATGGTCTGCAGTTCCTCCGGGATTGGTGGCACCTCCACCTCTTCATAGCTCTTGGTGGTGTGGTTCCACTTCTTACCTAGGCACATGATCTTCACCTTCATGGTTGAACCATTCTTGAAGGTAGGGGTGTAAAAATTTCCTTCCTTCACACCTAACTCCCTGATCTTGAGGATCAATGCATACTGGACTGTTGGGGTTAGGTACTCTCGTAGTAAGATCATCCCGGGTCTCAATACCTCACACTTCTCTGGTGGGTGTGGTTTGGCTTCAAAGGGGATGTTGGGTGTGGAAAATGGCAAAATAGGAAAACAAATATCGAAAGCTGAATGGAAACAACAATTACCATTAAATAAATAAGTCAAGGTTTACAACTGGTAATGAAAGGTTCGAAACAAAAAGAAAGGGTTTATAGTTCATCCCTTTTATATTGAAAAGAAAACTAGCTAGTGGATGCAGACTAAATATCGTGAGTGGTTAGAACTGGTGTAATTAAAACAATTGAAAGAAATTAATACTCAAAATATCCGTCGGGCTTGCAAATAAAACCCGGTCGGTAGTAGTATAGTAAAGTGTAAGCGACCGGATGTTGAACCGTGGGACTAAGGGAAATTATTAAGTACCTAAGTGTGTCACAAAGAGGGGGATTAATTGACTTGTTTTACGAATAAAAAAGGTAAGATAAAATAAACTAAGTAAATAGGTAAGTTAAACGGGACTCGGGTCAGGTTAATAATCTGCTCTTTCATGCTATGTCGACTGGTTTAATTATAATCGTTTGGCAAAATTTCTCTTATTATCTTAAGGTCCGATGAAACTCATAAGAACTCGTTTACCTGAAAATGCAAGGTCCGATGAAAACTAGCAAAATACGTGTAAACAGACGGGGTTTAGATATGAGAAATTATTTATGCATCGGAGTACTAACTTATCCGATGAAAACAAGTTTCCTCCAGATTTACGGCTTAATTAACCTATCTATTTGTCACGATCAGATTATAAATAGATTTAGTAAAGCAATTTAATAAACCATGACATTTATTAAAAAGGCGAGAGATAAACTTTAGTCGTAACAACTGATTTAAATAAAACCAGTAAAACATATTGCATAATTAATACAAACACATAATAACCATTCCCAGAGTATAAATATTCTAGCCTAACATAAATAGATAAACAGAAATAAGAGTAGTAGAAATCATCTGTAGTCACTGCATTCGTTCTGCTATTTTGTATACGTCGGGACTAGAGGTGGATATGGTGGAAGAAGAGAAAATAAAATGGAGAAGACGGGAAAAGAGAAATGAGGTGGACGTGTGATGTGAGGTGAAGTGGATCGATGATGGATTGTTTTTGGTGGAAGGGACTGATTATTGAAGGCAGAAGGAGCGTGGGTTTATATAGGAGAAAGGGAGGAAGAAGACAGGGGAACACGCGTGAGGAAATTAAGAGATGGATTGGGGTGGCTCTACGGTGGAGGATTTACTGTCGGCAGACGCCTGATATTGTTGAAGGAGTAGACGGATAAGTTGCAGGCGCCGCGAAGAAGATAAACAGCACCGAAGTCTGTCGGCGTTAATTTCTGGATCTGGATCTGGACATTTACACGCGTCCGCGTTCATGTCCGCCTTTGTTTCCCGGTTGTCTCACGGTCCTCCTCCCTGTCCATGTAGTGTCCGCCTTCAGTTATGCGGACGTCTCACAGTCTTATCCGCTGTGTTACGTGGACGCGGGGGGGGCGGTCTCTCCATCTTGTCCGCCTAATATCATGCGGACATAGGGGCGGTTTTCTTGTTTGTTCTGCCTTGTCTTATGCGGACACACGACAGTCTTGTCCGCTTGTTGTCCTCCATCAGTTAGGCGGACGCAGCCACATACACAAGTTTTTGACTTATTTTCTTTACGAACTTTGACCGGCTCTAGATTCTTCGTTTGGACTCCGTTTTCTGAGCCGTTTGCGTTATGTGTTCGTCTCTTTGTCTACTTTGCTCCTAGCTTGGTTTTCCTCATGTTTAAAAAATAAATTCATGAGAAAACAATAAAACATAAACTAGAGGAAAACTAACCAAAGTGGAGAAAGCAAGAAAAGTGCTAATATAATATATGAAATACACCTATAAAACATGCTCATTTGGACACTTATCACACCCCCACACTTATCTTTTGCTTGTCCTCAAGCAAAACCATGTACCCAAGCAAGTAGGGAATGCTCATACTAACAAATATTATTATGAAGGGTAGGATAAACATGATCTTTAAACTTTTTCGAGGGAGTGTGATCCATCAACTGCTGGTGGCATAGGTGTACTCAGGGGTAAAAATAAAATTAGAGTTTCGGGGTATGATCCGGAGTACTTCAACGCTTCTTTGTTTAGGTGACTCCAAGAACTTTTACCATGGCCAACTTCTCTCAAGAATGGGCATTGAGGAGAAAACAAAAGGAAAAATAGATTTATCCATTTGTTTCACTTTTGCATAAGGGATGAGAAGATAAAATGTAGGCATCACGCCTTTGTATCTAAGAACACTCAACTCTCTTTTGTTGGTTACCAATGGTGTCTCGTAAGTCCCTTATTTTTAATTTTTTTTGTATTCTTCTTTTTTTTAACAGAGAAGCACCCCTTAGCAATCCCTAAGAGAGAAGACAGAAAGAAACCCTAAGTAATAAAATCCAACCGTTGCAGATCATTTGGTCACACCGCATATAAAATGCTCCTCAAAAGTAATCAAAATTTTAAAATTTTGTACCATTTATCCCACAATTCATAACAGTATTCATTCTTAAAGAGAACAACCCACATATAAAGGGTCCACGATATTGAATTGGACAAACACAAGATATGGAGAGAGATTAAACATTTAAGCAAAATGTAAAATTTTGTACCATTTATCCCACAATTCATAACAGTTCATTCTTAAAGAGAACACCCACATATAAGGGTCCACGATATTGAATTGGACAAACGCAAGATAAGGAGAGAGATTAAACATTTAAGCACAAAAGTCACCGAAAAGGGCATACTCCCCCACACTTAAATTGAACAATGTCCTCATTGTTCACCAGAAAAAACAAGGGAAGGTTCAGAAGACCTTTTCGGTAAGTAGATAAATAGAGAAAACATAAAGGTCACAAATAAACATTTAAGCACATAAACGCTCCTTGCAGATTTTATTAAAATAAAAGCATAATTAAAGAAACTGGTACTCCCCTGAGTATTATTTTTGCTTGCTTTTATAGGAGTTCCCCCACACTTGAGCTTCAGCCTAGTAGCGTAGCTTGGTTGCAGTGTAGACATGAATTTGCACCTGTACAAGACACTAGAAGTAACCATACTACAAACGGGGTTAAGAGTTAGCAAAACAAAATTTTAAGAGAACCTGAACATTAAAAGAGCATAAAAGTAAAATAAAATAAAAGTTCATCCGGGTTGCCTCCCGGGAAGCTGCCCTTCTTTAACGTCTTTGGCTAGACGCCTGCTTCGTTATCCTGGATCAAAAATATAAGTAGACAACAGTTCTGCCAGGAAAAAGAAGTTGGTAATAATTAAAAGCAAACCACCTGGATCAAAACAAAACGTTACTTCGGCAAAATAATAGGAAATGAATACTCCACAAAACCTGGTGTTTGAGGAGGTACTGCCTGTAACGTAGTTCTAATAGAAGACCCAGTGGTGATGACTTGTCTTCCTCAAATTGGAGGATGTAAACATCCTCCTCTTGTAGGTGAGGCTCATAGAAAGAACGCTGATTGATATCGTCTTCAGAGAAAAATGATTCTTCGAAGGTGATAGTGGTGTTTTGTTTGGATATCTTGGCGGGAGGTGATGGCAATTCCTTCTCTTCATTTTTGAGGAGATAAGTATCCTTATCTTCTTGATAGAGCATAGATAAGGATGGAAACTGGCGGTAGGTGACCGTAGAGGGAAGAGAGTAACTTACATCCGTTAGTGGGGGTGTTCTACCTCATGAACTGTTTCGCTCTTTGGTTACTGTTTCGTTGAGCGATTCTCTCCAGGTAATCTGGTTGATCCTCCAACCAGAGTTTTCTTGTAATATGAGACAATCCTCATTATCATGAGCTCCCCCCACATACGGAGCAATATAAATACAGTGAATAGCAAACTCTTGTTCGAGCTCCTCCCCATTTGCGCGTAAAGATTTTTTTTTTTGTGTTCGTATATAAAACGAAACTACTGAAACAGATTAGAAAATAAAATGATTAGAAACAACACATAATAATAATATAACAAAATATAAAGATAATTAATATAAACAACAAACAAATAAAATAGACAAAATATTCTAATATAACAAGGAATTATCCGGGGCTTAGGGACTAGAATAAATCTAGTCCCCGGCAACGGCGCCATTTGCGGACTAATATCGTGAGTGGTTAGAAACTGGTGTAATTTAAAACAATTGAAAGAAATTAATACTCAAAATATCTGTCGGGCTGCAAATAAAACCCGTCGCAGTAGTATAAAGTGTAAGCGACCGGATATCGAACCGTGGGACTAAGGGAATTATTAAGTACCTAAGCGTGTCACAAAGAGGGGGATTAATTGACTTGTTTTACGATAAAAGAGGTAAGATAAATAAACTAAGTAAATAGGTAAGTTAAACGGACTCTGGGTCAGGTTAATATAATCTGCTCTTTCATGCTATGTCTACTGGTTTAATTATAATCGTTTGGCAAAATTTCTCTTATTATCTTAAGGTCCGAATGAAAACTCATAAGAACTCGTTACCTGAAAATGCAAGGTCCGATGAAAACTCAAGAAAATACGTTGTAAACGGACGGTTTTAGATATGAGAAATTATTTATGCATCTGAGTACTAACTTATCCGATGAAAACAAGTTTCCTCCAGATTTACGCTTAATTAACCTATTTATTTGTCACCAATCAGATTAGAAATAGATTTAGTAAAGCAATTTAATAAACTCATGACATTTATTAAAAAGGCGAGAGATAACTTTTAGTCGTAACAACTGTATTTAAATAAAACCAGTAAAACATATTGCATAATTAATACAAAACATAATAACCATTCCCAGAGTATAAATATTCTAGACCTAACATATTAATAATAGATAAACAGAAACAAAGAGTAGTAGAAATCATCTATAGTCACTCCTGCATTCGTTCTGCTATTTGTATACGTCGGACTAGAGTGGATTGGTGGAATGAAGAGAAATAAAATGGAGAAGACGGCAAAAGAGAAATGAGGTGGACGTGTGATGTGGTGTGAAGTGGATCGATGATGGATTGTTTTGGTGGAAGGGACGGATTATTGAAGGCAGAAGGAGCGTGGTTTATATAGGAGAAAAGGAGGAGGAAGAAGACAGAGGGAACACCGCGTGAGGAAATTAAGGAATGGATTGGGGTGGCTCTACGCGGAGGATTTACTGTCGACAGACGCCTGATATTGTTGAAGGAGTAGACGGATAAGTTGTAGGCGCCGCGAAGAAGATATACAGCACCGAAGTCTGTCGCGTTAATTTCTGGATCTGGATCTGGGCATTTACACGCGTCCGCGTTCATGTCCGCCTTTGTTTACCCGGTTGTCTCACGGTCCTCCTCCCTGTCCGTGTAGATGTCCGCCTTCAGTTATGCGGATGTCTCACAGTCTTGGCCTGTGTGACGCGGGCGGTCTCGGGGGCGGTCTCTCATCTTGTCCGCCTAATATCATGCGGACACAGGGGCGGTTTCTTGTTTTGTCCGCCTTGTCTTATGCGGACACACCACAGTCTTGTCCGCTTGTTGTCCGCCTTCAGTTAGGCTGACGCAGCCACGGACACAAGTTTTTGACTTATTTTCTTCTACGAAGTTTGACCGGCTCTAGATTCTTCGTTTGGACTCCGTTTTCTGAGCCGTTTACGTCTATGCGTTCGTCTCTTTGTCTAATTTGCTCCTAGCTTGGTTTTCCTCATGTTTAAACAATAAATTCGTGAGATAACAATAAAACATAAACTAGAGGAAAACTAACCAAAGTGGAGAAATGAGCAAGAATAGTGCTAATATAATATATGAAATACACCTATAAAACATGCTCATTTGGACACTTATCAGTGGAATGTAAAGAAAGTAAAAATCTAAACTTCTGCACTAGGGAAGTAGTCCTCACCAGGTGTAACGCCCCTCTTAAACAAAAATGCAGCAGAAAATAAAATACTATGGCGTTTACAGATCATCGGGTTCCAAACACCTGTCACCAAACCTCACCAATTACAACTTATGAAAATTACAAAGATACGGTCTGAACTCTAGAAAAACAACATAAACATAACTACAAGTGAAATAGAATAAATCTCCACGATTCCTAATTCCCATCCCAATCACTCATACTCTTTGTGGCCACCTGTATAAACAATTTCGTACCTGCAAGATGAAACCAAGCAGCCCACCCCGGGAGGGGTGAGTCAGTTCCCTGGAATGGAACTGGTACAATTCTCTAAAACAATAAATTAAAATATACTTCTTCAAATAACACAGTAACATGAAAACAAACTCCCAGAAGTAAACAGAAGGAAAAGCACTTCAAAACAATCAAGTTATAGAGAAAAGAGAACAAGGCAAGATAGAGACAAAGAACTTAAAACCAAGTCAATCACTTAGAAGTCACACCATATAGTTAGTAAGCATCCATTGTTGATGTTAGAACCAATTCTGGTTAAGAAGAGAAAGACTTAAGTAGTCGCAAAGGACTAGGAATGAATGAATATCCATAACCCGTGGTAGACGGTTTATGTCTCCACCATTTCAGAAGATTGATTCCCATAAGCAAACATACTCAAGAGTGAATAAAGCCAATTGGGAGAGATGCCCCCACCGCCAGTCAGTTGTCACAAGGATGAGGTAAACAGACCTCCGCTGTCAATTGTCCATATGGACGAGGATATAGCAGACCTTCGCTACCATCGACCCGTTCTCAGTCAGTGACTGAAAAGTGTGTGCACCACTTAATAGAAATAACCTATACTCCGTACCAAGATTGACATTGTCCCATATTCCCACTAGAATATTAACTACACAAGGCAATACCAAAACACTCAGTCCTACAGAGTGCAGAGGCGTAAACCCTCAACAATTAATATCTAATAGAAATAATCCATTCCCAATAAGGCTGATCAAACTCGACTCATGGATGAAACAATATCCATAGTCCAAAGGAAGAATTTACCAATACCAGATATTTTCCTATATCCCCAGTTACCCCACTAGATCATTAACTGCACAGAGCAATACCAAACACTCAGTACAGAGTGTAGAAGCGTAAACCCTTGGCAGCTATATCTAATTAAACAACCAGATAGGAGGAACCATAACCAAGGAAGTTTCACATTCAAGGCTCAGTTAGTCACATCAAGCTGAGTTAGTCACACAACAGTTTCCTTTTGAAATCCATTCAAGATCAGTTGGTGTTCCAAAACATTCCATAAAGTCCATCAGCAAAAGTATAGAGTACGAGAAATCGTACCTGGTAATTGTTGTAGCAGTTATAGTCGACTTGTGCAAATAATCAACAATACTATGAGGAATATTAAGGTAGTCTAACATCAATAACTTGTAGCCTAAGTTAAACTCAAATAAATTCCTCACTCTTATTTCTAAGTCCCAATTGTCTTTAAGCCCTCATTAAATGTTATGTATAACCTTTGACTTATCTTAGAATGTTGTATAACCCAAGGTTGTAAGACTAGGGAATGTAAGTTATTAACCCTTGTTAATTGTTACACTCTTATCCACTTTACTCATACTTAACCCGAATTCTCAATTCAAGACTCTTGAGACCCTTATGTCATAAATGCATTTTATGTTATTCAATAAACCTTCGAATTTCAATAACAATTCTTAAGCTCAATAATTTTATTATTAATTTAGAATAAACATCATATTTTGACCTATGATAGGTTTATCTTAGAATATTATACTATTATTTACAATGTAATGATTATGTATTTCATCAATATTATTAAATAATCCATTATGATTAAGTTTTCCCCTTAACTTAATTAAGATCTAACATCTTGTATTATAAATCATAGTGTTGTATATACATTTTACTATAACTTAATCGAGCCACTAAACTCAATTATCATATCCTTAGTTCAGAATGACTTTTTATTATAACCATCTAATAATCTTATCATAAGATGTTGAATTACTTCTCACATTGAAATAACTATATTATAGACTTATCAAACTCTAACATTTAGTATTCGCAAGATATATTATTTGTTTTATTATCACCTATATAATAAGGTGTTTTAAGATAACCTTTTATGTATCCTTACTTACATTTAAATTTCCTAAATGTTTTATTTTTACACACCTTCCCTCCATAGACTATGTATAATACTTTTACTAACTTCGATAAACTTAAGTCATAAATACATTTTAAATTGCTTACAAAACCTAAGGTTTCAAAGGGATAACTTAATAAATAAATTTCCTTTATTATGTTTTAGGATAAGCATTATATCTTAACATAAGGTAAAATTTATCTAAGAATTAAATCCCATTCATAAGAGAAATTGCCAATTATCTAGTAATGATCATCTATTCTAAAAAATCCACATACCATATATTCAAATGAAATTTTAATATTTTTAGTGTTTATAAGGTAAACCAATATAATATCTTATGTAACTTAGTTCCCTCCGATTAAGGTTCAAAAGTTTTAAATATCTAATTTCCGTTTATAACTCTTTTACAAGTTCTACTACTACATACATCACTTAATTATAATCTCCCATTTTGAATATTGATAATAAATGTATTTTATATGGCTTATCTAATTTTAAGAAACTTAAGGATTATTATTTAGATTTTTTCCTAATCATAGTTTATATCATAATCCTTTTAATGATTTATCTTAAAACATTAGGTTATTGTCCAGAACTATAAATGTTATGAAATGATTAAATCCAGGCTTATTAGTCCACTTCTCAATTAGATGTAAAAGTATTTCATCTATTTTATTGATTATATAATATCTGTTTGCGTAATATTTTATGTAATCTAATTACAATTTTCCCTAAGTCTCGACTTATCAATTTACTAACCCAATTATAGATTTACATTCTGGTCATTGATAATATATTATATGTATTTAATTATGATTAATTTAAATCCTAGAAATTCGAAGGTAACTCAAAACTCAATTTCATAACCCCAATTTAATACCACTCATAATATCTTTCATTAGTATTATGTAGAGGTTTAGTTGAACTTATTATTCCTTCGTATTATATTTTATATAAGGTATTTTCTTTTATTTATGTTTAATGTATATATTTACTTGGATTTATTCATAACATTTATGCAGTTTTATTGTATTTAATTATCTCTATTAACTTTTACACATATCTACATCCAATATATGGTTTATAAAAAAAAGTATTTTCCTTAGTTTCAATTAAGTTTTTTAACCTCAACTTTATATAATTAATATCAATTTAGATTAATTTAATCCCTTGATTTAACCTAAGTTACTATCTTATTTCTTTTATATATAGTATATATGTAATTTTTACTACACTTAAAGTTTATACCCAAAATATATATTAACATTCTGTATTAAATGTTAGTTTAGTCTTATATATTTTCAACCTATAAAGTTTATTATTCAACTATACTTTAATTCTGGTTACATTAAAAACCATAGATTATAAGATAACTTATGAAAACTTCATAAACACAATTTTTAAACCCATTACACATATCTAACAATTCCCAAATTAAATCTAGTAACTAGATATTTAGACATATTATAAAATTTGATTCACAAAAAATCTTTTTAAATTACCCAAATAATTCCATAATACTCATAACTTACAAAAAATCATAACTTACATTTAAAAACTCAAAACCCATATTAATTTATAATAAAAAAACTAGATTTATAAAGAATCTATGGTTAAAATTTTAAGTCAAAATACATTCGGGGAGGCCATTAAATAAATTCAACAAGTTAGGGTTTAATTCTGGAATTATATAACACTTAAAACATTTTAAAACTTCTGTGTTTTAATCTCGGTCGTCCGTCCCTATAAGTCACATCGGACGGCTACTGAAACGCAAGTTCTCAAAATCCCAAATCGAATCCCGAGTACTAATTCGATGTTTCTCTCAAATCACAGAACCAAATAGATGATTTTTTCATTGAATCCAAAATTTCCTTGCGGTTTATTGATAACCAATTCGCTAGCTAAAATACATTATACAATAAATACGATTCTGGGTTAACACAGTTAGGGTTCTTCGGGTTTCGAATTCAAATGTGCAAATATCTCCCGATTCAACGCTTAATTGATAATTGGTAGTTAGGTATGACCGAAATGCATACAAAGTAAAATAACGGAGGAATTGAACGGAAAAACTTACCGGAGATGCGCTAACGAGGAGAATCAATCGGGATTTCCGGAAAAAATTCGACTGGCCTAGTTCAGGAGCTAACTTTGAGGATCTATTAAAATAGTTCTAGATCGAATTAGGCCATGTTTTGGGCTTAATCGAAAGAGGAAACATAGCTCGACATATTGATAGCAAGAATCACTCTAAAATTTGAATACACAGAACGAAATCTAAGGCGAAGTTACGAGTTTATTACCTTGCGTTTTCAAAGATTTTATGCGAGTGACAAATCAGGAACTTTAGGCACCTATCTCTTCAAAACGTACGAATCAGCCTGGTCATCAACATAAAGGTTGTAGAGGGATTAGAGATACACACAAGAGCTATAGAACGGGATTTTCTCATCACAAACGAAGAAGTTATGATCAAACGAAGTTTACCTGATTTCAGCAAAATCTGGAAATAGGATTCGGTTTCGCAGGGTGGATACTTTGGATCGAATTACGGTCGATGTAGATGATTTTGTAACCACCCCATCCAACAACAAACCCATAATACATTTGCAGCAGAAACAAACTTCAACACATTACTAACTTCTTGGTGTTACACGCCGTTAACCACCCACGTGGCTAACAAGGGCTAATACATATACCGGTTGATGGACTAGATTCCCGAGCGACTACACATTACTGAACCTCCATTAACAGTAGAAACAACATACACCTTCCAACTGTACCGAGTATTCGCAAAACTGATGCGATAACAATTTCGGTCTACTACACCTACTGTATATATACAACTTAACTGATACCCATGTACAATGACTACCCCGTCCTACTCTCGAACGGCTCCCTGCTCTTTGTACCTGAAAAGGAAAAGAAGAGAAAGGGTGGCCCCCAAGGGGCTCAGCACCTTTGCTGGTATGGTAATCCCGCAGCCACATGCTACCGGCCAACGCACAACTAATTGTCGTCTTAGCATGCGGTTGATTATATTTAAATCATGCACGCAACTGTAAACACACAACACACAACATTTCACCTCAATGGGCTCAATAAACGGATAATACATCCTATTTGATAAGTCACTCATGGTATTCATTATCCCTAGAGTGTTTCTCCTCTAATGGAGCTACTTCCTTAATAGACGACACTTACCCGTTATTCGGGTATCCTTAAACGCCTCTTATCACAAACTGGGATTCATATCCATGATCCACATACTCCACATTTTACAACATAACATGCATCCCATAAACACATAACAACACTTTCACGTTTCAACGTGCACATAATACATCGCAAAGAAATGCATTAAACAACATTACATAACATAACGGGAATGGTTCTCTTAGGAACCGACCCAAACATTGTTAATACACTGGTGAGCCTAGAGAATGTTGCCAGTCTCATGATAAGCTCGTTACATAACTCGTTACCGTCTGTTAAATGAACGGATAACTAACACAAGGTGTCTCAGATTAGTGACCAAGCACACCGAACAAAACATAACATAGTATGCCCCTGTGGCCCGACGTGAGTCAGTAATAGCCTTGGTTAAGCTAAAGGGAAGGTTGGAAACCAAATTGGAAAACAACCATAACTACAGAGAGGATCGAACCTGCTATGACAATGACCCCCATACTCACACGCGTGGCCGGAACAGACCGGACTCCTCACTTCCCCGTTAGCACTTGTCAGAAGTTCATCATTGAACTTAGTTAAATAATCACAACATTGGGTTAAGTCATGTTAGACACACACAAGGGAAATGAGGGTCATACATTCACACACAAACATCACACACAAACATCACATAACTAACTCACGCATAGTCGTGGTAGAACGTTCCTTAGGTTAAAACGTTATCACCGGATACCGTTCTCTTACGTTACCTAATAGGGTTAACTAGCCTTCAAGCGCATTCGAGGTTACGGTATCGGCACGTAAACATACAACAACAATAACGACTGTAAACTGTTTCATGATTTATCTTATAAACGTGGCAAACATACAGAAAAACACATTGGATACAAGCCGGTGTAATCCGGTAGGACACAGGTTAAGAAAACCATACCTGTCACCGGAGTCCACTTTATCATGTCCACTTATGTTCCTCAAGCAATTCTCGAACAACTGATAACATTACATATACTTTATTAACATCGGGGTTGCATGATTATTTAATGTCTAATGCTTATAATTTTTCCCCGTTAGTTTAGTTACATAACTTTGCATTTTTAACTTGATTTACTTTCACATTTTATTACAACCTTTCCCCACTAAATTGTCATATAAACTCACTTAACATGTCCTTAACATTCTTATAACATCATTACTTAGTAATCACCATTTTTAGGCAACTTTTCCCACCTTAAAACAAAGTTTTTGGTCATACAGTGGCCTGTCCGAACTTGTGTCCGAACCTTCAAGTTCGGACGCAAGCCGTGACTTTGAACTGAAAACAGACTCACGTCCGAACTTGTGTCCGGACTTCGGAAGTGGACGTGAGTCGAGAATCTCTTAATGCGGAAATCCATGCGTCCGAACATGTGTCGACTTCCCAAGTTCGGACACAGTTCGAGTGTGCAAAATCTTACCCAACAGAGCCTGTCCGAACTTCCATGTCCGGACGGAAGTTCGGACAAGGCAAAATGCTCAATGTCCAAGCCTTTAAACACTTAGCAAAATTCCTCAAAGCCCCAACACTTATAGTATATACTCCTTAGGTCCCTAAGTGATGTTCCCTTGCCTATTCTAACCATTATACCAAGACATATCTTCCACACAAACATCATCATTCAAACACTTTCTTACATATCAAAACTCCTTAGTCATCTTACAACTCCTTTTCCAAGCTTACACTTCCTCCTTAATTTACCAAATCCTCTTTTCACAACTTCTTGAATTCCTTTCTCAAAACCTTACCTAAACATCATTCTTCCTTATTCATCAATCATTACCTAAACCTTATATAAACTTCTCCAAGACTTTGACACACCTAGAAAACACTCATTTGATTTCTAGAACTTCCCCGATAACACCTAAATCCTTGCATCACTCTTATCACCGAATCATGTTTTCTTCCCAGAAACATTTGTTCACCCTTATAAAACACCTCCTAGTTCACCAAACTTACTTAAAAACACTTAGAACTTCTTACACATTTTCCAAATTTTGCCGTAGCTTCTCTTGTATATACTCGCATCCAAACACATAGGTTTTTACCTTATTTCATCCAAGAACACCTAAAATCCATCAAACACATTTTTATACACAAACTTCACACATTTAGCACTACATCACAATATAGTGCATAACTTAAATTGCTTGGCACTTAGGCCCTTAAATAACATGGCTCTTAGGCCCTTAAATTGCATTAAACTTAAACACTGAATTTCCCACATAAATAATGCCTTTGACCTGCAAATACATACACCAAGACATATGTTCTTTTACTAGTCTCCTTGAGAACACTTTACTAAGTCATTCACCATTTGCTCTTTAGGTAGTTTTAACAAGCATTATAAGCTCATTTCTCCTAAGGCATTAAACCACATTAGGTTAGTATATTTACCTCTTTTCCACCCAAACTTCTTTCCTTATAAAACCGGTAAGGTATTTGATTCCTTGTCAACTACTAAACAATATACCAACATTGAAATGAGTATATAAGCTTTATGCTTCATCTCATTGTAAACCCTAGGTTTACATTGTTTCAAAAACATTAATGTAGTTGTTTTACCTTGATCTTCGAAGAGAGTTTGAATATCTATGAAGAGAGGACTCCACCTAGCCCATGAAAGGTTGGAATGAAGCTAGAACAAAGTCACACAAAGAGCACCATTAATGTGCATTATCGGTCAAGGCAAAAACATGAAAGAAACTTGATTTTTCTTTGAGAATCCTTACCTAGAAGCAAAGGAGAGTAATAATATGTAGAAATACAAGCTCAAGCTCCATCAATGGTGGAACTCCATGGCACCGAAATGGGGCTCTTGAAGTTTTGAGAAGATAGAAATGAAGAGCTTGATGAGAGGAAGAGATTGGTGGTGTTTGTTTTTGATTTGGACAAGTGAGCTAGATTTTACAAGGGGTCAAAGCTAGAGTTTTAATGGTGGTGGTGAATATTACCGTGAGAGAGCAGCAAGAAGGAAGGAGATGGAGTTTGGAACCGTGTGAAATGGAGGAGGGAAATGAGAATGAGATAAGTTTTGCTTTTTGGAAGATATTTGTACTTAAAAGCAAATAGTACTTAAGTTAGTCATTCTTTATTTCCCTAGCATGTTAACAAGGGTGGTGAGTCACCACACCTTAAAAACCGGCCCCAATAGTACCTAGGGGTTATTTTAGACTTTATTAATCAATTGTCTCACTTATAACAACATATGTTACAAACTAGCTTATAAAAGTTACTATTCATGGAAACAAGGCACATTGTTGTGAAATTTTTGATTTCCCATTGATATAGACTTCCAAATGTGATACTATATAGTACACATGTTAATTAAAGAGTAATGATGGACATTTAACCATTCAAAACTCATTTACAAGACAATTTTTCAAAAACGTGCTTTAAGACTCCTTAAAGCACTTTTTGTGTTTTAACTTGTTTTCAAGCTTGGTTTTCTTTGGTAATTGATTTAATATGTTCATTAACATATTTATAAGGTATAGGTATGACCATTAGGTCTTTTACAAATTTATCCCAAGCTTAGAGCACATTTTAGCCCATATTAACTTTAAGGTATTTATTTATGTTTTGTTTGGTTTTATTGTCTACCAAGGTTTTCTGAGGACTTGATTAGCCTTATAAAATCATAATTAAATATTATTAAGTCTTGGTAGGCTCTTTGGGTCCTAACCAAGTTCACTCCGAGCTTAGAGCATGTTTTTGCTCGAACTGCATCTTAGTGCTTTATTGCATTTTACTATAGTTTAAATTGTTCACTGATGTTTCTAAGGCACTTTTTAGCCTTTACATACCATAGTTTAATATTTAAACCACACATCAAGGTTTGGGGTATTTCAATCTACCCCCCTTAAAAGAACTTCGTCCTCGAAGTTTACACTTCCCTCACATCTTGGATTAGAATACGGGGATTACTTATAGAGATAAAGCTTCCATAACCAAACACACTTTACATCACAACCTCAGACTTAATGGTCCGGGCAACACATTCACATCCACACATAACATAACATATTCATATGATAACCTCGGACTCAATGGTCCGGGTATCTTAACAACATTTACACATACATAACAACCCTTAGACTCTCTGGTCTTGGGTAACATAACAACATTTAGACACATAGGTCTTGATAACATAACAGCCTTTATACACATAGGTCTATATAACACAACACATTTAGACTCATAGGTCTTGATAGCATACACTTTAGGAAATCAAAGTCAAAATAACTTATTACACATACCACAAACATGTCATAGCATGTATAGCAATCAAAAATGTCTTTGATATACACTGTGATCCCGCAGAACCGGTCGCGATGGACCTTCTGGTCCCGTTCCCTTGGAAGATCAAAACAATCACTTAAATTTAAATTTTTTTTTCCTTGAGAGGTTAAGTAAGAGAACTTTAATATGTAAAGTGTCTATCGACGTTTTATAAATACCAATTCAAAATCCTTTTGAAAACACATACAACTCCAAGTCCAACTTATGCTCTTTACTTCTTTTCTTAGCGTGGTTATTTGTGACCACTTAAGGGGAGCTTCAAGAATCATTCAACCCTAATGTGATCAGCATCAGTGTTGAACTATCCTTCCACCCAATTTGTGTTCGGCTTCCCTTGATCGCATGCAAATCAAGTTCCACCTCCCACTTCATTTTCAAGCATCAAATAAATCACTCATTTCCAATTTTCTATCTTTTAAATCATTCTAGTCATGATCATAACATCTCCAAGGAATAGAACTTCATCTATCAATTATTTCCATACACTTTAATGTTGTTACCTAGGGAATCTTATTCTCACTAGGTTCTATGTCGGTATCATGCCCTTTCATGAATCACTATATAGTATATATATACACATATATTTTATTAAAATACAACACACCATTTCACATTATACACTGTCGGGGTTTTGCTCCCCGGGAGTTTCTCTACTCCCACACTTGTACTATCACACACAATTGTTAACAATACACACACTTATCACAATGGTATTGCATCTCTGTGCGCAATTACCACAATTAAACCATGAATGAATGCGTAGTTTACATAACACACACACCAATCATCAAAACAAATTATTTGTGCTATGCACAACATAAATCACGTACACTTGTACGGTAATACACACTAAGTGGTTTGCGCTCTACCCCCCTTAAAGGGATTACGCCCACGTAATCAATCACTAAACATTGGCTTAAAATGTTATGCCGTCGTGAAGTGTTTTAACTTCCACGCGGTCTATTACACAATGGATTCTGATTAGAGGATCTAACCATATTGGCGATTTAGTTCCTAAACCAAGAATTCTCATTGGAGTTTGTTTAAACTCTTAGTTGGTTTCGATTCTGGCCTGTTAGGCTTCTAGGCGTTAATAATTAGCCATTCACTCGTGTTCACCATGTACATTCAACACTTGAATCACTGGCTCACTAGTTTCTGCTGCGAAACTCTATAAACTGTAGAGCTTAATTGCCCCATTTGTTATTCTTACTGTATTGTACATCCCCAATTATCACCTTTATCTTGGTGACAACGGTTTCTCAACCGATGTGTGGTATTTCTGACCGTTAGCGAATTCGGTGAGTTATAAACTTTCTATCCACTTCCATAACAATTTACTGTGTATACAGCTGTGTATTTCACAATGATTGACTTGTTCCCTTCCGACTTATTGTCGGTTGAGATTGAGCTACTACCTAGTGTGTAGTGCTCGCTCAGCTATTTACAACATTTGGGGTATATTCCATACTGATATTTGGCAGTTAGTGCTACTGTAGTCACTTACTGTTTATTCCTCCACCATTAACATGTTTCCAATTCCTAGCCATCCCACTTGATCATTACTGCGCAAGTGCAATACCAAAACACTCAGTCATACAGAGTGCAGAGGCGTAAACTCTTGACAGTAAATCCCTTATGCGATTCGCTATGGAATTCACACTGAGTTCCTCATCACACAGTACCTATCACTGGCTTATTGCCCAGTCTGTTTAACATCGCTTATCTTGCATCTCTACTAAGTTTAACTCATAACGGGTCTTATCTGCTACATTATCATTTAACAATACTTATACAATGGTCGCTTGCTGCGCACCGTGCTCTTACTCCTTGTATAACATCAGCTTATATCGTATTTACTGTCACATTAACTTCCACACACATACTTACATTATTCACATTATGGTTCATCACTCATTTGGATGACTACTGAATGCTCTTCGAGCATCGATCATTCGAGTCACAAGCCGGCATTATTCAGCTCGGTGTTTCACTTCATACACACATACTACTAAACTAACTACTCTCAAATAATAATAATATTGTCCATCCTTAACATATTTCTTGAGCTTGGTTCACATAACTACCGCTCCAGCGGTTTCACAGTATCGAGAGGTATCCCCACTCTTAATGCAGTGGTTCGTTTACCACTCTATTCACTTATACAACATAAACTTCTACAACCAATCGAATTTATATAACATATCTTGCTTGTGGCTTATAAGCCTTATTTGCCTTGAGCTGGGCTCATTGTAGGCTGTCTACACACATGTACTTTTCTGTACAACGTTATATGGTTTGGATATCATATTGAGCTCCATGACAAGGTCGTTGCATTCCGTTTCTTTTCATGGAATGCCCCTTAGGATTGTCAGTCCGTCTCCTGACAACTTATGTCTAAACTAGGTGTTAGTTTCAACCCTTGCATTTCTGTCGCGTTATCTCGTTCAACAATTGTTGATGTGAACACCCTTTAAGGATTGCTCCTGGGTGTTGTTAAGTTATGCCTTTACATCTGGTTCACACTTACTGGTACATTCCGTTAGCCACACCGTTTGCGTTCTTAACTGGGTTATTATCTCCTTCTGTGAAGATCTACATTTCCTGGTAGTGTAGGTACTCATTCTGGGAGTTTCATCCCGTTCATTGCACATTAATGTGTCCACATTAGGCATCTGCTTGCCATGTACAGGCTGGGTCACCGTTCCAGCTAACATGTTTATCCTTGAGGATCCTTAAGACGTATAAGATGTCTTTACATTACAGTTAGTGCACTTTGCACCTCCTGACTCTTAAACATTTCCTTAAAAATGAATTCACTAATTCCTTTAGTCTCGTTAACTTGACTTAGTTCCTTTACTTCAACCACTCATGGTAATCCTTAGCTGTTGTTTGACTTATACTGCTGACCGTAGAACGGAGTCGACTACTTCCCGTGTTTCGGACTCTACTCGTATACATGTGTGGGGTACCATACTGATACATTGCTACTTACCCAACTAACCCATAAGCAGGTCTGTCAGGCCCACAAGCTCCTATCGGAGTGCGGTCGTCCCACAATTCAGTTGGTACACTCGTAGTGTCCGTCACACGCCTAGGTGAAGTATTCTGTTGTCAACTCCCTTATATTGTCCCCTGACAATATACATTCCGTGCTTCCCGAACTTAATTGAGGGAAAGTTTATCCACTGTTGTATCTTTATCAACTGCCCTTGGTTTTACTGGTTTGGTTTAGAAGAATGTTAGAAAGAAGTATTGGTTTGAAAGAAAATCTGGTTTTGAAGGAAAAGAGTTGAAATAAATCTGAGTTTGAAAGAAAATTTTCATGGTTTCACAACATCTTCTTACCTTAACCAAGTCTAGCTTCTTGCTGACTGGTGTACTTACAATTACAGAGGTTAGGCTAACAGGCCCTTCCACTGTTATGACGATCACATTTAACTTTATGGTACTTACCAAGTACTTTGTAGTGGTTATAAATTTCCCGAACACCTGTTATAGCAGCACTTGCCAGCAAGTGCGCCATGCTAACTGGCTATCGGTTTAACACATACCGGTTGTGGTATTGTTTTTACCCGCACTGTCATCAGTGGCCTTCACTGGTGGAACGCGACCCATTAATTACGGTCCAAAACCGTGTATAATTACGGTTCTGGACCGTAATCTATGCGGGCGTCAGTAAAGATGGCGTTTCTTTAATTACGGTTTAAAACCGTAATTAAAGTCCCTTTTCCGGCCCGCGTGTCATTGACTTTACATTACAGTTATTTGTAAAACCGTGATCTAAAGTCCTTTGGCGCGCACGAACCAAAGGACTTTAGATCACGGTTTTACAAATAACCGTAATGTAAAGTCGACACTTTAGATGACGGTTTTGGCAATAACCGTCATCTAAAGTCTTTTGGCGCGCGCGCCCAAAGGACTTTAGATTACGGTTATTGTTAGAACCGTAATCTAAAGTGTAATTTTTTTTATTTTTTTTTTTACAAATCTACACAATTGCAACAGAGACAGAATTGTAACAGATAAGCAACAGAGGGCAGAAACTGCACAATTGAACCACCTGAATCAAATACCAACAACACAAATTCATTCTCTGCGCACAATTGCAACAGAGATAACATCTAATAAAGCACCAGATCGAAAATCTGTAACATATTCAATCTGTTACACAATTGCAACAGAGATAACATCTAATAAAGCACCAGATCGAAAATCTGTAACATATTCAATCTGTTACACAATTGCAACAGAGATAACAATTGCAAATTCATTTCTGCGCACAATTGCAACAGAAACATTCAATACAACAGCTAGAATCTGTTACAGCAGCAGCTAGCATAATTCATTACAAACAGAATCAGAGCAACTAACAAAAAATATAATTTGTTACACAATATAATCTGTTGCAGCAGCAACTAACAGAATCAGAGCAGCAACTAACAAAAAATATATGTTACAGTAGCAGCTAGCTAGTCTACCACTCCATTCTCATAAACATGGCTGCCATGCTCTCTCTGACATGCAACAAGTCGGCAGGAGCATAAGTCTTGAATCTGGCATAATGCTCTTTAATCTGCAACAAGAAAAGGAATGGAACACATAATGAGATTAAGATAAAGACACAAAAAATCTGCCGAAAGAATTAAATACAAGACAGCGTTCGTATTACCTTGTCAATATCATTCTTAAAACTTGGGAAGTACCCGCAGAACTCGTACATATACCGCATCACGTAGTACCCGCAACTCTTAGAATCCTTTTGGGTAGGGCACTAAATCACCAAAATTCACAAATGTAAAACAATTGTACAAAGATAATAGCAGCACGAATGAAATACATGAATTACCAAACCTTGATGTAATTGACGGTCAAATCACCAAACTCTCCCTGAGGGGTTTTTTTGTAACAACTGTTACATATATTAACAAAAGCGTTTAGCAAAATGAACAAGTACATTAATTTTGGTTCAAAAAACTTACAAACAATTAAATAGTAATAAAAACTTACTCTTTGATTAAGTCTTCAGTGTTGAATTCTGTCCACTGCCCTAGTGGATCTAGAACGAGCAGAGTAGCGGTGGCAGCGCAGAATATAAACAAAGCCCAGTGGTGGCTACAATGTCAAATACAAAATGAAATGAGAAATGAAGGTAAAAAAGTTAGCTAATTAGTATGTAATTTTATATTAGAACTCACGTTTGGTGATACGGCATTAGAATGAATAATTTATTCTGTTGATCAACAACATTGAAGCAATGAATCATGTATTCACAAAACCTCCCCGGGTCCCTAGTGACTGAGTCGTACGATAAACGCTCCGGGCACACCGCAGTAATGGAGGTCATGTCCTTCTCAGCACATCTCTCAAGCAGACATCTATTATATCACATGTACTATAAAAAGTTAGCCAATGCAACTTCATAGATACTTATTCTATATGTTTTTACAGTATGAGGAAAGAACACTTACTTTAGATAAGCTTGAATAATGTTAATGTTCAGATAATCTCCACACATCATCTCTCTGATGTCCTCAAAGTTGATTGCCGTCATCATATCTTCTTCGTAGTGAAACATCGACTTTGGAAGCGTCATCATGAAGTTGTTAGTTTGAGATGACTTCAACATGATCTTGTCGTAGAGATTCATCTGCTTGGCCCCAAAACATTAACAAGTTTTTGTGGCAGTGAGCTTATTTTTAGGCGCCTCAGAAGTCCTGGTGCGACCCCGGACGGGCGCTGGATTCTTACCTTTCGCACCCCGACTCACTGGATTCTTACCCTTCACACACAAACAGTAAAGCATCAATGTAAAGATAATTACTAATTGATTATTATAGTAACATTAAACAATTATCTAGAACATACCCTTGTACTTCTGACAGGATTCGCCGGCGCGCAGATCTCTTCTTCTCTGGGCCGGGATACGCGGCGAGGAAGCTCAGGGATCTCAGGATTCGCCGGCGCGCTGGTCTCTTCTAGTCTGGGCCGGGTTACGCGGCGAGGAAGCTCAGGGATCTATAATAGATTAGATTAGACACTTAATGCTAAATAATGCATTTTATTAGATACTAAATGGTTGTCAAACAGTCTTACCTCATCGGTGACAACAATATAACATGCTGGCCAGGGCAATATGTCTCCCTTCGCTTCGATCAGCGTGCATTTGTTGTCAAACGCCATCGGAAGGTATGCATGCTCAAATCCATCAACTATCAGGTCCAAGGTCACACGCGCGTAGAATGGGGGTAGACGTACGAAACTGATGAGCGTGAGTGGACCTGATGGCAACACCGTCCCGTAGGCCGCATCTACAGGGTGCCCGTCTAATGGTATTTGGAGACGACATTTTTTTTGCTCCTTTAATAAACAGAGATAATACGTGAAATAAATAAGTGAGTCCAATCTAATACTATTTAAATAACTTTATTTTAGGAGAAAAATAGTTAAACAAAGTTAACCTGGATGTTGGCAAACGGGTACGGGTCAGCGGCCGGAGCACAACTAGACGAGGAAGACAGTCGAGGAGGATCTAGCTGCTGCTGCTGAGTAGTCGCATGTGCAATCGCATTCAACGCTTGCAGCCTCTCCTCGATAGCCCGGCGCTCAGCAGCCTGTTTCTCGTCATTAGCTTGGCGCTCAGCAGCGAACTTACGCTCTACCATCGCCTCGACTTCAGCAGCACTCATCTGACCCTTCCTAGCAGATGGCGGGAATACGTTCTTCTGACGTACTTCTCCCCCAAATCCTCTAACACGCCCCGGGTGATCCTTCTTCCCAAGCATTTGATTGAGCGCGTCGTCTTGAGAAGGAGGAGCGTGTAAGTCTACTTCTCCTCTCTGTGCCGCTTCGTACTGTCCAATTTTCAAAGAAGTTAACACTAAATTTAAGATCAACAAACACTTGAGTATATAAGTAAATTATTTAACAGCTACTTTCAAATACTTACAATTTGGTTAGCCAGTTGTTCCATCGCAGCATTAGGAAATATCCTCTGACCTTCGCTGGTCGTTTTCTGGCGTCCCAGTATGTACATCTGCACCCTCCTCGCCTCAGAGACATCCTCGATCGGGCATTCACTTCCATCCTCGTTCCTCCGTGTCAGCAAACCAGCTTCTTTCCATCCCTCGAGGCTGCCCACATATCCCCTTCGTCCCATGGTGTGGGGGTAGAGATTAGCTTCACGGTTTTGCCGTGCTTGTTCTTGTACTTGCTGTTAAGAAAGTACAACAGGAAATTAATTAGAAAATCAGGGATAAAGCATTATGAGCATTAATTAAGAAAAGAGTACACAAAACATACCCTGAACTCGGGGGTGGCGTGCCGCTCAACGAACTCCTTCCACTCCTCTTCAGTGATCATGCCGTTGTACACAACATACGGCGGAGGCTCACGTGGGGGCACCCTGTTGATCCAATGCTCAACCAAGTAGTGGCGGAATGATGGGCAGGTACCACAAACGTCACCGAAGATTCTCTGAATGCCACCGAAGATTCTCTGCGTCTTTCTCAATGGAGAACAAACGTCTGAACCTTGGAATGATGGGCAGGTACCACAATACCTTAGCTGGTGAACCTTTCTTACTACCGCTGATGTGAGTTTGTTGTTTCTTATACCATGACGCTCCACATGCTGAACAGCTTTCAGCAAATTCATCCGATTTCCAAAACAGCATGCAACCATTTGGACAAGCATGAATTTTCTGGTACCCCATACCCATTGGGCACATCATTTTTTTGGCTGAGTACGTAGTCGTTGGTAAAACGTTGTCCACCGGAAGAACGTATTTCAATAGTTCCAGGAGGTCAGTGAAACTTACGTCGCTCCAGCCATGTTTCGCTTTCAAGTTGAATAGCTTGAGGACGACACTCAACTTGCTTAACTTTGTAGGGTCACACCCGGGGTACAACGGTGTTTTGGATGAATCCAACAAATTTTCATGCTTGTCTGGCGTGTTAGAGTAATGTCGTTCCACATCTTCAAGCATAGTCTCAATGTCATCATCCCAGAAATCTGGCACAACGTTCGCTGTAACGTCTTCTGGATCACCAGCAACTGTATCATCTCCAAGTTCTGTTTCTGTGTTTGCCTGACCATTATCCCCTTCGTCAGGCTTAATAACATCGAACGCACTCTGACCATGCCATCGGATTATGTCTTGGAAATCTTTTGTAAAACGCGGCGGATCAGATGTTCCTTAATTGTTTCAACGCCGCGATATCTCAGATTGTTTTGGCAGTCGATACACGGATAAAATATGTATCCCTTGTCTGTAGGTTTCAGATTGTTCGCCAACACCGTGCATAACTTATCAACTCCTTCTAAAAACTTGTCGTCCAAATTTCCGCTGTAAATCCACGAACGTTCCATCTCCTTCTAGCTATTTATATGAAGGCAGCCATTTCATACCGTCACTCGTGGCAGAGTCTTTACACTTTTGTATCTTATCAACCTAAATCCATCCATGAGTATTAAATCCCACCAGTGAACGTGTTTTTAATATGTAATTTATTGAAAATTTCGGCAGCATCTCCCTACAGTTCTTCAAATGCACGATATTATGATATTAATCAATAATATATGCATTCAAAGAACAATAAAGAGATACTGCTGAAATAATCAATAAAGTACATATTAAAGCACATTCACACCCTAGGTGTGTGATTTAACAATCGTGGACAGTCCCGACAGGGACTGCCGAAGATATACCTCTATTAGGTATATCTTGGGCGGATAACTATGTTTGGTAGTTTGTCAAATATTATATGTATATATAAATCTTACCTCTGGTAGACGATTAGCCGATGCTAAGACGGTTGAGGTCGGAAGCCTAAATAAAGTCGTAGTCCTGATGCATAAATGAAAAACGACAACATTAGAATTCATCAAAAAATCAAGGTTAAATGCTAGCTAAACCGCGGAAAAAAATCGACAGCATCTCCCCTATATTTCTAACGTCTCCAAATCAGTTTTATCAAAGTCAAATTTGCACGCACCATCTAGAACTAGTAACATACATAAACTTATCTTATTCTACTATATATGAAGTTTATTTATGACCTTGTCTGCAGTACTTCAGATTGAAGGACTGAAACTAGTCATTCTAGAACCATTAAAATACCCAAACTCATCTTATTCTTTCTGGTGGTTATAACAATAGCATTGTTGATTCCTGTCACAGATTGTGAATCAAACAGAGAGCATCTGGCATAGCAGATAGAGCAGTTGAAAATGAGCTATTTTCAGGAATCGGTAATATACTTGAACTTACTTTCTTTCCTGTGGCAGTTTTAAGTAGTAGCATTTTTAAAACAACACTATTATTTATTAATTGTAATACTAAATGCTAAGAATAAATAAATACAGCAGTTTACAGTTTGCTTTGCAAAATTACCGTTACTAAGAACCGAAGTGGGCAAGTAGTGTAGAAATCAGCCCACGAACTAGGTTGCAATTAACTGTGAATCTGGGCACAAATATATGAACAAGGTTAGAACATTTGCCATTACACTCTCAGGATTCGATAGAAACGAGGTTAGAACTTGCAATCGAAATGCATGTATATGAACAAAGTTAGAAAAAAACGACAATCAATCGATCGCATACCCAATACGCGATAGAGAGGTCGACGGTGAGACCAGTGGTAGATGGGTGGTGACCGGCGGCGATGGGAGTGACAAAGGTGGTGGGAGCGACGGCGGCGATGGCTGTTAGCAAGGTGACGGGAGAGAGGAGGAGATTTCAGTGAGGAAGATAGCGCGAAAGAAGAGTTACTACTGTAAGTACAGTGTGCAGAGTAAACGGGCAAATGTTGTAGTTAAAAGGACTTTAGATTACGGTTTACATGAAAACCGTAATGTAAAGTCACACTTTAAATGACGGTTCCTAAAGAACCGTAATCTAAAGTGTAACGAAATAAAAAAAATAGCGCGAAAATTATTTGGCCTATGCTGGGTTTCGAACTCAAGATCGATGGTGTTGACTCATGTACCCACGGCCATTAAGCCATGAGTCTTATTCGATCAAACATATGTAACACATTAATATAAAGTTATTTTTAATCTAAAATACACTGATAAACGACGTCGTTAACTATAATTTAGATTACGCGCGGTGTCGAAAAAATCAAATAACACGGGAAATATTTGGCGTCAGGTGAAAACGACGTCGTTGACCATCAATCGGAGGTAGGCGCGCCTTTTTTAGGACGGACTTTAGCTGACGGTTATTAGTAAACCGTAATCTAAAGTCCGTTGACCGTAAAGCGCGCGTCAACACGGGACTTTAGATTATGGTTTCACTGATAACCGTCATCTAAAGTCCGTCCTAAAAAAGGCGCGCCTACCTCCGATCGATTATTGCCTACGGTTAATTCAATAAACGTCGTTAATTAACTCCGGCCTTCATATTAATTACGGTTTCTGTTAAAGCCGTGATTAAACCACCGTCATTAAAGGCTTCCGTTCCACCAGTGCTTGTTGTCCCTCACTGATCTTACTGTCTTGATAATAACTCCTCTAGGTGACTTCTCACTGTCTTCACATGATAATCATCAACTAGGGTGTTTCCCATTCCGGGAGACCCCCTTTTCTTTTGTATTGTTTCCTCTTCGTAGCCCGTTCCACGTATTTGTCGTGGTTACTGAGACTTGTCTCTCGTTTGGGCACTACGTTGTAGTTCCTTTGTCAGTTGGTATACCGTTGGTGTATTATTTATCAATTGTGGTCCCGTAGACACTCGTCTCGGGTTTTATTAATCCACTTCTTGCCTGTTGCACGGTCAGTGCGTTGCAAGCTGGTTATCCTCGACTGCTCGGCATGTCGACCCAGGTTGCCGGAAATTCCATTCTCTTATGCATAAGATTCTTCACTTTTCGCTACCTCATGCGGCAGACATTGTTAAAATGGGAACCGTCGTCGGAATTCACACCTTTCGGAATCTACCGTTTTACAGGTTCTCCGTACTTATAAGGACACTTAATAACAGCCAGATCGGGTATTCCCGAGTAAGAGAGGACTTTCATCTCTCTGGCGTTCTTCCCAAGTTATAAAATAGGGTTTGTGGAGGGCGGGATGGATATCGTAGGTATCCAGTACACACTGGTGTTCCCTAACTAGCGTACTTCTCACGCTATCACTCAACCCTTAACCTAGAGTACTAAAATCCTAACTCGGTACTTCCTAAGCTCGGTAATTCAGTCATCATAGCGATACTTCACTCTGATACCACTTTTTGTAACACCCCATCCAACAACAAACCCATAACTACATTCTGCAGCGGAAAACAAACTTCAACACATTACTTAACTTCTTGGTGTTACACGCCGTTAACCACCCACGTGGCTAACAAGGCTAATACATATACCGGTCTGATGGACTAGATTCCCGAGCGACTACACATTACTGAACCTCCATTAACAGTAGAAACAACATACACCTTCCAACTGTACCGAGTATTCGCAAACTGATGCCGATAACAATTTCGGTCTTACTACACCTACTGTATATATACAACTTAACTGATCACCCATGTACAATGACTACCCCGTCCTACTCTCGAACGGCTCCCTGCTCTTTGTACCTGAAATAGGAAAAGAAGAGAAAGGGTGGCCCCCAAGGGGCTCAGCACCTTTGCTGGTATGGTAATCCCGCAGCCCACATGCTACCGGGCCACGCACAACTAATTGTCGTCTTAGCATGCGGTTGATTATATTTAAATCATGCACGCAACTGTAAACACACAACACACAACATTTCACCTCAATGGGCTCAATAAACGGATAATACATCCTTATTTGATAAGTCACTCATGGTATTCATTATCCCTAGAGTGTTTCTCCTCTAATGGAGCTACTTCCTTAATAGACGACACTTACCCGTTATTCGGGTTATCCTTAAACGCCTCTTATCACAAACTGGGATTCATATCCATGATCCACATACTCCACATTTTACAACATATAACATGCATCCCATAACAACACATAACAACACTTTCACGTTTCAACGTGCACATAATAACATCGCAATAGAAATTGCATTACAACAACATTACATAACATAACGGGAATGGTTCTCTTAGGAACCGACCCAAACATTGTTAATACACTGGTGAGCCTAGAGAATGTTGCCAGTCTCATGATAAGCTCGTTATATAACTCGTTACCGTCTTGTTAAATGAACGGATAACTTAACACAAGGTGTCTCAGATATAGTGATCCAAGCACACCGAACAAACATAACATACTATGCCCCTGTGGCCCGACGTGAGTCAGTAATAGCCTTGGTTAAGCTAAAGGGAAGGTTGGAAACCAAATTGGAAAACAACCATAACATACAGAGAGGATCGAACCTGCTATGACAATGACCCCCATACTCACACGCGTGGCCGGAACAGACCGGACTCCTCACTTCCCCCGTTAGCACTTGTCAGAAGTTCATCATTGAACTTAGTTAAACAATCACAACATTGGGTTAAGTCATGTTAGACACACACAAGGGAAAGGAGGGTCATACATTCACACACAAACATCACACACAAACATCACATAACTAACTCACGCATAGTCGTGGTTAGAACGTTCCTTAGGTTAGAAACGTTATCACCGGATACCGTTCTCTTACGTTTACCTAATAGTGGTTAACTAGCCCTTCAAGCGCATTCGAGGTTACCGGTATCGGCACGTAAACATACAACAACAATAACGACTGTAAACTCGTTTCATGATTTATCTTATAAAGTGGCAAACATACAGAAAAACACATTGGCATACAAGCCGGTGTAATCCGGTAGGACACAGGTTGCAAGAAAACCATACCTGTCACCGGAGTCCACTTTATCATGTCCACTTATGTTCCTCGAGCAATTCTCGAACAACTGATAACATTACATATACTTTTATTAACATCGGGGTTGCATGATTATTTAATGTCTAATGCTTATAATTTTTCCCCGTTAGTTTAGTTACATAACTTTGCATTTTTAACTTGATTTACTTTCACATTTTATTACAACCTTTCCCCCACTAAATTGTCATTATAACTCACTTAACATGTCCTTAACATTCTTATAACATCATTACTTAGTAATCACCATTTTTAGGCAACTTTTCCCACCTTAAAACAAAGTTTTTGGTTCATACAGTGGCCTGTCCGAACTTGTGTCCGAACCTCCAAGTTCGGACGCAAGCCGTGACTTTGAACTGAAAACAGACTCACGTCCGAACTTGTGTCCGGACTTCGGAAGTTTGGACGTGAGTCGAGAATCTCTTAATGCGGAAATCCATGCGTCCGAACATGTGTCCGAACTTCCCAAGTTCGACCCAGTTCGAGTGTGCAAAATTCTTACCCAACAGAGCCTGTCCGAACTTCCATGTCCGGACGGAAGTTCGGACAAGGCAAAATGCTCAATGTCCAAGCCTTTAAACACTTAGCCAAATTCCTCCAAAGCCTCCAACACTTATAGTATCTACTCCTTAGGTCCCTAAGTGATGTTCCCTGCCTATTCTAACCATTATACCAAGACATATCTCCACACAAACATCATCATTCAAACATCCTTTCTTACATATCAAAACTCCTTATGTCATTCTTACAACTCCTTTTCCAAGCTTACACTTCCTCCTTAATTTACCAAATCCTCTTTTCACAACTTCTTGAATTCCTTTCTCAAAACCTTACCTAAACATCATTCTCTCCTTATTCATCAATCATTACCTAAACCTTATATAAACTTCTCCAAGACTTTGACACACCCTAGAAACACTCATTTGATTTCTAGAACTTCCAAGATAACACCTAAATCCTTGCATCACTCTAAATCACCTTAATACATGTTTTCTTCCCAAGTAAAACATTTGTTCACCTTAAACACCTCCTAGTTCACCAAAACTTACTTAAAACACTTAGAACTTCTTACACATTTTCCAAATTTTGCCGTAGCTTCTCTTGTATATACTCGCATCCAAACACTTAGGTTTTTACCTTATTTCATCCAAGAACACCTAAAATCCATCAAACACATTTTTATACACAAACTTCACACATTTAGCACTACATCACAATATAGTGCATAACTTAAATTGCTTGGCACTTAGGCCCTTAAATAACATGGCTCTTAGGCCCTTAAATTGCATTAAACTTAAACACTGAATTTCCCACATAAATAATGCCTTTGACCTGCAAATACATACACCAAGACATATGTTCTTTTACTAGTCTCCTTGAGAACACTTTACTAAGTCATTCACCATTTGCTCTTTAGGTAGTTTTAACAAGCATTATAAGCTCATTTCTCCTAAGGCATTAAACCACATTAGGTTAGTATATTTACCTCTTTTCCACCCAAACTTCTTTCCTTATAAAACCGGTAAGGTATTTTATTCCTTGTCAACTACTAAACAATATACCAACATTGAAATGAGTATATAAGCTTTATGCTTCATCTCATTGTAAACCCTAGGTTTACATTGTTTCAAAAACATTAATGTAGTTGTTTTACCTTGATCTTCGAAGAGAGTTTGAATATCTATGAAGAGAGGACTCCACCTAGCCCATGAAAGGTTGGAATGAAGCTAGAACAAAGACACACAAAGAGCACCATTAATGTGCATTTTCGGTCAAGGCAAAAACATGAAAGAAACATGATTTTTCTTTGAGATTCCTTACCTAGAAGCAAAGGAGAGTAATAATATGTAGAAATACAAGCTCAAGCTCCATCAATGGTGGAAATCCATGGCACCGAAATGGGGATCTTGAAGTTTTGAGAAGATAGAAGTGAAGAGCTTGATGAGAGGAAGAGATTGGTGGTGTTTGTTTTTGATTTGGACAAGTGAGCTAGATTTTACAAGGGGTCAAAGCTAGAGTTTTAATGGTGGTGGTGAATATTACCGTGAGAGAGCAGCAAGAAGGAAGGAGATGGAGTTTGGAACCGTGTGAAATGGAGGAGGGAAATGAGAATGAGATAAGTTTTGCTTTCTGGAAGATATTTGTACTTAAAAAGCAAATAGTACTTAAGTTAGTCATTCTTTATTTCCCTAGCATGTTAACAAGGGTGGTGAGTCACCACACCTTAAAAACCGGCCCCCAATAGTACCTAGGGGTTATTTTAGACTTTATTAATCAATTGTCTCACTTATAACAACATATGTTACAAACTAGCTTATAAAAGTTACTATTCATGGAAACAAGGCACATTGTTGCGAAATTTTTTATTTCCCATTGATATAGACTTCCAAATGTGATACTATATAGTACACATGTTAATTAAAGAGTAATGATGGACATTTAGCCATTCAAAACTCATTTACAAGACAATTTTTCAAAAACGTGGTTTAAGACTCCTTAAAGCAGTTTTTGTGTTTTAACTTGTTTTCAAGCTTGGTTTTCTTTGGTAATTGATTTAATATGTTCATTAACATATTTATAAGGTATAGGTATGACCATTAGGTCTTTTACAAATTTATCCCAAGCTTAGAGCACATTTTAGCCCATATTAACTTTGAGGTATTTATTTATGTTTTGTTTGGTTTTATTGTCTACCAAGGTTTCCTGAGGACTTAATTAGCCTTATAAAATCATAATTAAATATTATTAAATCTTGGTAGGCTCTTTGGGTCCTAACCAAGTTCACTCCTAGCTTAGAGCATGTTTTTGCTCGAACTGCATCTTAGTGCTTTATTGCATTTTACTACAGTTTAAATTGTTCACTGATGTTTCTAAGGCACTTTTTAGCCTTTACATACCATAGTTTAATATTTAAACCACACATCAAGGTTTGGGGTATTTCAGATTTAGATGGTGTATGAGTAATGGTTGAAAAGAGGGATTATAAGAGAAGAGAATGAAGAAAACAACACTGGAAAAACACACAAAGACGAGTGAGATATCGGTGTTTAAAGTTAGGGCAAAAACACTGATGGAGGTTAAGATACTTAGCGAATTTTATGCTAAGTACCGGCGCGCTGTGTGAGCTTGACACGTGGCAGTTTTCAAATTTTTGACTCTAAACTTCATTCCATCATAACTTTGGCTAGGATGATCCGTTTTTGACGTTCTTTTTTTCAATCTTCATGGTTTTCCATAAACTATTTATTGGTACAGGTTTCATGGGCTGGTTTTACCATTCTAAAAAAGTCAACCCTAGCAAGGCTTAATAAGCTTTAAGGTTTATAGGATTTTATATTGATTTTATGATTCAAATCAATGGTCCAAGTATTTCTAAAATCTTTGTAACATATTTAGAGTGTCTAGAATTTTTCCAAGATTTATTGACTTATAAATCTTGTTATTAAATTCATAATACCATATAATAAATTAATTTAAATTGTATTATTATTTAGGACTCAATCAAAGAAATCCCCTAAATAATTTTTAAATAATACCATATAATAATTTGATGTTTAATAATATTATTAAGGGTTTAATAAAAGAAATCCTTTAATTAATTTAGATTAATTTAGGGGTATTTTAGTAGATCCCCCTTAAAAGAAACTTCGACCCGAAGTTTAGAATTAACTAATAGTTACTCACACCGCTTCGGGTGTGCTGGCCGGATTTCCAATAAACATATAACATTCCATTTGCAATTTCCATACCAATCCTTTATTTCATACATTTCCATTTCCAAATTCCACGGGTTTTAATAAAAGAAATCACCTAAATTAATTTAGATTAATTTAGGGGTATTTCAGTAGATCCCCCTTAAAAGAAACTTCGTCCCGAAGTTTAAGATTTTCAACCAACTACTCACACCCTTTCAGGTGTGCGGGTAAACTAAGCACCAAGTTATATTACCAGCTCTAAAATGCATATCAAACAATCAAACCACTCAAGGATATTCATCCCATAACAATTCCAAACCATAATTTCCATTTCATCATTCCCCATCCTTAAATAAGGATCAATTCCACCCAAGATCAACCATTAACCAAACCAAAATGCCTCATAATTAACATCCAGTTGGTGCAAGATGTAAATGTCGTGAACTACCACTCAGAATACATTATCCAACAAGGTTGTTTCAAAACCAAGCACAACAATATGCATGGACCACACTGGACTTCCAAACATCTAGTTTTTGTCTTCTTTAACTACTTGATGTTTATTCAAACACCACATACCAAGAATTCAGCACCTTACTATCAAGCTTTGTTGTAATTTTTATTGCACTGTGATTTTATCTGACATTGGTATATATGCATCTTCTGATTGTTATGTGTCTGCATTTTCTTGATTATTATAAAATTTTATTTTATGATCCTTATCTATTCATTTTATGACTGGTACGAATGATATGCCCATTATATGTTCATTTTATATTATATGGTTATTTATGGGGAGGTCGTACCCCCCCTAAAAATAGGGTACGACCCATACCCGTCTCGTAATAATGAAGTGAACCTGACACCTACCGAGGTGGTCCATGGGACTTGGATATTAGGCTTCCGACGAGGTCCATGGGACTTGGATATTAGGCTTGCGACGAGGACGTCGTGTTCTTTGAGTGGGGGAGTATGTAGTACCCCCATCCCACATCGGGATATGAGTAGTATTGTGAGTTCCTTATATGCAAACATACATATGGGTTGACTACAACAACAGGCCTTCCACTTTTAAGCCCAAGTGAGGATTTAGGGCCTAAAGTGGCTAGTTTTCAAGCCTGGATGGTTTGAGAGCTAGGTTGTTGGACAGTTACTCATATGGGGTGTTACACCAGGTGAACTCGGGTCATCACTGGCTGCCTCGACACGGTCCACCAGGTTAAGAATCGGTGCCTTGCCCGGCCTTTGATGGTAGTTCAGTCCCAGCCTCTGTGGATGGTTTTGGGCAGGGCGGCTGGTAGATGGTCCAGCACCTCCTGTGCCACCTCTACCTCCTCCTCCATTAGTCTTAGGAACTGGGGCTCTAGTCGCTGACCCGATACGTGGCTTGTAGTCCCTGGAATCCTTGTTCGAGAAGCACTTGAAGGATCTGTGCCCCTTCTTGCCACAGTAGTGGCACGTCACCAGGGTTTCGTCACACTCCTTGCTTGGGTGGTCCCGCTCGCACTTCTTGCAGAAGTACTTCCTTACAGGTTGGTTTCCTGTTTCGGTTCAAGGTTAGTAACGTGATAACAAAATGTAACCACATTGGAGATTCTAATTTATCTCACCCCTAAATGGCTGGAGCGGAGGGGCTTAGCATCAGCATGATAAGAGACAATGGCTTTCTCATCCCCTCCCTTGAAAAATCTTCCTTTCTTGTCATCATTCTGGGAGGAGCTTCCTCCATTCCCTCTTCCACCATCTCCCTTCCTCTTGCCTAGCACAGAGTCCTGGTAGGCAATGGTGGTCTTGCAGTCATTCACGTCATCAGCTAGCTCTTGTCGTGACAATATGTGTTAGTGGGGAAATCTTTGCGTACCAGAAATTCTAAATCATGTTCCATACTTGTAAGATCATCCCTCTGGTGGAACCGATCATAGTCATGATCCTGAAGTTCAAGCCGGTATGGAATTTGTCCACCAGATACCTTGGAGCGTAAGCTCCCTCTCCAATAACAGCAAGCAGCTCCACAAATTTGTTATAATACTCAGCAACAGAGGAAGTCCCTTGCTTCAGCTGCTCAAACTCACTCCTCATCCTCTTCTGTAGGTAGGATGGATAGAACTTGGCTCTTTTGGCCACCAGGAAGGCTGGGAAGTCGAATTCCGCCAGGGCAGTCAGCTCAGCTCTGGCGTTCTGCCACCATCGATGCGCGGGTCCCTGGAGGAAGTAGGCCGCTATGTCCACCTGGCGATTCGCTGGAACGTGTAGAGAGGTGAACGCTTTCTACATTTCGTCAATGTACTTCTCCAATGCCTTCGGTTCTGGCTGGCCTTCGTAGACTGGGGGACGAAGGTCGTTGACTGCCTTCAGCTAGTTGAACTCCCAGGGACCATTAGGTGGTGGCGGTGGTGGTTGTGGGATCTGAGCCTGCTGCTGAGCTAATGCAGCCGTCACAATCTGCGCTATGACCTCTGGGGTGACAACGTCGGGTCCATAGCCTCCTGAGGGACCAGCTCCTCTTCCTCCTCTTCGCGACATTTAGCTGGTAATGGCGGTTTTTGTTACTCAGGCGGTTTGTTGTCAAGTTTAGATAATCTACGTAGTAAGTATGAATTATTTACAATGTCCTAGGGACGGTTCGTAGATACGTGAAGTAAAGTAAAGTAAGTATGAGGTAAGGGTCACGCGCCTTTCTAGAATTCTCACTTCCCAATTCTACCCCAGTTCCCCAGTTTTAAGTGCACCTATAATCTAAGTATTTCACTTGGCTTGTTTTCTCGGGTTCAGAGCGTAACTACGCTCATATACCAATTTCTGTAATGCCCCTATTAAACAAATATGCAGTGAAAATTAAAATACTATGGCGTTTACAGATCATCGGGTTCCAAACACCCGGCACAAAACCTCACCAATTACAATAATAAATTACAAAGCTACGGTCTGAACCTCAAGAAAACTTAACTTAAACATAACAATAATAAAATACATTAACTCTTCACAAAACCTAATCCCATCCCAAACACTCATTCTCTTTGTGGCCACCTGTATATCAACTCGTACCTGCAAGATGAAACCAAGTAGCCCACCCTAAGAGGGGTGAGTCAGTTCCCTGGAATGGAACTGGTACGATCCTCCAGAACAAACTTATAATATAACTCTTTAATAAATAATAACCTGAATACAATCACTTAAAACCACACAGAGGAACAAGGTACTTTAAAAATCACCAAGTCAAGATAACAAGTTGCGAAAGAGATAAATAACAGAAAGTTAAAGTTAGTCAATTAGAAGAAATCACACCATAAGTTAGTGAACATCCATTGTTGTGTTAGATTCAGTTCCAGTTAGGAGTAGGAAGACCCAAGTAGTCACAAGGACTAGGAATGAAAGAAGAGATCCAAGAACCCATAACTCAAGAGTGGAATAAAACCCATTGGGAGAGATGGCCCCCACCGTCAGTCAGTTGTCACAAGGACGAGGTAAACAGACCTCCGCTGTCAATTGTCCATATGGATGAGGTATAGCAGACCTCCGCTGCCACCGACCCGTTCTCAGTCATCGGTGAAAAGTGTGTGCACCACTTAATAGAAAGAATTCATACTCAGTACCAAGATTGACATTTTCCCATATTCCCATTAGATTATTAACTGCACAAGGGTAATACCAAAACACTCAGTCCTACAGAGTGCAGAGGCGTAAACCCTCAGCAGTTAATATCTAATAGAAAGAATCCATTCCCAATAAGGCTGATCAAACTCGACTCATGGATGAAACAATACCCATAGTCCAAAGGAAAAATTACCAACACCAGATATTTCCTATATTCCCAGTTACCCCACTAGGTCATTAACTGCACAAGAGCAATACCAAAACACTCAGTCCTACAGAGTGCAGAAGCGTAAACCCTAGGCAGTTAATATCTAGTGAAACAACTAGATAGGAGGAACCAATAACCAAGGAAGTTTCATATATAGGCTCAGTTAGTCACATCAAGCTCAGTTAGTACCCAAACAGATTCCTTTCGAAATTCATTCAAAGTCAATTAGCCTATAATTAAGGTGTTCCAAGTGTTGATTAGTTCAGGGACTTATAAACTAAACATCTTCTATTCTTACTGATTTATAGTTCCAGGTTTACCATTATTCCCTCACAAAGGTTTGGGCTAGATTTTGTTAATTAAATCTTTTGTTAGGCCCATTTTGTTTAACCTGGAATGATTTAGGATTTATCTTGAGAGTGGCCCAAACACTATTTGAATTGTTTAAGTGGGTTTTTGGAGTTCATAGGCTTGGGCTCAGTAGGTTAGCCCAAGACCGTGTTACGTTCACGTTGTTTAATTAAACCCTTAGGTTATCGTTGACTATTTTGTTACGCACCGATTAAAGTACTAAAGTTTAATATATATATATTCTTCTTATTATAGTCTCCACAAGGAATGTTATTTCCTTCATCTATTTTTAATTTATATATATATATTAACATTTATCCGGAATATTTTTAAGAAATTTTATTGTATTTAATTATATTTAATAACTTTTAGACATGTCCACAACCGATATATGGTTTAAAAAAAAGTATTTTCTTTTATTTATTTACTATATATATATATATATATATATATGTATATAGTGTACATGTATTAGAATTTATTAAGTCATCCTTTATGCAGCGTATTGTATTTAAATTATCTCTATTAACTTCAACATATATCTGCATTCCATGTGTGTTTTATAAGTATTTCTTTTGTACATTTTAGAATATTAGCTTCTATAGTATTTAGTTAATATAAGTGTTGATTTATTTAGCTCCTTGTTTTAACCTAAGTTACTATTTAATTCCTTTTTATATGTGTGTATATATATATATATATATATATATATATATATATATATATATATCCTTAGTTTTAATTAAGAATGTTAACTTCCATATTATATAATAAATAAATGTAGATTAGTTTAGTTCTTTGATTTAACATCTGTTTCTATTTATTTCTCTCATATAAGTATATATATAATATATAACAATTTTTACTTCACTTAAAAGTTAATTCCAAAATATTTACAAACATACTGTTACTAGATGCTAATTTAGTCTTCTCATATTTTTCCCAGCCTAAAAAGTTCATTAGTAAGCTATACTTTAATTTCCGTTACATTAAAAACCTTATATTATAAGGTAACTTATGAAAAACCTTATAAATACAATTTTTAAACCCATTTCCTCATGTCCAAAATTCCCCAAATTAATTATATAGTAACTATAACATTTTATATTATAAAAATTTTATTTCATAAAAATATCTTTTTAAATTATCCAAATAATTCCATAATACTCATAACTTGCAAAAATCATAACTTACGTTTAAAAACTCAAAACCAATATTAATTTATATCATAATAAACTAAATTTTATAAGGAATCTATGGTTAAAATTTCAAGTCAAAATACATTGGGAAGGTCATTAAATAAATTCGACAAGTTAGAGTTTAATTCTGGAATTATTACAAAACTTAAAATATTTAAACTTCTATGTTTTAATCTCGGTCGTCCGTTTCTTTTAACTCCGATCGGACGGCCACTGAAACTCGAGTTCATCAGCGAACTCAGCCGACAACCCGAGTACTAAATCAGTGATTTCTCTCAACTCATAGAACCGATTTTGATGATTTTTGTCTCATTGGATTCGAAATTCCAAGACGCTTCTAATGGTACCAATTATACGAGCTATGATGTAGTATAACGTAAATACAATTCTGGGTATCGACGTTAGGGTTCTTCAGGTTTTCGAATTCAAATCTGTCAAATTCTCCCGATTCAGCGCTTAATTGATTAAATTGAAAGCTGGGTATGACCGATAATGTAAAGGTGAACAACATAATCGGAACAATTTGATCGGAAACTCACCGGAATTGCGTGAATGAGGAGAATCGAGTTCGGGTTTTCTGGGAAGTTTCAACCTTTACCAGTGTTCGGGTAGGCAACTTTGAAGCTCTATAAATTTCAGTACAGATCGAGTTAGGACGTGTTATTTGGCTCAATCGAAAGATGAGACATAGATCTACAGATTGATAGCAAGAAATCACCCTAATTCGCTATATACAGAAAGAAATCTAGTCCTAAAGTTATGAGTTTACCTTGTGTTCTTTTCTATGATTTTATGCGATGTCGGATCAGGAACTTTAGGCACCTCGCTCTTCCAAATGGTTGCGAATCAGCCTTGGTCGTTAACATAAAAATTGTAGAGGGATTTGAGATCTTCAAAACAAGCTAAAGAACATGAAATTTGGCTGAGAAACTAAGAAGTTATGGTGAGGCAAAGTTTACCTGATTTCAGAACAATTTGGAATTCTGGGTTACGGCTTTGCAGGGAGGCAACTTTGGATTGATTTTTCGGTGGATGTAGGAAGAGTTAGGTAAAGTGTGAGCTATGGTTGAAAAGAGGAGATTAAGGAGAAGAGAATGAAAAAGACGACACTGGAATTCGAAAGGATGAGTGAGACACGACCGTCACAAGTTAGGGCAAAATACTGGTGAGAATGAGAATACTTAGCCGATTTTGCTGGGAATTCCGGTGAGGCTGACGTGGCGGACACGTGTATGAGTCAGGAGAACCCTAGCCACGTCAGCAATCTACAAATATTTGACCCTAAACTTCATTCTATCATAACTTTGGCTAGGATGATCCGTTTTTGACGTTCTTTTTATCAATCTTCTTGGTTTTCCATAACCTTTTTATTGGTATAGGTTCATGGGCTGGTTTGACCATCCTCACAAGTCAATCCTAGCAAGGCTTTATAAGCTTTAGGGTTTCCATGATTTTATATTGACTTTTATGATTCAATTTAATGTTCCAACTCTTTCTAAAATCTTTATAATACTTGGAGTGTTTAGAATTTTTTTTAAGATTTATTGACTTATAAATATTATTTAATTCATAATACTATATAATAATATATAGTAATCTAATATTTATTAATATTCTTTAGGGTTAAATAGAAGAAATCCCCTAATTTAATTTCCATAATTCATATAGTAATATAATAATTTATTTTTCATAATTCGATACAATAATTTACTAATTAATAGTATTATTTATGGTTTAATAAAAGAAATCCCAATTTAGGGGTATTTCACTTCCCCTAATACATTATGACTAATATCATATGACAATTGATCGATGATCAACAATGTGACCGGTGGATGTTGATAAGTAATCGTTGGTTGTTGACTGACTATCAACGACCGTAGATCATTGACTGACCAATTATTTATTTTTATCTCTTCGATATAGATAAATAACTAAAAAAATAAAAACCAATTCATTTCGATTAGTCTGTTACTTTTTACAATTCCATTCTGTTTTCCATCCAAAACTGAAATACCCCGAACATAAAATGGTGATTAAATAATTCTAATATGATAATTGAGGGCGTAAGTGTGTCTAAAGAATGTTGGTAAAGAAAATAAATCCGAAAGAAAAGAGAAAACGCCTAAAAAGCATAAAACGCAAAAATAAGCATTACGTGACCATAGGAGGAATACGACCTCGACAAGGGTCTTAGATGGATTTCTAAGGCTTAATAGTGCTTAATTAATATACAGGAATGATTCCCGAAGAAAACGGATCCATAAAATGAATTAAAAACGCTAATAAATCTTTAGCTCACGTTTTTTGAGAAAACACAAAAACGTGACTTTGAGTGGTCAAATGGACCCGTAAAAATTATAGTAAACCAAATAACTATAATTGAAATTATTGAAAGCTTAAGAACCATTAAAATTAATTACGAGAAAATTCCAGAAAACGGGTTCCGGTGAGTGAATAGTGTAAAAACTAGAACTTGTGGAGTGTTAGTGTAACAAAACTAAAATGACTTCCCCCATTTGTAAATAAAAATAAGAAAGTGGTGTGTGTGGGCTGAGTGGGACGGATGACTACTCCCCCCTTCCTATATTCATTTTATGCACAAAAGGATAAAAAACATAAAGCAAAAAGTAAATAAACCCCTCACTCTCCTCTCTCTCCTCCCATTTCCCTTCTTCCCCACTCTTTTTCCCTGCCGATTTTCCCTCTTCTCCCAGCTGGAAATTTTGGAAGGTGCTCTCATGGCTACTCTATCTTCTTTCGCATGCTCTAGCTACATCCGTGCTCCAAATGCAAAATAAATCACATATTCTTCTTCCTCTCACCAAGCTCTACATTTCTCTCTTTTCAAAATCCAAAAATGATGAACTTAATCTCCATGGGTTTAGCACATTTTAGAGAAATTGGTATCAACTTGAAACTTGGAGTCTCCCCTTTGGTTTAAGGTAAAAAGTTCTCAAAGAAAAACCATTTTCGCCTTTCCATGGCGGTGACCGATTTTCACCCCTTTTCATGCCTTGTTTTCCTTTTTGATTTGATCATTCATTCAAACCTTCAATGGTGGTTGGAAGCCTTTCCTTCATTGTTGATCAAAAACCCATTTATAGGGTTTCCAAGGTAATTACCCATCTTAGTGTCTTAAGCATCTTAATTAATGAGTTTAGTGTCTTTGCTTAAACTCATTTCCTTTACTTGATGATTGGGCTGGAGCTTGGCAATTGCATTGCCCCACTTGACTGAAATGAGAAGAGAGAATTAAAAGGAAATTTGATGACCTTAAGGTAAGAAATCTACCATAACTACTATCTTAATGTTATGAAATTTTAGGATGGGAAAATAAAAGATGAGAAAAAATCTGGAGCAAAATTGTGTTTTTTTTTAGGCTAGGAGGAATTTGCGAAATTGTTGGTTGAGCTAAGGGCCTTTGAGCCAAGTTCTTGATATGTTTATATTGTTGGTTAGTAAATTTTTATGAAGTGTTGTGTGCTGGTAGGAACCTTCAATGGTGTGGCTAGTTTTGGATTGAATTAGATGAAGATTGGTGAATTTGGATATGCTAGGTTTGTAGGTAAGTTATGGCAAATTTTGGTAGAGATAAAGTGTTGTTGGAGTTGATATGGGTGAGAACAACCTAGGAAATGAACTGGGTGTTGTAAGGAATTTATTTGGGTTAGTTAACCACCCTTGAGTGGATGTAATAGTTGAGAGAGAGAGGGAGTGCAAAAATCTGTAGCAAGTTAGTGTATTAGTGCCTTGGAGTTTGGAGAGAAACTGGGTTAAAGCCTTGAAGGAATGAAGAGATTTTGGGAACTAGAAAGGAGGATGCCTAAGATGAATTGGGTCTGGTCAATAAGTGATTTGGTAATGTGGTAGGAGGTTGTAAACTATCAAGAAGAAGTTAGAAATGAGTTAGTGTGCAAATTACAAAATTGTGAAAATTGGAATTTGTGAAATTGGGCAAGAATTTGAGTAAGGATTGGACCAATGATTTAAGGAGTTTTAAGGAGTGTTTTAGGTGTTTAAACATGTACAAAACATGTGGAACATTGGGGAATGATTAAGTGTGGATTAAGGTTGGAATAGAGGTTGAAAAATGACCTTATAGCAGCTTTTTAGCAGGGTCCGGGACTTTGGGGCCGGACCAAGTCCCGGACCAAGCATAAAAACACCTCGAAACTTGAGAAAACAGGTGGTCCGGGACCCTAGTCCAGGACTAGGACCCGGACCAGGTAGAAAATCAGGCCGAGAGTACGAAAACATTTTGGTCCGGGACTTTGAGTCCGGACCAAGTCCCGGACCACCCCCAAAAATGTGCCGAAAGTGGTTTTAAGGGTTCTAAACATGGGGGATTGATTGGTAATGGTTTTAGATGATGTTTAGGAGTTGTTTGGTGACTTGTAAAGGTCTTAAGAAGCTTTAACAATTGTTGAAAATGAGTGAGATGTAAGAACATAAATTGACAAGAGCAAAACTAAGTATAACGGGAGAACGGGGTAAGTACAGGAGTAGTAGTTATTTACCTACCGTAAAGTATTGACGTTAATGGAACCATTTGACATATAATCAGTGGTTTGAGAGTAAGACTCAAGGAACGTGAGGTGACACGGTAAAGTTAAATCAAGGTGCAAGGTATGATTTTCTCATGCCCTGTATGCTAATCGTGCTACGTTGATTTGTGTGCCGGCTTAATCAAGATAAAAGCATGAAAACGATTTATTGCTTGATATGTTGGTATGGATGAATGATGTATGAACTAACATACTTGAATGGTTGTGTAATCTAACTTAGTGTTAGAGACCGACTCTTAAGTGAGTGTTGTTTGATTAGTGACTCGTAGGAAGAGTCATGTTGCGAATTAATGAAAATGTGGAAACATAGTAAAACTATCAAACCAAGAAATGAAAACGTAAACGTATGAACTCCCTAGAATGTGAGAGAGTGTACGGGATTAGTAAACTCCCGATAACGGTTAGAGAACCGAATTGATTTAATCCATAAAACAATTAATAGTGGAAGTATATAAGGAACCTCTATTTAGAGGATTGGTGATGGTTCAAGACATGAACCTTGAGAGAAGTAAAGAATGGTAAGGGATCACCAAACCCCTTAGAAAGATAGTCAACCCACAATGAGAGGATTCAACTAATATAAATAATGTCCCGAACATGAGAGTATTCGATACGTTGGAGGAACCCTTAAATCTGAGAATACTAGACATTGGAAATTCCCTAAGCTATTAGAGGATATCGAGAGAGATACTTGTAGGATAATCCATGTGATTTAAAATATAACTCCGTGAGACGAGTGTTGGGAATTTGAGAAGTCCGGAAGAAAAACGGACCTTGAGAATTTGAGGAACTAGGTGTATAGTTCCGTTTGATGGTAAGCCCGATGGTGAGTCTTGTTCATGACTCTGCCCGGAGGTCATGGGCAATGACTTAAAAGATGCCTTTATGAATTTGAGAATTTGATTGAGAACTTGATTTGAGAATTTGAGAATTGAGATTGAGGTTGAGATTTGAGTTGAGTGGAGAATTGAGATTGAGTTTGAGATTAAGAACTTGAGAAGTTGAGTCTAGATTGAGAATAGGAGAACTTGATTAAGAGTAGCCCAAGAGAGTGGGTAAGACATTGAAGAATTGATTAAGGCATAGTGAGGTAGAAACCCTCGAGGCCTATGTGTATGATAATATAAACCAACCCCTTGATGTGTGAGTTAGTGTTTGTATTCAATCTCGAATATTGATTATGCTAATGTACATATATAATGTATTGTTGCCTTGCATGTTGATTGGATTAAAATGAATGGCATGTTCTCGACCAAATAGTCGGCGTACCCCCGTTAGCACGCGGGGTATGCGAATTCCATATGCAGCAATTTACTGAGCCCCTAGGGGCACCGTTTTTATTTTCCAGGTACATTGAAGCTGATCACAGTCCGAGAGTGTAAGACGGGGTTGCTGTATAAGCATGGGTAGTTGGTTAGGAATGTTTTATTCATTGAAATGTTGAATTTTGAGTCCGAATTCTTATCGGCAGACTTGAGAATTGTAGATACTCAGTATAAAACAGAATTGGGGTTGTATTTGTATAATATGGAATTGAAGTTTATATTGGGTTTGAGATTTGATTAAGGAATGGAATGTATCATTTGTATAGAGTACTTGGTATAATAATCCATTGGACCGATATTGTATTTGAATTGTTGTATTGGATTTGGCCTTGTTAGTCACGTGGGTGACTAACGACATTGTACTGCCCACCGTTGGTAGTTTGATTTCCGCTGCTTTGATGTTGGTAACTGAGACGGGTTAGGAGTTAATGATTGGATTACCCTTAGGGGTGTTACAAAAAGTGGTATCAGAGTGATACTTCGCTCTGATGGTCGAAATACCGAGTTTAGGAAAATACCGAGTTAGGTATTAGAGACTTAGGGCTAAGGGTTGAGTGTTAGCGTGTGAGATACGCTAGTTAGGCACTTCCAGGTGAACTGGAAACCTACAATAACCATACCCGCCCTCCGCAACCCACGGTATAAAGTTGGGAAAAGAACACCAGAGAGATGGAAAGACCTCTCATACTCGGGGAAACCCGATCTGGCAGTTACAAATAAACTTTGTAAGGGAAAGAACCAGTCATTCGGTAGATTCCAAGAACTGGAAATCCCGGAGATGGTTCCCGTTGGAACAACAACAACCACACTTAATGGTAGAAGATTGAAGATCCTAACCATAGGATAATGAAATTTGCGGCACCATGGAGCGATGTGCTTCGCAGTCACGAGAACCATGCGTAGCCGGCAAGAAGGGAAGCATAACCGCGCAATTGAGCGGAAAAGCGGAGTAACAAAACCCTAGACCAGAGAGTCTACGGACTGCAAACATTTGATAATACCGTTAGTGGTATACAAACCGACTAAGGAATTAGTCAGGTTGGATAACTCCAAACCTACAACGCCAAGAGGCTGTAACGTCTGAAGGACATAACTTAGACAACTAAGAGAATATCTATGGGATACCTCCCGATAGGACTACAAGTAGTTCCTAGGGTTAAGTCAAACCTCGGTAACCACAGTACAAGTGTGGGAACGAGCAACAAAACAAGGTACACGGGGGCCTCTAGGACCAGGAAGCACCCGGATCAACGACAACCATGTCTAGAACACCGAGAAGTTACTCAGGAGATTGATCACTAAGACCAAAGATCAAAGGAAGATCCAGTACAACCACCAAATTTGGATGGAAATGATATCATAACCGGTATGTGATACCCTGAAAAACAACCTACCCGCGCACTTGCTAGGGCAAGTGCAGCAACAATAGAGCTATTTGGAAAAAATTTAATGACCAACAAGAACTTACTAAAGTACCACCATGACAGTGCAGCAAATATAGGATCACCAATCCTACGAATTTGAAACAATGAAACCTTGGGAAGGCCTAATGACTGGACCATAGTCTTGAAAGGACATACCAGTCAGCGAGAAGCTGGACTTGGTCAGGACTTCAGACATTACAACACCATGGAAATCTTCTTTCAAATCCAGATTTTCTTTTCAAACACAAACTTTTCTTTTAAACCCAAATATTTCTTTTAAACCTCAGATTTTAAACCAAATCAGAGAATCAAGGTAAGTTATCATAGAATGATACAAGAGGAGTTGGCAATAGAATACTTCACCTAGGCGTGTGACGAGCACTACGTGTACCAAAAACGGGTGTGGGACGACCACACTCCAAAGGAGCTTGCGGGCCTGACAGTCCATTTTGTGAGTTAGTCAGGTAAGTGGTAACGTGCCAATAAGGTACCCCACGTATGTATACAAGTAGTGTACGAGACATGGGAAGTAGTTGACTCCATTTTACAGACCATAAGGTAAATTCAAACTGAAACAGTTGGACACCTCGAACGATCGAAGGAACCCAGATAAGTGTATAAAGATAAAGGAGTCAAGAACTCACTTCAGGAGAATGATTAAGAGTTAAGATGTGCGAGAAGCACTAACAATTGAGTAAAGACATTGGATATGTCTCTAAAAATCTTGAAGTAAATGCATGAAACAACCTGAATGAATACCCGGTCTAAACTCGGTTAGGCAAATGCCTAACATGAACACGCCAAAGTTCAATGGATAAGATAAAATACCCAGAGTGATCATATAAGATACCGGAGAATACCATTCATCACCGAAGAGGATATCAAACCGGTCGAAACATAAGAGAAGTACCCATGGTCCACCCTAAGAACGGGAGGCATTATAACCCTAAACGGGACAATTTGAAATCCAGAACCGTAGTGCAGAGTAAACTGAGTATACTCATAAGTTAGCCAAAGGTAATGGCATAACTTGATAACACCCAGGATCAATCCTTGAAGGGTGACGAACTAAATGTCGGGATAAAAACACAAGGATTAGAATGAACACTCGGTAAGAACACCGAAAAGATCCCACTTGATAGGGGATACCCTAAATTGACAATTAACATTGATAGTATCAAAACACCTGAAGGGCCATTAATAAACGGAAGCGTGATGCGACAATCTTATCATGGATCCCCGTATTACCTCCAAACCAATTGATGGTATACGGAGATCTAACCACTTGTGAACAACCTAAGATGAGCAGAGCTCTAGGCAATGCGGCATGTAAGCCGTCCAACAACTACGAGATGTGGATACAAGGTTGCAAGACCTAACTGAAACCATAAGGAGAATTGCTGGTAGTGGCACAAGTAATATTGTTTGATAACTAACGAGCAAAGATACCCCTCGTTGATGTGAGACCGCGAGGGCGGTGAACAAATAGCTTTCAAAGAAGAGGATGTCATCAGTGAATGTCTGAAAATACATCTCTTTCAGAACTACCAATGTAGTGAAGCTTAAGCATACAACTACTGTAACGACCCCAAAACCGGCCTAGGAGTTAGGGCCGTTACACGCCGCGAGTCTACTACCTAACGTCGCAAGGCTCTAAGCAAACGAATCTCAAAACTGAATAAGAAACTTGTATAAATACCAAAGAGTTTACAAGATCCAAAGGCTTACAAGTCAAATACAAAGTGAAAGGCCCAAAGGCTACACAAAGTACTAAAGCGTCCAAAGCGCAAGAAAACAAAGTCTAGAGGCACATAAAATAAACAAGCTCCAGAAGGGGACGAGGAGAGAAGATCCCACGAGCTCAATCTGCAACAAAGTAAAGGGGTGAGCTAAACAGCCCAGCAAGCAGAAGACTTCCTCAAGGAAGCCTACTCAAAACAGAAGCAGAAGAATACTTATAAACAGAGAGGATAGCGGAGTCAATAAAAACAGACCGAATGAAACCACAAAACAGAAGCAGAGTAGAACGGCATAACACTTCAAAACACAGTCGGACCTTCAGAACGAAACAGAAGAATGGGACACTAGAAACAAGCTAACACAACAGAAGGACACACATAAGGTCCTATGGATCCGAGGATCCCACAACAGAAGCCGTAGAGACAGCTAACAGACCCGTCGGTCAAATAACATCCCATGGGAGACCCTAAGGAATATAAACAGAAGGAATTCCTGCGCAGCATGCTACGGGACAGCCCGACCCGACTATCCAAGGCTCAGAAGCAAAGTAACTAGGTCCCAAAACCAAAAGCTCACAAAACAGATCTTAAGTGCATAACAATGCATATAAACAGCATAGAAGCTTGTACACAGATAGGGGAATCCAACCCCGCAAACAACTCAAAACGGAGCTAAAACGAGAGTTATGCTCAAAACAGTGGCATGTCCGAACTTGCGTCCGACCTTGCAAGTTCGGACAGAGGCCGAGAATCAGAAGTCGCGGAGATACAAATGTCCGAACTTACGTCCGAACATCGAAGTTCGGACGTAAGTCGAGAGTTGAAAGCCAGAATCATCTTAGTGTCCGAACTTGCGTCCGACCTTGCAAGTTCGGACACACGTCGAAACTTTTACGAAAATCCATCCTAGCGTCAGGTCCGAACTTTGAAGTTCGGACCGATTCGGACACTTCAAAACCTTCAAAAACAAAACGCGCCCGATGCACTGTCCGAACTTCCAAGTTCGGACAGATGTTCGGACAGCGCGAAACTGACGAAATACAGAGCGAACAAACGCGCAGAAATCCAACCAAAATCAAACCAAACTCACCCAAATCCACGGAATGGTAAATCAGTACCCTCGGGGGTTTAGCCACGCGATTAACAACACAAACCAAGCAAAACACCCAATCAGAACACAATTGCAAGACAGAAAGGTTAGAACAAACATCCCCGAGGGTGAGTAAACAACCCCGATTCCATCCCCCACTTACATCGAATTGCAGAGCAAACGATCCCAACGATGCCAGCAACCCGGCGAACAAACGCAGCAGAGAAGACGCACAAGCACCACTGAATTCGCTGAGAAAGACCCCAAAATCAGAAAACTGCTCTCTCAAAACAGAAGCGAAAACCATCGGAATCGAAAGGAAAACCAAACCTGATTTACTGAAGAAGGACAACAACGACAACAGGGAAGCACACGATCCCAAAGCAGCAGCAATTCACACAGAATTTCAGAAGCACCCAAGGGAGAAGAAGAGAGCGCAAAACTGTCGGAAGAAGAACAGCGGTTTGCAGACTGATCGTGAATGAAAAGAAATAAATAATGACTTATCTTTCCTTAATAAGTCTTACCAAAATAAAAGAGGGGAAACGACCTCCTTGCCCCCGTCTTTAATTAAAGACTCCGGTCCCATCTAACCAAAGTAACACATAACATAAGCAATGATATAAACCGAATGTCATGAAATCTGAAAACGAAAATACGGAGTATTACATCACTCCCCCCTTAAAAGGAATTTCGTCCTCGAAATTCAACATACCTCACTGCTCGAAAAGGGACGGAAACTTAGCACGCAACTCCTCCTCGAGTTCCCACGTCGCCTCACGCTCGGACTGATCAGACCACTGCACCTTAACCATAGGCAATGTCTTGCTACGAAGCCGACGAACATCCCGAGCTAAAATACGAACCGGAACTGCCTCATAGGAAATCATCTCTGAGTCGAAGCTGACCATAGTCAATCACATGCGAAGGATCATGTAGATACTTCCTGAGCATCGACACATGGAACACGTCATGCACTCCAGCTAGAGCTGGTGGCAATGCCAATCTGTAGCCACCGGCCCAACCTTCCCAAGCACCTCAAAGGCCCTACGAACCGAGGACTCAGCTTGCCCCGCTTCCCAAAACGAACCACACCCCGAACTGGAGAGATCTTTAGATACACGTGGTCTCCCACCTGAAACTCAAGCGGACGGCGTCTCTGATCTGCATAACTCTTCTGCCGGCTCTGGGCAACCAACAAACGCTCCCTGATAGTCTTAACTTTGTCCACAGCTCCCTGCACCAACTCAGGACCTACAATCGCCCTCTCTCGCAGGTCATCCCAACAAATAGGAGATCTACACGCCTACCATACAACGCCTCATATGGAGCCATCCCAATGCTCGATTGGAAACTATTATTGTAGGCGAACTCAATCAAAGTCACATGCTGATCCCAGCTGCCCCCGAAGTCGAGCACACAAGCCCTCAACATGTCCTCCAAAATCTGATTCGTCCTCTCCGTCTGCCCATCGGTCTGAGGATGATAAGCCGAACTGAAAGCCAAATTCGTCCCTAACGCCTTATGCAGGCTCGCCAGAAGCGAGATACAAATCTCGGATCTCTGTCCGAAACGATCGTCGCCGGCACACCGTGCAACCTCACAATCTCATCATATACAGCCGAGCCAGGCGCTCAGGCTGAAGGTCTTCCTCACAGGCAAGAAATGAGCTGACTTCGTCAACCGGTCCACAATCACCCAGCGCATCGTACCCAGAAGATGTCCTAGGCAACCCCACAAAAAATCCATGCCAACGCTCTCCCATTTCCACTCAGGAACGGGAAGAGGCTGTAGAAGACCCGCAGGTCGCTGATGCTCAGCCTTCACCTGCTGACAGGTTTGGCAACGAGCCACAAAATCGGAAATCTCCCTCTTCATATTCGCCCACCAAAAGGACTCTCTGAGGTCCCGGTACATCTTCACCCCTCCTGGGTGCACAGAATAAGGAGCTCCATGAGCCTCCTGCATAATCTCCCGCCTAAGGTCGCCTCCACTAGGCACACAGACTCTGCCCCTGAAGCGTAGACAATCATCGCTGGACACAGAAAACTCTGACTCCTGCTCATCTGCCAACTTCTCTCTGATCTTACACAACTCAGCATCAGCCTTCTGACCCTCTCTGATCCGCTCAATCAAAGTAGACTGGACCTGAATCGAAGCAATCATCCCGGCACGGTCTGACCGAACAACCCAAATCCCCATACGCTGAAGCTCAAAGCAGACCTCTGAACCCCTGACAACGAACAAGCAAGTCCAGGAGCACCCCTACGGCTCAAGGCATCAGCCACCACATTCGCTCTACCCGGATGGTAGAGGATCTCCAGGTCGTAGTCATGTAACAGCTCCAACCAGCGCCGCTGTCTCAAATTCAATTCCTTCTGCGTGAACAGATATTTGAGACTCTTGTGATCCGTGTAGACCTTACACGTCACCCCATACAAATAGTGCCGCCAGATCTTCAAGGCGAAGACCACAGCAGCTAGCTCCAGTCATGGGTAGGACAGGGGGTAAAATTCTTCTCATACGGCTTCAACTGTCGTGACCCATACGCTACCACCTTTCCCTGCTGCATCAGAACACACCCCAACCCTCTGTGGGAAGCGTCACAGAACACCTCGAAGCCCTCTGTCCCAGAAGGCAACGTCAAAATCGGAGCCGAAGTCAACCTCCTTCAACTCCTGGAAGCTCTCCTGGCACGCCTCACTCCAGTCAAACTTGACATCCTTCCTAAGAACGAGTCAAGGGAGATACAATCTTAGAAAAGCCCTCCACGAACTTCCTATAATACCCAGCCAATCCCAGAAAACTGCGCACCTCAGACACACTAGTGGGCTTCGCCCACTCCATAACTGCCTTAATCTTCTCTGGGTCCACTGAATGCCATCCTTCGAAACCACGTGGCCAAGAAACACCACTCTATCCAACCAAACTCACACTTCTTCAATTTAGCATACAACTCCTTCTCCTTCAACGTCTGTAGAACCATCCTCAGATGCTCCTCATGATCCTCAGCACTCTTGGAGTACACCAAGATGTCGTCAATAAACACAACTACAAAGAATCCAAGAAAGGTTTGAAGACTCTGTTCATCATATCCATGAAGAACGACGGGGCATTGGTCAAACCAAAAGGCATGACCAAGAACTCGTAATGCCCATACCGGGTCCTAAATGCAGACTTAGACACATCCTCGGCCTTAATCTTCAGCTGATGATATCCAGAACGCAAGTCGATCTTCGAGAAGACTGTCGCCCCTGCTAACTGGTCAAGAGATCATCAATGCGGGGAAGAGGATACCGATTCTTGATGGTAACCTTATTCAATTCCCTGTAGTCAATGCACAATCTGAAGGAGCCATCCTTCTTCTTCACAAACAACACGGTGCTCCCCATGGAGACACTAGGGCGAATGAAGCCCTTATCCAGAAGATCCTGCAGCTGCACCTTCAGCTCCTTAAGCTCTGCCGGACTCATGCGATAGGGAGCCTTAGAGATAGGCTGAGTCCCTGGCGCTAACTCAATAGAAAACTCCACCTCACGATCAGGTGGTAGTCCTGGCACATCGTCCTGGAACACCTCAGGAACTCACACACAATGGGGATCTCCTCCAACCGGGATCCCTCCTTAACCTCAGGTACAAAGCAAGAAACCCCTGGCAGCCCTTCCTCAAGGAACGGACTGCCTGCATAGCAGACACCAACACAGGAGCACAAGGAATGGAATTCCCCACAAAAGCAAAACGGGTCTCACCCGGTCTATCAAACACAACTCTCCTAGCTGCACAATCTATCTGGGCATGGTGCTCTGCTAGCCAGTCCATGCCCAAAATCACATCGAAGCAAGACATACGCATAGGGATCAAATCAGCAGACAAGTTCCTATCCATAATCACTACCGGAACCGACTTACACACAGAATCAAGTACACAAGCAGGTACGCCACTCAGCGGGCTAGAAATACACAAATCCACATCACAAGGCACAGCAGACAACCCGAGACTACCCACTAAATCAGCAGACACAAAGGAGTGGGTAGCTCCTGAATCAAACAAGCAGAAAACTGGCTGAGAAGAGATCTGAAGAATACCTGACACACACCCTGAGTCGCGGTCTCGCTCACCAGCTAGAGCGTACACACGAGCCTGGGTCTGGGGCTTCTTCTCAGTCTTCTGCCCGGACCCTGAACCAGCTCCTCGGCCCTCAGAACCGCCACTGCTACCTCCACCTCTAGCCTGTGGACACTGGGCAATGCGATGGTCTAGCGAACCACACTTGAAGCACGCCCCGGACTTCCTGTAGCACTCCCGCCCAGGATGGAAACGGTCACACTCGCACACTTCTCCACAGCAGGGATGCTGATGAAGAAGAACCCCGGTCTCCTCTATACTTCTTCTTCTGAGAAGAAGTCTGCTCACGCCTCTCGGGCTCCTCCACACGACCCTTCCTCTTCTGGTCCTTGCCCTTATCGGGCCTCTGGTCCCTCTTCTCATACCGCTGCCTAGCCTGCAGCTCAGACTCCACCACCAACGCCACATCGGCCACATCCCTGAAAGTCTTGTGGCGAAAGGTGCCACAGCAGCTCGAATGTCACCCCTCAAACCAGCCTCAAACTTCCTAGCCTTCCGGTTATCATCCGGCTCAGGCACAAACTTCGAAAAGAAATAAACTTCCTCACATAGTCATCCACTGACATCTCCTTCGTCTGGCGAAGCCTCCCATACTCTACAATCTTCTGATCCCTGAAGACATCGGGATAGAACTGCTGATTGAAGCAGCCCCTGAACTGCTCCCATGTCCATGGGTGGGGGTACTTCCCTTCGACCGTCTTCCACCACTCCTTCGCCTCCGACTGAAACATGAAGGTAGCAAATCCGACTTTCTGATCCTCCTCACATCCCATGACCCGCAGAAGGTCCTCAATGGCAGTGATCCAGTGGCTCGCCTCCTGTGGGTCGCCACTAGCATCAAAGGAAGGTGGCTTCAGCTTCAGAAACTCCTGAAGCGCCTTCACATTATTGCCCCCCGCGTTACCGGCTCCTGCCGCCTGACCAGCAGTGGCCCCTACAGTCTGCAGCACCTGGGTCACCACCTGCTGCACAATCTCTGCAATGTCCCCCTGGGGAGCATCGCCTGCAGCTGCACCACGTCCTGAACGTCGGGGAGGCATACTGAAGATACAACATCAAAATTTATCAGAAACCAACAAGCACAAACAGCAGACCTTTCAGACACCCACACATGCAGACAAAACCCCACAGACACCAAAGAACGAGCAACCTGGCTCTGATACCACTAAATGTAACGACCCCAAAACCGGCCTAGGAGTTAGGGCCGTTACACGCCGCGCGTCTACTACCTAACGTCGCAAGGCTCTAAGCAAACGAATCCCAAAACCGAATAAGAAACTTGTATAAATACCAAAGAGTTTACAAGATCCAAAGGCTTACAAGTCAAATACAAAGCGAAAGGCCCAAAGGCTACACAAAGTACTAAAGCGTCCAAAGCGCAAGAAAACAAAGTCTAAAGGCACATAAAATAAACAAGCTCCAGAAGGGGACGAGGAGAGAAGATCCCACGAGCTCAATCTGCAACAAAGTAAAGGGGTGAGCTAAACAGCCCAGCAAGCAGAAGACTTCCTCAAGGAAGCCTACTCAAAACAGAAGCAGAAGAATACTTATAAACAGAGAGGATAGCGGAGTCAATAAAACAGACCGAATGAAACCACAAAACAGAAGCAGAGCAGAACGGATAACACTTCAAAACACAGTCGGACCTTCAGAACAGAACAGAAGAATGGGACACTAGAAACAAGCTAACACAACAGAAGGACACACATAAGGTCCTATGGATCCGAGGATCCCACAACAGAAGCCGTAGAGACAGCTAACAGACCCGTCGGTCAAATAACATCCCAAGGGAGACCCTAAGGAGTATAAACAGAAGGAATTCCTGCGCAGCATGCTACGGGACAGCCCGACCCGACTATCCAAGGCTCAGAAGCAAAGTAACTAGGTCCCAAAACCAAAAGCTCACAAAACAGATCTTAAGTGCATAAAATGCATATAAACAGCATAGAAGCTTGTACACAGATAGGGGAATCCAACCCCGCAAACGGAACTCAAAACGGAGCTAAAACGGAGTTATGCTCAAAACAGTGGCATGTCCGAACTTGCGTCCGACCTTGCAAGTTCGGACAGAGGCCGAGAATCAGAGGTCGCGGAGATACAAATGTCCGAACTTACGTCCGAACATCGAAGTTCGGACGTAAGTCGAGAGTTGAAAGCCAGAATCATCTTAGTGTCCGAACTTGCGTCCGACCTTGCAAGTTCGGACACATCGAAACTTTTACGAAAATCCATCCTCGCGTCAGGTCCGAACTTTGAAGTTCGGACCGATGTTCGGACACTTCAAAACCTTCAAAAACAAAACGCGCCCGATGCACTGTCCGAACTTCCAAGTTCGGACAGATGTTCGGACAGCGCGAAACTGACGAAATACAGAGCGAACAAACGCGCAGAAATCCAACCAAAATCAAACCAAACTCACCCAAATCCACGGAATGGTAAATCAGTACCCTCGGGGGTTTAGCCACGCGATTAACAACACAAACCAAAGCAAACACCCAATCAAAACATTGCAAGACAGAAAGGTTAGAACAAACATCCCCGAGGGTGAGCAAACCCCGATTCCATCCCCCACTTACATCGAATTGCAGAGCAGAAGCGATCCCAACGATGCCAGCAACCCGGCGAACAAACGCAGCAGAGAAGACGCACAAGCACCACTGAATTCGCAGAGAAGAGACCCCAAAATCAGAAAACTGCTCTCTCAAAACAGAAGCGAAAACCATCGGAATCGAAAGGAAAACCAAACCTGATTTACTGAAGAAGGACAACAACGACAACAGGGAAGCACACGATCCCAAAGCAGCAGCAATTCACACCAGAATTTCAGAAGCACCCAAGGGAGAAGAAGAGAGCGCAGAAACTGTCGGGAAGAAGAACGAGCGGTTTGCAGACTGATCGTGAATAGAAAAGAAATAAAATAATGACTTATCTTTCCTTAATAAGTCTTACCAAAATAAAAGAGGGGAAACGACCTCCTTGCCCCCGTCTTTTAATTTAAAGACTCCGGTGTCCCATCAGCTAACCAAAGTAACACATAACATAAGCAATGATATAAACCGAAATGTCATGAAATCTGAAAACGTAAAATACGGAGTATTACAACTACTACCAAGCGATGTGGAAATAAGTGGTTATAGCAATTATTGAAAGCCGAGGAGTAATCGGTTAAGAAGAAACACCGTAGGTGTATGACGTAAAGTGTAAAGCCAATAACGCTCAAGGAGCTCAGAAACGGAAAGAATACTATATTCTGTAAACAGCCAAGTAAATGGCGAACCATAGTATATATGGTAGAAATAAATGAGCAGAAGCTAATGTAATATCGGATGCCTTGGAAACCATGTCGTAAATGAATACGAACATGGTGCGTAGCAAGCGACCAACGTATGTCAATAATCACACAATGACATGGAGACGCTAAATAAGAAATGGTAAACAGACCGGGCAACAAGCCAGGAGTCTGCACCAAGTGATGGAACACCTCACAGAGGTAGCAATGTTCATTCCTATTACAGTAACATAAGGAACTGGAAGTATATGCTAAAAGGATCAAGAGATAAATGAAGTAAGAAACCACGGGATAAGAATACTCGATTGATGAATAACCAACCTTACTGGATACAGAAGTGTTGTAAACACACCAATGAACATGGCACAAGCTAGTTAAGCGAAAGCTTAGAAACAACCGTGCGGCCTAAGGCCAGAGAAGCACGAAGGGTGTGGAACACACCAACAATCACAAGATGTGAATTCCACCGGAATAAACAGAAGGAAACCTTCGAATATTTAGAAGACTGATGCATAGAAATGCAAGGTCGTACATAAAGAACACTTGTAAAGAATCAGATAAGTGGGCATAATTCAGAAACCACTAACAACAGAGGAAGCACTACATGCTAAGTAGTGGCTCAACCTCAATGCTAACAGAGAAGTTGTTAGGATAAACTATATATACAAAAGAATAAAATACTAAACTAATCCTCCAACTCTACTACGGGTAGCAAAATAAAACCCTGTCAGAGTATAGTGTAAATATATTACGACCGAGAGTATCGTACCCAAGGGACTTATAGAAAATTAGTCCTAATCCGGTAATACCTATTCTAAGACAAGGGGGGAAAAGTAAAGGTTGATTCTAAACTAAGAATATAAACTAAGTACTGATAATTTGTCCTAGATTCGGGATTAAATCACCAAGTAACAGTATGATCAGCAATGAACTTCAAGACTCAAACTTAACCAAACAACTTGAAAGCGCCGGACATCCTGGACACCAGATGCACGGCACATTCAAAGACGTTGAATGTGCCGGACACAAGAGACCCGGCAGTGCACCCGGCACGTTCGTGTGTGAAAACCATTCTCTTGCTTCGGAGTACGAATACAAGAAACTCAAAACCTATTAACAAACCGAGCAAATCATGCCACGAAATGAACAATGGGGGGAAAAGGTAATTCGAAATCTCTTTGCTAACCCTAAATCATAGATGAAAACATTAAAGACCACTAAGATTAGTCTAACCTATCCTACTCTTGGGCTTTTCTTCCTCAAGTCGGATTTGCACAAAGGGAATGAGAGATCAACTAATTCCCTTTCAATAAGAACCAATATCTTAATGAACGCTTGAAATTATATTGAGATAATCATAGTGTTTACAAGAAGGAATTTATCCCTAACCAAGAACTAACAAGGATTTCTACTTCACCATCCACTCAAATAAAGAAGAAATACATAAGGGAGAAGGAGATTGGTTATAGCCTCAACCCTGACAAGATCTTCTCTTCTTCTCGTGGATGGATCTTGAAGATGTAACAGAAGTTACTCTCCCAACACAATTTCCACGCCGTGATGTATAGTGGTTCGGCCAATAATCCGGCCTACGTCCACTTCTAGACAGAGCTATTATTCTTTGGTTTACAACTCTAGAGAGCTTTTGGGATGTGAGCTCCCTTTTCTAACTTGACCCCCTTACAAATGAGCCCTTCTACTATTTATAGACTTTCTATCACTAAGTTTACCCTTTAGCCCCTATACATGTGGTGGTGTTACATAAACATAAACTATCAGTCCTTTTACGGGTCTCCGGACTGAAATACTGCTTCTGCCTTGGACTGACTCTTCCGGACCGTCACTTTAACAACATTCCTTCCGGTAGTTACTCTATCGGAAGCGATTCATTAGATAGCAACTCTTCCGGTAGCGGGTCCTTCGGTAGTAGGGCTTCCATCGATAGGCCTTCCGACAATTGACCTCCGGTAGAGTCTCTTGGTAGATCCCTCCGCATCGGGGCCTTTCGGTAGCAGGCCTTCCGACAATTGGTTTCCGATAGTAGTCCTTCCGCTAGCAGGCCTTCGGTAGAGACTTTAACCTTCCGCATGGTATTTCATACCATTACATCAGTCCCACAAGTTCTACTTTTTAACACTAAAAAGTGGAACTTATAAAAAGAAGATAAAATTTACACTTTGTACTCTTTTCTTTTCTACTATATATCCTAGTCCCACAAGTTCTTTTTTTTTGACTAAAAAAGGAAATGAACTTACAAACTTTAGCCTGTGCAAGAGCTTGTCTTCCGGAAACAAAGAAGTCCCACTTGTTCTCCTGAGAAAAGGTCTCCGCTCCTTGGACGTGCCATAATAGAAATCCAAAGATCTGGAATTCCGAAGGGCCATAATAATCCCAGAAGGCCATAATAATTCCCGAAGACCATAATAATTCCAGAAGACCATAATAATCTCAAGAAGTCCGAGATAATAATAATAAATGGGATATTACTTCATAATCAGATTGCTGCTTGAATCACTTCATTCCTTGGGCCTGCATATCTAAATTTAACAGATTAAAAGATATTTGTCTTTTGGGCTGCCCGGAGCAACCGGACTTCCCAAAGAGCTTTGTTAGTTAGAGTATGTTAATCACGGGGATAAAAAACCCAAATATACATCCTATAGGTTGCCTAGAGTAGCCTGACTAAGTACATGGATAGCACAAGTCTGAAGTGAACAAAAAGGAATTCCTAAAATTCTATGGTTCCCAAAAGTTGGAGATTTTGATAATGAATAATTTCATACTGCTTTTTTGTTGTTTTGCCAAGATTTCTTTTGGTAACCCCTTAGTTACACTTTTGCTTTCACACTCTACCACTGTACACATGGTGAGATCGTCGATTTAACACTCTACCGACTTTGAGCCGGTGAGATCGTCGGATAACACTCTACTGGCAGGACGCTGGCAGTGAGATCGTCGGATGAATTACACTACCATCGTTGATGGTAGATCGTCGGATACAAAACACTCTACCATGGCCAATGGTGAGATCGTCGGATACATTCTTTGTCTTTCTTTTTCTTTCTCTTTTTTTTTCAAGACTCGCTGGTCTTCATTTAAGTAAATCAGAAATTGTTTTCAAAATATTTCTTTCTTTGAAAACTAGAGGGTGATCAATCCTCTAGGGAAAGTTTTGTAAACTTCTAGTTGCAAAACAACATTTATAATGAAATATCAAAAATTTGGTACCTCTTTTTTACTGGTCGAATGATTTTACCGGTGTTCGAGATTCACTAGAAGTTCATGTCTGGGGTGAGTTGACCGAATCTTGTTGCGGAAACCAAATAGATTGCATCTATTTTGCGAGGGCCTCCCCAATTTATCATTCTGTTTTTTACCGGTCTTGCCAATCGGCCATGGTCATATACTCTCCGCAGCCCCGTATTGCTGTGCAAACTATCTCCGCAATGTTGTCTGATATTCAGCATTCTTCTGGGGCTATTGTTTCAGACTGTAACCCTTGAGCCAATCAATTGAGAGCGTTCCACCAAGTTATTCTTCCGGCTAACTTTTTCCGGTAAAATATCTTTTATGCTGTTTTCGCACCTTGTTCTCCCGCTGTACCTCTAGTGAGGAATTTTCGACTTTGTAAAATTCTTTTACCGGTAGGACTGCTTTCCCGGTAGCAGTTCCTTCCCACATTTGTACCGGTCTCGACCTCCCTGCTTTCCAAAAATTGGTCTTCGAGATGAACTATGACGTTTGTTTCGTCGTGTCAAACCAGGAGTAGCAGCAAGGAGCTTTGTTTTGCATTAAGAAGACTATTACCGATGTAGATGAGAGGATGCCATCAGTGGGGGTGTGACTTTGTTCTGTCCGAGAGGTATTATGGACAGTTCTTCGCAGCAATTCTCAGATTAGAAGAATACTTATTGCTTATGTGTAGCAAATTTCCCTCCCAGGTAGAAACATTACGTCTTCGGTGGTACCAACTTGTGTCCTGTTCCGGTAGGAGCTTCTATCCAGTTCTGATAACTTCCTCACGAGCGCATTAATCCAAAGTATGTCGGTTGAAGCTTTCGATAATTCATTGTTCTGTTCACCGTTGGATCTGCAATTTCTTGGTAGTACAAATGGCTTCTTCCGGAGAGGATATCCAAATACCTACCGGAGAGGATATCAAAATGTCCACCGGAGAGGATATCCAAATGTCTACCGGAGAGGATATCCAAATTCGACCGGAGAGGAAATCAAAATCTCTGTCGGAAGCCCACAACCCAAACTTCTACCGAGGAGGAAAATTGCTATTCAGTCTGAAGTCACGAACGATTTCCCACCTCCGAAAGCAAGGTCCATCTCCGAAAGCCATATCCCCAAAACTTACGTTTATCGCTGGTTTAATCAGCACCCAAAATTCACTGTTTCTGCCGAGGCATACCACTCCTGCTGGAAACGATTACTACCGATGGCGTTCTTCCGTACCACCGCACGGTGAAAATCCCTAGCACTCCGATGCGTACTACCGGTTGAGATGGAAAGGGACATCGCTACCGGTAGTGATTTTAATTTGGTATCGGTGGAGGTTGCAAGTTGGTACCGGTAGAGGTGAGAAGCTGCCATCGGTGGAGGCCCCAATTCATCACCGGTAACCAAACTCTAAGTCCGGAAGTCACAGTTTCATGTTTCCGTCCATTTAATATTTCTGTTTCCTTCCGCACGACATCAACCCTCGCGAGCATTCTCGGTCGTTACTACCGGGTTGAAGTTTCTACCGGGCTGATGTTCTACCGAGACTCTTTTTTTTTCTTATTGGCTTTCCCTCAGTCTGTATACGTTCGTTCCAAAGGATATGTTTACTGCAAACTAACATGTCCACCACTGTCTGAGTTGGTCTACCGGTGGATGGAGATTCAGTGAAGAAGTGAAATACTCCCTGTCTTTTACCCGTTTCCGCGGAACGATTAGCTTTTACAGGTGCCGGCTCTAAGAAACGAACCGCAAAGTCACCCGCATTAGTCTTGAAATGCAAACGCCTTGTTGGTTTGATTTTGGAGGTCTCGAGCCACAGTTCTTGCTCCGGTAAAGAAGTCCGAATCATCTCCATTGGCAGGCTTCCGAATCCCGTACTTTGGTCATGCAGTTCCTCAAATTATAAAACAACATTTGATCATGGTAAGCCAAAAGCCAGAAAAAGTTTTAATTCAATGCTGCTGGTTTATAGAAGAAGTGTAGTGTAGGAAACAACATAATCGAATAAAGCATGTGTAGTATGCTTAACAACAGGAGCAAGAATGAACTGCCCATGACTGGCGGCAATTTTTATAGCAAACTATATTATTGATGGTGACATCTCATACTATTTACTAATCAGTTCATCTTTAAAGGCATGCGACAGTAGATGCACGCTATGATCCATAACCAAGACTTAAAAGCTAGACACAGGTGGATTTAATCATGATTATTGCCGGCCAATGCATGATTTCACAGTCTTAACAATCAGAAGCATTGCCATCTGTGCTTACAAATAAAATCAGATGAAAGCAATCATACAGTGTGGTATATAAGCAAAGGCAAAACTCACTACCAAAAGATTATTGAAACAAGGTTTCTATCATCGGGGTTTGAACTAAACTTGTTTACAGTTTTAAAACAACAGCATACGGTCACTAATGTTCAAATGTAAAAGAGTAGATATCAGCTAAACCAGACAGGAACTTGGGTTGAAACTTCAGGAATGAAATGATCACAAAGCAATCATCAAAGGATACACACTGCATCAGTCCAAAGTTTTACAGAAACTAGCCATAGTCATATCATCCCTTCGGGTTACTCTTTGTCAAAATATGTGATTGCAGTGTACTACTTTATTACAACTAGGATCAATGTAAACTGAAGCTCTAACAGTTCAAAAGTAGTAGCAGAGTGAACTTGCAGCCCTCATTATTTCTGATGTTATAACGGGATAAAACTTGAGCAAGAATGGATTATTTTTAGATCCTAGATCTTTTGATGATTCAGGACAGTGACAATGCATTTATATCAGCTAATTAACTACTAAAACATACCATGTATTAGTACAAGTCTGCCCCTGCTGAAGCACTGTAAAAAACAGGTTCTTTTAACTATCCTACTCATAATATCAAACGATTGGGGAAAGGAGCACTAGGTTTCAGCTTCTATATTGTGTCCTTAGTATGATCATAGATGAAGCAATCAAAATGCGAATAAAATGTAGTTTAAACACAAACATCCCCTTTTTGTGGCAACAAACATGCTAGACATACTTCATTTATAACAAAGAGATAACCAGAACAAGGATGAGCGAAATTTAGAAATAACAATTGCTAATCTGCTGCTAATGTTTAAACATTATTGGACAGCCAATAGATGGAAGTATCCCAAATCTTGCTTCTTATTTCCTTTTACAAAGTAATCTGTACAGAAGTGAGGAATAGCAATTTTCAGCAGAAAAACAAACATGTACAAATGTATATAGGTTACAAGCAGAGTGTGAATCAAGGTTATATCCTTCTAGTACCTAAGGACCTGACTCCTCTCAATTCTGATGGTTTTAAAGCTCTTAAAAAGGTATTTTAGGGGCATGGCCCAAGCGTAAATGTGAACTAAATTTTTGCAGGAGGAAACTGCAATGTGTCTGGTCATATACCGGGATAAAACCGCTTCCACTTCGTCGTCCAGATAGTTATCAAGGTGTTGTTTTTACAGCCGTAATTTTTGCAAACCAAAACTTCTATAAATACTCATTTGAAGCTCGACTCATCAGTGTAGAAAAAACAATCAATCTTACCACAACAGACCAAGAACGGATACGATTACATCCACTCATCTCTTGTAAAAAACGGTTACCAGTAATTATGCAGTTCGGCAGTCCTAAATGGATCATGCATCATGATGCAATCAGATTGTTGTCATAAATTCTAAATTATTTAGATTATATACCACTTTATGACCGAAGCAATAATGAGGTAAACCTTAATACCAATCGCAGAGCGGGCATGACTCCTCTAACTACAATGAAATCCATATTGGATTGACCATTATAACAACAATAATCGAAGGTGTAGTTGAAACAAGATTTTGAAACCAAACTAAACAAAATCATCTGCGATCTGCTATACTCAGGACTTTTCATAGCTACACGTCCCTGATCTTGCATTTGTCACAATCGTTGTGAGTTTGATTCTAGTTATAGAATTGTACCTTGTCTTTGAGAGGAGAGGGGTTGAGAATAAAAATCTTCAGGAGATGAACGTACTGAAGCCAACTTCCCTGTTTAATTTGCTCCTTATCATTGATGGATGCATATCGCCAGTTACTTGCGGAGGTGAGGCCGCTAATCATTTCACTTCTTTCGTTACTAGGTGAAAATAGAAAAGGTGAATGTCAGTAGATGAATTAGGACTCGCGAATTTGGCTAATCGAAGGGAGAAACAATGAATCGGGAGAAAAACTTTAGAGAATATATTCAGAGTACTCCCTTGGCCTGTTTCTATGATTTGGCCGAATCAGGAAGGTGCGTGAGTCAGGATTTTGAAATCCTTTGTTGCTTCTTCCTCAGAAACTCTGTGTCTGGCTCCCGAGGTTCTTTGTGGCGTTAGTCATGTCAAGCGTTCAATTTCTCGCTGCCGATAACTGCATGGAGACAAACATTATCGTTCGATGATGATTTCTTCATTCTGATTCTTCGATCATCTTGTTGCTCTTTGGCTTTCAGCGAGAGGCATACAGGCTTTGCGACCGCCTTTTCGCTCCTTCTACGCTTCGACTTGTCGAATCTCTTAGCCAGATTAGGAATGTTCCTGCATGGATCTGAGGGCAACTGCCTTTGACTGGATTCGATGTTAATATTGAGATCGGAATATTAGTGTTGATAACGTGCATAGGCCGGGCTCGAGCCTTTCTTCTTGATCGTGATCGTGACTCATCATGAATCTCGGAAACTCTGTAGATGAGTCTGTCGCATCCTGGATCTCCTTTGATCTTGACTTGCTTCGAGTTTCTCATCCTAGGCTGCTCGTTCGATTGCGATTCCCCAGTTGTGTCCCTTTCCTCATCGATCTTAACTTCATACGATGTTTAAACTCTTCACAAAGTGAGATTGCTTCTCTCTCAACTTCTTGAATTGTCGGAAAGGAAATGTTGCCGATGTGATTTACCGGTTCCTCTCAATCAATGTTTGGCGTGAATCTACTTCGTTGAATGCGTGATTGTTCTTCTGTCTCCCAGTGACTTTGTCTCTGGATAATGAAAACCTCAATGAACTTTAGTTGATTTGAAATTTGTCGCTGTCGTTTTAAAATATGCGAATCTTGTTTCTTCTTGACTTGGAGATTTTTCTCGCAAGGAGTTAAGATCGGCCTACGATCTGAACGTGACAGATTTCAAAACATTTAGCACAGTGAGATTCAGATCGACGACCCCTCGTGATGCCCTCTCTTGAATCTTGCCATTTTTGACGGAGGTTTTTGGAAGTTCTATTGCCATCGTGGTTTTCGATCGTACAAAGACTTTGAGGCTTCCCGTTTCTGATAAGCCATCCCGCTCCTTTGATTTCGATGATCTTTTGGTGATCACTTGCAATGCGGTTGCCTTTGAAGATTACGACGAACGACCTCAACGAACTTCGGCCGGATCGATGACTTGGATCGAAGATGAGCAAGAACGTGGTTGAATCGTGGTTCGATGTTCGTTCCCACAGACGGCGCCAATGAAGATGTAACAGAAGTTACTCTCCCAACACAATTTCCACGCCGTGATGTATAGTGGTTCGGCCAATAATCCGGCCTACGTCCACTTCTAGACAGAGCTATTATTCATTCTTTGGTTTACAACTCTAGAGAGCTTTTGGGATGTGAGCTCCCTTTTCTAACTTGACCCCCTTACAAATGAGCCCTTCTACTCCTATTTATAGACTTTCTATCACTAAGTTTACCCTTTAGCCCCTATACATGTGGTGGTGTTACATAAACATAACTATCAGTCCTTTTACGGGTCTCCGGACTGAAATACTGCTTCTGCCTTGGACTGACTCTTCCGGACCGTCACTTTAACAACATTCCTTCCGGTAGTTACTCTATCGGAAGCGATTCATTAGATAGCAACTCTTCCGGTAGCGGGTCCTTCGGTAGTAGGGCTTCCATCGATAGGCCTTCCGACAATTGACCTTCGGTAGAGTCTCTTGGTAGATCCCTCCGTATCGGGGCCTTTCGGTAGCAGGCCTTCCGACAATTGGTTTCCGATAGTAGTCCTTCCGCTAGCAGGCCTTCGGTAGAGACTTTAACCTTCCGCATGGTATATTTCAAACCATTACAGATCTGTAGAAACGCCTTGGACACCAACACTTGGAATGTGGGCGAAAATGGAGTAATGAATGGAGTATAGTATGGTGTTGAAGTGTGTCAAATTGTTGCCTTCCTCGGCCTATTTATAGGCATTAATTGTGTCGTTGCCGGGCGTCGTGCCGGGTCACCAGTAGCCGGCACACGTGATAAATGCGCCCAACTGTTAACGGTCGAAACCATCAATTCCGCGCGAAACAGTGCATATGCCGGGTAGGATATACCCGGCATCACACCCGGCAGCATCCTTTTCACCAACGGTCAATAACTGCTATCGCTTGGTCAACCGTGGCGACTCTTCACTTATGCCGGATGGAATCTACCCGGCATTAGGTCCGGCAAGGCCTCTTTTCTGTTCTGTTTGCCGTGCGAGAAACAACCCGGCATGGAGTCCGGCTTCAACTGAACTTTTGCCTAGAAAATCATTCCTTCCACAGAAAACTCATAAAAAGCATAAATCTGTACAAATATTATATTTTAACACATAATAAGCATAAATAACATAAATATAATACTAAATCTAGTGCATAAAATATGATAAGTCTGCGCCTTATCAAGGCCCTACACTTACCTTTTGCTAGTCCTCGAGCAAAACAAGATTAGAAAGGAGTAATTACTTATGCACAAAACAGATAAACTCTAGAATGACAATAAGATAAATATTCTCAACTCTCTGACTCTATTTCACAAGTATCACTTAATCATCCTTATCCATCAAAACATACTAATGGGTATAAAATAAAGAATTTCAAAACCGATCAAAAACTTTTGGGCTTTTTGAATAAGGGGATTTGTAATCTCTCTCCTTTTTTCGGTTTCCATCATTCAGCTCTATTATTCAAGAGTTTTGAATGTGGCCAAGACTCTCATCAATGGTTTTTATGAATCAGCCCTATTTTGCAAGAGTTTCTGAATCAACCATGATTGTTTTTGCATTGAAGAACGGGGAATTTAGGAGAAAATAAAAGGAAAAACTCTCTTTTCTTGCTTTTATTCAGAGGCACTTTTGCAACCTCTAGGAATATAATGCTTTTCCTTTGGAAGATTTTTTTTTCTTTTTTTCTTTTTCTTCTTCTTTCTTTTGCAAAAAAACCCTTTTTAAGAATTTCACCAAAAAGATTTCACAATTTGGAAAGAAAAGAATAACACCCATAAGTACATAAGGAAAGAATTAGGAGAAAGATCATGTACTCATGTTAATAAAGAGAATCAAAAGTTAAAAAACAGGAATCTATAAGTCATTAAAGAGCTTACCTCTTGAGAGACAAGCTTTTAGTCATTCCTAATCTTATCTCAATCAAAAACATGCAAAAAGTTTAGTAAAACATCGATAAAAACTCACAACTTATGCATATTAATAAAAATTATTTTTTTAAGGGGGGTCCTGCCCTACACTTGGCAGGAACACTGTCCCAGTGTTCAAAGGAACAATAAATAAAACTTCTTTTTTTTTTTTTTTTTTTTTAAGAAACTTGAAACAACTAAAGAAAGCAATTTAAAAAACAACATATAAAATTAAAGAGAAAAATTAAATGGTAAGAAAGGCTCCCCTGGTTGACATTGAAGGTGTGAGGAGGACCCACCCTACACTAGCCTTTTAGGTATGTGGCATCCTTGGAGATCCTAGGTAGAATGGTGACCGAATTCGCATGCTCCCGTGGATTGGTTTGCGTTTGGGACGGAGTTGACCTTGTTGTCTTGGTTGCATCAGAAGTTGCTCCTGTAACTGCAACTGCAACGATTTGTGCTCCTTGCGAATGGTCGAGATCTCGTTGTGAGTATCCTGGGTTTTGTTCATCAGGGCTGACATCATGTCACAAAGTTCAGCCATTTCAGCCTCTGATGATGATGCAGGATGGGATGGTCTGAATTGTCTTGGACCTCCCTGGTAGCCGGCTTGACTCTGGAAAGTGTTGAGGGGGTTGGTTCCCCGTTGCCATGGCTGCCGATACCCTTGGTTACTCACATAATTGACTTCCTCAACATTCTGAAAGTCTGGAATGTCAGGGCTCGAAGCGTGCGGTCATGCACTAACCACGTTCGCTTGTTGAGGAAGTTTTGTTCATTGCTATTTGCTCCACCACCTTCTGGAGCACTAACCTTCGTTGACGTCTGGCATTACTCTCCAATAACTGCTCATGACTTTGCATCAATTTGTCGAATTTGGAGTCGCCCTATTCCACTTGAAATAAACCAGCGGTACCACCCCTGGTTCCACCTGTGGCCCAATCTCTAATCTCTTCGCAAAGAGATTCAACTCCACTAAGGAATTGATCTCCGGGCTTCTTCAATATGTCTGCACAAGGGAGGAAAGGATCATGGTCTTGCATGGTTGACCAATCCCTTGTAAAACAACTGAGATAGTTGTTCTTGGTGAGGCCGTGGTGAGGACATGTGCGTAGCAACCCTTTGAATCTATCCCAAGTCTCACAGATGTTCTCCGAGGAGGGTTGTCTGAAGTTGGTATATCTCGGCGATCATCTCCAGGGTGCGACTTGGAGGCATGAACTTGTCATAAAACTTGGTTGCCATGTCCTCCCATGTGGTGATGGTACTGGGGGGTTAGACTGTGGTACCACTTGCTGGCGTTCCTGTAAGGCTATGGGGGAAGAGGGAAAGCCTGGCATATTGGAGGACGTTATTTGTGGAGGTTAGGCTGTTTGTATGCTGTAGAAATTTAGTGACGTGGAGCAAAGCATCGTCGGATTTGTACGTCGAAAAGACCCAACTCCTTTATGCATCTAATTTGATGATATGGCTTAAGTTTTTGCCATTCATCATATTCATTTGTGGAAGGAGAGGAAGGTCGATTGCTGGTTTTTGGCCTTGGTTAGACGACCGGTTTTAGTTACGGACAGTAGGTGTTGCCATTGGTGTAGGATCTGCTTCTGTAGAATTCGTTGTTGCCTTAAAGTATGAAGTAGGGTTCTCTCGATCTCCGGATCAAGGTTGGCTAAATTGTCAGGAGTACTAGTTGACCAAAGAAGCATTCACTTGGATAACTTCAGGAAGAGCAAGAGAAAATGTATAATATTTCGTAATAATAAAAGAAATAATATAATGACATAATTAAAATTATGAAAAATACACGAATGAACAAATTTTTGGTTATGCCGGACAGAGGGCCGGGTGACTATTACCCGGCAGTGGACTTCCTCCACTAATGCCGGGTGTGTACAAACCGGCATGTTGCCCGGCGTGACCAAAAAAATTCGAACATAACTTAATTAAAAGATAATGTAAAGGATAATCAAAATAATGTAAGAGTAAATAGAGATTGTAGGAGATTACTCCTAATTGTCCCTACAATTTGCGACAAAAATATTGAGAGAAATTGAGCATGCCGGGTCAATATCGTCCGCATCGGACTTCCTCCGAAATGCCGGGTATAGAAAACCCGGCACAATACACGGCAAGTTCAAACTTGAAATCTAAATTAAAGAATCATAGTATAGGACTATTAGGAGAGAGAAATAATGAATGGGGGCAAGCAAGAACAAATTTAAATTGCCAAGAACTTAATACTGTAAGAAATTTTGAAAAACTTTGAACATGCCGGACGCACTGCCGGGTAAAACGTATCCGCATCAGACTTCCTCCGAGTTTGCCGGGTGACCGACGCCCGGCACGCCGCACGGCACATTCAAGTCTGCAAAACTAAGGGTGAAAATAAATTAAAGAATCAAGGAATCAAAGAATAAAGAATAAGGCGTTTTACCAAATTTAGGACTTGGACTAATTCCAAGTCCCCGAAAACGGCGCCAATTTGCTAACAGAGAAGTTGTTAGGATAAACTATATATACAAAAGAATAAAATACTAAACTAATCCTCCAACTCTACTACGGGTAGCAAAATAAAACCGGTCGGAGTATAGTGTAAATATATTACGACCGAGAGTATCGTACCCAAGGGACTTATAGAAAAATTAGTCCTAATCCGGTAATACCTATTCTAAGACAAGGGGGGAAAAGTAAAGGTTGATTCTAAACTAAGAATATAAACTAACTTACTGATAATTTGTCCTAGATTCGGGATTAAATCACCAAGTAACAGTATGATCACGCAATGAACTTCAAGACTCGAACTTAACCAAACAACTTGAAAGCGTCGGACATCCTGCCGGACACCAGATGCACGACACATTCAAAGACGTTGAATGTGCCGGACACAAGAGACCGGCAGTGCACCCGGCACGTTCGTGTGTGAAAACCATTCTCTTGCTTCGGAGTACGAATACAAGAAACTCAAAACCTATTAACAAACTGAGCAATCATGCCACGAAATGAACAAGGTAATGGGGAAAAATGGGTTAATTCGAAATCTCTTATGCTAACCCTAAATCATAGATGAAAACATTAAATACCACTAAGATTAGTCTAACCTATCCTACTCTTGGGCTTTTCTTCCTCAAGTAGGATTTGCACAAAGGGAATGAGAGATCAACTAATTCCCTTGCAATAAGAACCAATATCTTAATGAACGCTTGAAATTATATTGAGATAATCATATGTTTACAAGAAGGAATTTATCCCTAACCAAGAAACTAACAAGGATTTCTACTTCACCATCCACTCAAATAAAGAAGAAATAAATAGGAGAGGAGATTGGTTATAGCCTCAACCCTGACAAGATTCTCTTCTTCTCGTGGATGGATCTGTAGAAACGCCTTGGACACCAACACTTGGAATGTGGCAAAAATGGAGTAATGAATGGAGTATTAGTATGGTGTTGAAGTGTGTAAATTGTTGCCTTCTCGCCTATTTATAGGCATTAATTGTGTCGTTGCCGGGCGTCGTGCGGGTCACCAGTAGCCGGCACACGTGATAAATGCGCCCAACTGTTAACGGTCGAAACCGTCAATTCCGCGCGAAACAGTGCATATGCCGGTAGGATATACCCGGCATCACACCCGGCAGCATCCTTTTCACCAACGGTCAATAACTGCTATCGCTTGGTCAACCGTGGCGATCTTCACTTATGCCGGATGGAATCTACCCGGCATTAGGTCCGGCAAGGCCTCTTTTCTGTTCTGTGCTTATGCCGTGCAGAAACAAACCCGGCATGGAGTTCGGCTTCAATGAACTTTTGCCTAGAAAATCATTCCTGCACAGAAAACTATAAAAAGCATAAATCTGTAAAATATTATATTTTATCACATAATAAGCATAAATAAACATAAATATAACTTTATTTAGATAATATAATACTAAAATCTAGTGCATAAATATGATAAGTCTGTGGCTTATCACTCAACCAACAACATGTCAGAAGAATCAACTGAATGATCATGAAAGTATACAACAGTATGTACAATAGATTACCAAAGAGCTGGATAGAAAATCTTAGCTCCTTGGGTCACGTACGGTAAAAAATACCACGCTTGATGATAAACCTTATCCCCAAGACAAAAAAGGGTTAAAATGGTAAGTAACACATTAAGGATACCGAGAAGGGGGAATAAACCCAAGTTATCAGTGTCGCGCAGCAGAAGCTAGTGGGCCCAGAGTTCTAAGGTGAAATATACCTTGCGAATAATGACTAATTATCAAGCCTTGAAGCCTCTAAGGGTAGAACCGAACCTGGTTAAGAGTTAACAAACTCCAATGAAAATTTTTGGTGTAGAGACTAACCGACAATACGGTTAAAACTCTTTGATCAAGAACATTGTATAATAGACTGCATGGAAGTTAGAACACTCCATGACAGCTGAACTCCTTAGACCAAGGTCCAATGTTGAACATGGTAGATTACGGGGTGTAATCCCCTTTTAAGGGGGGTAGAACAAAAAACCGTGAAGTGTATGTTTTACGTATAAGTGCATAAACTACAGTGCGCATAGCGTAGGAGAATTTGTTTTGATTATTGGTACTTATGTTACAAAACATACGTATCCATTCATTGTGAAATTTTGGTTATTTATGAAATTGGAAGTGAAAAGGAGTAGAGAAACTCCAAGGGAATGAAACCCCCGATCGATAATGGTTGAGACATGAGCCGGTATGAAACCGGTGTTGAGAAATGAGTACGTTTGGGAGATTTGTTGAGTACAAATCGGTATGAACCGATGTAGAACCTAGTGGGAATTGAGTCCTGCAGAATGGATTTATCGTGAGTGATTTAGAAGAGGTGTAGTTAAAAAAGAAAGAAATTAAAACTCAAATATCCGTCGGGCTGCAAATTAAACCCGGTCGTAGTAGTGTAGAAGACAGAAGCGGCCGGGGTCAAACCGTGGGACTTATAGCGAGCTAATGTAGTTCCTAAGCTTGTCACAAAAGGGGGGAAGTTAATTGACTTGTTTTTAGAGAATTAAAAGAGCAGATTAAATTACTGAGTGCAGATGAATTAAATGGAACTCCGGGTTCAGGTTTAATATAATCTGATTAATTATGCTATCTCTTCGGTTTAATAAATTAGTTTGGCAAAATTCCTGTTTTATCCTAAGGACTAAGTCATAGACCCTTAAGAACTCGTTTACCAGAAAATGCTCGGTCTAATCAAGGTTCGAGCAGTACTATGTAAACGGACGTTAAATTCGAGGAATTATAATTGCATCTGTAAATACTAACTTATTAAATCATAATAAGTTTTCTCCAGATTTACGGCTTAAATAACCTGTCTATTTATCACCTGGTCTGATCAAAATAGACTTAGGAAAACATTTTAATAAATTCATGTAATTTATTAAAATGGTGAGAAAATCCTTTAAGCGTAACAAACTGTATTTATTAAAACCGGTAGAAAATTGATTACATAATTAAACAAACCATAATTAAAAACCTTGCCCGGAGCAAATCCTCCTTAGCCAGACATATTAACTGGTAATAAATCTGACAGAGGTTGGACGTAATAACAGCACGGAGACGTGATTAGTGAATGGAGAAATGGAGAGGTCGAAGAGTGAAACATGTACGTAGGTTATTATAAGTGAAGTGGGTGAATTTGAGAATTTAGAGGACTGGGGTATGAGATGTACGTGAGTGTTAATGGAAGAGAATGAATGAGGTGAGAATGAGTGATTTTCTGGTTTTCTCCGTGCACTCGTACAAGGCTGTAGGGAATGGTTATTTATAGAAGGAAGGAAGAGTACGTAGAAGATTGCAGTTGATTGCCTCTGTTGATTTCTTCACTGATTGAAGCATTGATTGCTTCATTTATTGCAGGGGACAGGAGCTGGAGATGCGCGAGCGAAATAAGGTAGGCGACGGCGGGGTAGATAGATAAGGCGAGTTGCAGAGTCGCGCGAAGAAGAAAACTATTTTGGGCGCGTTTAACTCTTGTCCGCCTGTGGAACCGCTGTTTGGCGCGGTTGTGTGTTGTCCGCCTCTACAACCGCCTCTTGTCCGCCTCGTCCGCCTCTGGGGTCCGCCTCCTTTGGAGCGGTTATGCAGGCGGTTGTGCAGGCGGTGCAATGCTGTAGTGCTGATCGTGACTTATTCGTTCTACGAACTTCGACCGGCTCTAGATTCTTCGTTTGGACTCCGTTTCTGAGCCGTTTGCGTCTACGCGTTCGTCTCTTTGACTACTTCACTCCCGGCTTGGTTTTCCTCATGTTAAACCAATAATTTTGTGAGATAAACAATAAAACATAAACTAGAGGAAACTAACCGAAGTGGAGAAATGAGCAAGAAAAGTGCTAATATTATACATGAAATACACCTAAATAACTTGCTTATTTAGACACTCATCACACCCCCACACTTATCTTTTTGCTTGTCCTCAAGTAAACCATGTACTTAAGCAAGTAGGAGATGCTCAATACTAACAAATATTATTATGAAGGGTAGGATAAAAAAGTCAATAGTTCATGATCTCTAAAACTTATTGAGGAGTGTGAAAAATTATCTGCTGGTGGCATAGGTGTGCTCAGGGTAAAAACAAATTAAGAGTTTCGGGGTATGATCTAAGGTACTTCAATGTTTCTTTTCGTTTAGGTGACTCCGAGAACTTTTACCATGGCCAACTTCTCTCAAGAATGGGCATTGAGGAGAAAATAAAAGGAAGAAAAGATTTATGCATTTGCTTCTCTTTTGCATAAGAGATGAGAAAATATAGGCATCACGCCTTTTGTATTTAAGAACACTCAACTCTCTTTGTTGGTTACCAATGGTGTCTCGAAAGTCTTATTTCTTTTTTAAAATTCTTCTTCTTCTTTTTACAGAGAAATACCCCTTAGCAATCCCTAAGAGAGAAGACAGAAAGAAACCCTGAGCAATAAAATCCAACCAATTTGCAGATTATTTGGTCACACCGCATATAAAAAATGCTCCTCAAAAGTAATCAAATGTAAAAATTTTGAAAAATTTGTACCCTTTATCCTACAATTCATAATAGTATTAGTTTTTAAAGAGAACAACCTACATTAGCAAGGTACATAATTCAATTAGAACAAATGCGAGGTAAGCAGAAAAAAATAAGCAGAGAGACTTAACAATTCTAAGCATTTAGATGTCCTAGGTTCTTCCCCCACACTTAAGCGTAAGCAATGCCCTCATTGCGTAGATGAAATAAAATTAATAGGGCAAGCAAAGTAAAGGAAAGAGTGTACTCCCCAGATTTCGTAGAGTGTGTAGAGCTCCCCCACACTTGAGTGCTGCTGTGTAATGTCATTATTTTAACCTGTAAAGAATTTTCTACACAGCGAGAAGAACTCAAGTGAAGCCTGCATTTTATTATAGCAAATAAAAGGGAAATATAGTACAAAAAGGAAAAACATAATAAATTAAAGGAAATATAAAAGCTAGATAGTGGGTTGCCTCCCACCGAGCTGCCCGGGTTTAACGTCTCTAGCTAGACGTATTTGACCAAGTTTTAGTTTGGAGAAGATTCTGAGGGCAAATTGTCCCGCTGTTCTTGGACAAAATAAGTAGCAGATAGGTTAGTTGAAATATTGGAATGAGAATTATACCTTTAAGTCGTGCCCCGTTGACCTTGAAAGTTGTGCCTTGTTTGTTCTGGAGTTCAAAGGCACCGTACGGGGTCACACTAACAATTTGAAAAGGGCCGGCCCAATGTGACTTGAGCTTCCCTGGGAAAATCCTTAATCGCGAGTTATATAAGAGAACCCAATCACCAACTTCGAAGTCCTTCTTGAGAATCATCCTGTCGTGGAACTTTTTGGTGCGCTCTTTATAGATCTTAGCATTCTGATAAGCCTGATCTCGCAGCTCTTCTAGTTCGGTAAGTTGGAATTTTCTCTTCTCTCCTGCAGAAGACATGTCAAAGTTCAGAGCTTTGATTGCCCAATATGCTTTATGCTCCATCTCTACAGGAAGGTGGCATGCTTTCCATAGACCAGCTTAAAAGGAGACATCCCGATGGGAGTCTTGAATGCAGTGCGGTAAGCCCAAAGCGCATCATCCAGTTTAAGTGCCAATCTTTTCTCGATGAGTTAACCGTCTTCTGAAGGATCCATTTTAACTCTCGGTTGGAAACTTCTGCTTGACCGTTTGTCTGGGGGTGATAAGGTAAAGCTACCTTGTGACGTACCCCGTATTTGACCATAAGTGCTTCGAATAAACGGTTGCAGAAGTGTGTTCCTCCATCACTAATAATAATTCTGGGCACGCCGAAACGGGTAAAAATGTGCTTCTTGAGGAATCTTGTTACTGTCTTTGCATCGGCATGATGACACGGTACAGCTTCCACCCACTTTGACACATAATCAACTGCCACCAGAACATATTCGTGGCCCTGCGAGGAAGGGAACGGTCCCATGAAATCTATACCCCAACAATCGAAGAGCTCTACTTCTAGAATCCCTTGTTGCGGCATCTCATGTCTCCTGGATGTATTACCCATTTTCTGACAATTATCACATTGTCTGCAGAATTGGTACACATCTTTATGAAGGGTTGGCCAATAAAAACCTGAGGCCAGGATCTTAGCAGCGGTCCTCGTGGGTCCATGATGACCTCCGGCTTCCCGAGAATGACAAAAGTGAATGACGCTCGAAACCTCTTCTTCCGGGAGACATCGTCGAATTAACCCATTAGCACTAACTCGGAACAAGTACGGGTCCTCCCAGAAATAATGCCTCGAGTCAGAAAGAAATTTCTTCTTCTGGGAGTAGGAAAAATCGTAGGGTACTGTTCCTGAGACTAAATAATTGGCCAGGTCTGCGTACCATGGCTCCTGTACTTTGGTGATGGAGAAGACAGTCTCGTCGGGGAAGAATTCGTTTATGGGCACACTATCCGTAGGAGTCATCAACCTAGAGAGATGGTCGGCGACGACATTCAGTTTCCCGCTCTTATCTTTGACTTCGATGTCAAACTCTTGAAGTAGAAGAATCCAGCGCAATAGGCGAGGCTTGGCTTCTTGTTTCGTGAATAAGTATTTGAGAGCGGAGTGGTCTGTATGCACGATGACTTTGCTTCCCCATAAGTAAGATCTGAACTTATCGAGGGAGAAAACTATAGCCAAAGTTCTTTTTCGGTGGTTGTATAGTTTTTCTGCGCATCGTTCAGTGTTCTGCTAGCATAGGCGATTACTCTCAAGATTTTCTCTTTCTTTTGGCACAGAGCTGCCCCCACGGCATAGTCACTTGCGTCACACATGATCTCAAAGGAAGAGACCAATCAGGTGGTATGACCACAGGTGCTGTTACCCAATTTCTGTGTTATTGTTTGGAATGCAGCTGAACATTTTTTCAAAATGAAACGGGGCATCTTTCTGTAGCAGGTCGGTCAGAGGTTTGCTGATTTTGGAGAAGTCCTGAATAAACCGCCGATAAAATCCTGCATGCCCTAGAAATGCTCGTATATCTCGAACTGTAGTTGGTGCTGGTAACTTCTCAATAACCTCTACCTTTGCTTTATCCACCTCTATCCCTTTTGCTGATATTTTATGTCCAAGGACGATCCCGTCCTTGACCATAAAATGACACTTCTCCCAGTTTAAGACGAGATTCGTATCCTCACACCGTCTCAGGATCAAATCTAGTTGTGCCAAGCATTTGTCGAAACTAGAGCCATAGACTGAGAAATCGTCCATGAAGACTTCTATGCTCTGCTCGATGAAGTCAGCAAATATTGCTTGCATACATCTCTGGAAGGTAGCAGGGGCGTTGCATAGACCGAAAGGCATTCGTCGGTATGCAAAGGTACCATAAGGACAAGTGAAGGTTGTCTTGTCCTGGTCCTCAGGTGCGATTGGTATTTGAAAATAACCCGAGAACCCATCTAGAAAACAGTAGTACTCTTGCCCTGCTAGTCGTTCCAACATCTGGTCGATGAAGGGAAGAGGAAAGTGATCCTTCCTGGTGGCCAAGTTCAAACGCCGATAATCAATGCACATGCGCCATCCTGTGATCTTTCTTTGAGGGATAGTCTCTCCCTTTTCATTAATAACAGCTTCGATGCCCCCTTCTTAGGGACAACTTGAACAGGACTGACCCATGGACTGTCAGAAATTGGATAGATGATGTCTGCGTCAAGGAGTTTCAGAACCTCCTTTCGAACTACCTCCTTGAGGTTAGGGTTTAGCCGGCGTTGAGGTTGTCGGATAGGTTTGTAGTTCTCCTCCATGTAAATATGGTGTGTGCAATAGGAGGGATCAATTCCTCTGATATCAGCAATAGTCCACCCGATTGCTGTCTTGTGCTTCTTCAATACCTCAAGTAACTTCGTTTCCTCTCCGGAATTCAGAGAAGAGGAAATAATGACAGGAAAGCGGTCATTTTCAGCTAGGAAAGCATACTTGAGGTTAGAGGGTATTTCCTTAAGCTCGAGTTCAGGTGGTTGTTCCACTGATGGAATTGATTTTTGAGGTTTTCTGTCGAGTTCTTCGATTGGTGGCCGGAACGATTGATAACCAGCCCTTCCTTTCTCTACGTAAGCCAGCATGGCGTTAACTTCTGGATCCTCCGTCTTTTCTTCTAGAGAAGTAAGTAATACTTGCTCTAGGGGTTCAGTTTCAGCTTCCTGGATGGAAGATGGAGAATACGTGTCCTCCTCTGTAGCAAAATCGCCTTCCTCCTCCTCGTCATCTGTGAATCCCACCGTCTTAGCATGAGGAGAAAAGTTTGAGCTTTTCTTCATCATTTTGCATGTCGAATTCAATCGTCTCATCTTCATACCGAAGAGTGATTTTCCCGTCGTGGACGTCAATGACAGCTTTGGCGGTACTTAGAAACGGTCGACCTAGAATCAGGGGAACCTCAACATCGTCATCCATTTCTAGAATGACGAAATCTGCTGGAAGATGAAGCGAGACACTCCAACTACCAAATCTCGGACTATGCCCATGGGCTTGATCTCTGATCTGTCTGCTAGTTGGAGTTTAAAAGGAACCGGTTGCATGTCTCCTCCTTTAACTTTCAGAAAGGTGGCGTATGGCATGATATTAATGCTGGCTCCTAGGTCGCATAGACCACTTCCACAATCCACCCCGCCTATAAAGCACGGGATCACGGGATTTCCTGGATCTGTTTGTTTAGGAGGGAGTGCTCGAAGAAGGGCTGCAGAACACCTCTGTCAGGTGTACTGTCTCCTTTCCAGGTTTCTTTTTCTTCTTCGTCAAGAGATCCTTGAGGAATTTTGCATAATTAGGCATCTCTTGCAAGCATCGATCAGAGGTATGTCGAGGGTCAACTTCTTGAAAATACTCAAGAACTTAGAGAACTGCTCATCGAGATGTTTCTTTTTCATCCTGTTGGGAAACGGGAGTTCATCTTTTTATGAGTGGAGTTGGGATGTCGATGGTAATTCGAGATGGAGGTGGAGTAACAGGAGTAGGAATTTGAATTTCTGAGGGAGGTAAAGTTGGGTGGTGGTTTCATCAACATTGATATAGGAATCTTCAAGATTTTCTTTTTCTTTTCCCTTGCTGGTGGCAAGTTCCCTTACACTCCTTAAAGAGACTGCACACAAGTTTGTTGTTTGTGATGTGCCATCGTCTATAAGGACTGAATTTGCTTGTTCCTTCGGATTGGGATTTGTTTGTGAAGGGAATTGACCAGGTGGTCTTTGTTGAGTGAGTAGCTGTTGGATTTGAGATTGCAAGGCTTTTTGGTCTTTGCGCAGAGCTGCGACCTCTTCTTGCGTATCTCGTGATTTACCCATCATCGCCTTAAACATTTCCTGCATCTGAGACATATCAGGCTCAGGATTCGAAGGAGGTGGAGCTGGTCGGCTCGATGAAGCTTCATTGCCATAAGGCTGTTGTTGAAATTGCCTTGGCCTCCTTGGAAATTGGACTGAGGTCTGTAATTTTGGGATGTTTGTAGGGTATGTGGGTTTGGATATTTCCGGTGTTTGAGTAGCTAAGGTTGGATTGCATGTTACGTTGCCATGGTTGTCGGTATCCTGAATTGTTGGTGATGTAATTTGCTTCCTCCGCTGCTTTCATTTCTTGTAGTTGGGGGCATTGATCATATCATGAGGCCCGCAACATTGCGTACAAGAAATTGTTGGTGACGTTTGAGATTGAGGAGCATAGCCTGGAGGGGTAGTAGGTGGTCGGGAAATCATTGACTTAGCTTGCTGAGGGAAGGAATTCATAGCCATCTGTTCGACCACTTTCTGTAGAGTGCTCACTTTTGTTGCTTGCTGAGCGTTGCTTTCCATGAGTTGCTCATGGCTTCTCATGAGCTGGTCGAATTTGTTATCACTCTCCCCAACATGATATAATCCTGGAGTACCGCTCCTTGATCCACCGGAGGCCCAGTCTCTAATTTCCTCACAGAGAGACTCCATGCTGTTCAGAAATTGTGCTCCCGGCTTTTTCAGAATGTCAGCCCCTAACGAAGATAACACCATTGTTCTGCACGGACCGATCAAGCCCTTGTAGAACAATTGTGATAATTGTTCCTTCGTTAGACCGTGGTGAGGACAAGTGAGTAGTAGACCTTTGAAACGGTCCCAAGTTTCACAAATATTCTCCGACCCTGGTTGCTTAAAATTATAAATTTCAGCAATCATCTCCAGAGTTCGGCTCGGAGGTAGGAATTTGTCATAGAACTTGGTGGCCATGTCGTCCCAGGTAACAATGGTACCCGGTGTTAAGCTATGATACCGCTTGCTCGCGTTTCCCGTCAGGCTGTGTGGGAATAATGACAATCTTGCATATTGAAGTACTGCATCGGTTGCAGTAAGGCTATTGGCATGTTGTAAGAATTTTGTAACATGTAACAGGGCTTCGTCTGGACTGGTGCCATCAAACATGCCCAACTCCTTCACACATCGAATCTGATGATATGGCTTCAGCTTTTGCCACTCCTCGTATTCGGATGGGCTGAGGTGAGGAAGGACGATAGCAGGCTGTTGTCCTTGGTTAGACGGCCTGTTGATATTTCGAACCGTTGCTGGTGTAGCTGCCATGTTAGCTTCCGGGTCAGAATCTATCACTGTGGTGGTATTTTGTTGAGTTCGTCTCTGCCTGAGATTGCGCAGAAAGGTTCTCTCGATTTCTGGGATGTAACAACCGTGTGATTAATATTCTCTGGATACTCTGTGACCTGGTGAAAGGCATACACCACTCAAAACAGAGAAAGAACTGGTTATACGTTAGAATAATAAAAGTGTTAGGAATTAGTAGACAGAAATTTAAAGTTAGTAGTAGTATACAAGGGAACGAAATGACAAGGAACGAAATGACAGAAATTTAAAGTTAGTAGTTAGTATAAATGGAACGAAATGACAAGGGAACGAAATGACAATGGAACGAAATGACAGAATTTTAAAGTTAGTAGTTAGTATACAATGGAACGAAATGACAATGGAACGAAATGACAGAAATTAATAACAATAATATTAACAAATGTCAGAAGTCCGATGTCCAAAATTAGATGTCCAAGTCAGATCAGAAGTCCGAAGTCCGATGTCCAAATCAGATGTCCGAGGTTATATGTCCAAAATTGGATTAACAGTTTTTTTTTAATTTTTTTTAGCAGATTATTATAATATAACAGGTGAATTAACCGGGGCTTAGGGACTAGATTAAATCAAGTCCCCGGCAACGGCGCCATTTTGCAGAATGGATTTATCGTGAGTGATTTAGAAGAGGTGTAGTTATAAAAGAAAGAAATTAAAACTCAAAATATCCGTCGGGCTGCAAATTAAACCCGGTCGTAGTAGTGTAGAAGACAGAAGCGGCCGGGGTCAAACCGTGGGACTTATAGCGAGCTAATGTAGTTCCTAAGCTTGTCACAAAAGGGGGGAAGTTAATTGACTTGTTTTAGAGAATTAAAAGAGCAGATTAAATTACTGAGTGCAGATGAATTAAATGGAACTCCGGGTTCAGGTTTAATATAATCTGATTAATTATGCTATCTCTTCCGGTTTAATAAATTAGTTTGGCAAAATTCCTGTTTTATCCTAAGGACTAAGTCATAGACCCTTAAGAACTCGTTTACCAGAAAATGCTCGGTCTAATCAAGGTTCGAAGTACTATAAACGGACGTTAAATTCGAGGAATTATAATTGCATCTGTAAATACTAACTTATTAAATCATAATAAGTTTCTCCAGATTTACGGCTTAAATAACCTGTCTATTTATCACCTGGTCTGATCAAAATAGACTTAGGAAACATTTTAATAAATTCATGTAATTTATTAAAATGGTGAGAGAAATCCTTTAAGCGTAACAAACTGTATTTATTAAAACCGGTAGAAATATTGATTACATAATTAAACAACCATAATTAAAAACCTTGCCCGGAGCAATCCTCCTTAGCCAGACATATTAACTGGTAATAAATCTGACAGAGGTTGGACGTAATAACAGCACGGAGACGTGATTAGTGAATGGAGAAATGGAGAGGTCGAAGAGTGAAACATGTACGTAGGTTATTATAAGTGAAGTGGGTGAATTTGAGAATTAGAGGACTGGGGTATGAGATGTACGTGAGTGTTAATGGAAGAGAATGAATGAGGTGAGAATGAGTGATTTTCTGGTTTTCTCCGTGCACTCGTACAAGGCTGTAGGGAATGGTTATTTATAGAAGGAAGGAAGAGTACGTAGAAGATTGCAGTTGATTGCCTCTGTTGATTTCTTCACTGATTGAAGCATTGATTGCTTCATTTATTGCAGGGGACAGGAGCTGGAGATGCGCGAGCGAAATAAGGTAGGCGACGGCGGGGTAGATAGATAGGCGAGTTGCAGAGTCGCGCGAAGAAGAAACTATTTTGGGCGCGATTTAACTCTTGTCCGCCTGTGGAACCGTCTGTTTGGCGCGGTGTGTGTTGTCCGCCTCTACAACCGCCTCTTGTCCGCCTCGTCCGCCTCTGGGTCCGCCTCTTTTGGAGCGGTTATGCAGGCGGTTGTAAGGCGGTTGCAATGCTGTAGTGCTGATCGTGACTTATTTCGTTCTACGAACTTCGACCGGCTCTAGATTCTTCGTTTGGACTCCGTTTTCTGAGCCGTTTGCGTCTACGCGTTCGTCTCTTGACTACTTCACCCCGGCTTGGTTTTCCTCATGTTAACCAATAATTTGTGAGATAAACAATAAAACATAAACTAGAGGAAAACTAACCGAAGTGGAGAAATGAGCAAGAAAAGTGCTAATATTATACATGAAATACACCTAAATAACTTGCTATTTAGACACTCATCAAGTACCCTAGGTGATTTGATTTGATTTAATGTGAATAAATGGGAGGGATAGAACATAACTTAAATTACGCTTCTGAATTTCTTAGGTAAGGTTATGGAAGATAACTTGAGTAATAATTGATGAGAGATTAGTAGGTGAGTAAAAGATCTAAAACTGAAAAAGTACTGATGGGTGATTATGACTACCATATTAAGAAGATGAAAATGGAATATGATTGACTATTTGATTGTGTGAATTGAGGTGGGAGGTGGAACTTTGATTGCTAGTGATCAAGGGAAACCGAACACAAATTGGGTGGATGGATAGTTCAACACCGATGCTGGTCACATTGAGGTGAATGACTCTTGAAGCTCCTTATAAGTGGTCACGAGTAATAACGCTAGTAATAGGTGTAATTATCATAAATGGAGGAGTTGTATGAGTTTTCAAAATAAATTTCCAAACTGATTTGGTACAAATGATTTCTTCAAATCGAGAATGAGGATCGTTTTGAAACCACTCCCATGGGGCTAGTTGGACCTTCTCAAGGCTAGCACCAGTATCGGTCGACCTGGGAAGTAAGGCTAGTTGTGAGCCGGTGGGAGTGAGGATTAGTTTTGAAAACCGCTGTCACCCGCCGTGGCTGTGGCCTTAAGTCTTGATGACCGATTGAATGGTGGGCGTGTGTTTTGTATTTTTGCAAAGGCCGCTAGATATGAGTAGTCCAGTGTGGGGAGGTACCCAAGTTGTAGCCTGAGGAACTCTAGATGTGCAAATGAATTTGATCAGAACCAAAGGACCGTAGGGCCAGAGAGCGTAAGTCCCCGAAGGCATGAGGGCCATGAACCAGAAAGCATAAGTGTTCAACGTGACCGGTACCTGAGGGTATCACTCGATATGGGAGAAGAATTGTGTCCTTCTTTATCTACGGATGGACCCCATTTGGAAAAAGAATATTTTTGATTGCTATGCATGCAGTGACATGTTGTTTGGATGTGTGGTATACATTGAGTCATACATTGGAGTATGTGAGGTTGTATAGAGGTTATAACCTTAGCATAGAGTATCTATGTGAGTAACTATATTAGATTTACCAACTTTGAGGGCAAAGTTTTTTAAGGGGGGTAGATTGAAATACCCCGAACTTAAAAATGGTGATTAAATAATTCTAATATGGTAATTGAGGGCCTAAGTGTGCCTAAAGGATTTTGGTAAAGAAAATAAATCCGAAAGACTAGAGAAACGCTTAAAAAGCATAAAACACAAAAATAAGCGTTACATGACCATAGGAGGAATACGACCTCTACAAGGGTCTTAGATGGATTTCAAAGGCTTAATAGTGCCTAGTTAATATATAGGAACAACTCCCAAAGAAAACGATCCATAAAATGAATTAAAAAAGCTAATAAAGCTTTAACGCACGTTTTTTGAGAAAACCCGAAAACGCGACTATGAGTGGTCAAATGGACCCGTAAAAATTATAGTCAACAAAATAACTATGATTGAACATTAATGGAAGCTTAAGAACCATTAAAATTAATTAAACGAGAAAATTCCGGAAAACGGGTTCCGGTGAGTGAATAGTGTAAAAACTAGAACTTGTGGGGTGTTAGTGTAGCAAAACCAAAATGACTTCCCCCATTTGTAAATAAAAATCAGAAAGTGGTGTGTGTGGGAGAGTGGGACGGATGACTACTCACCCCCTTCCTTAATTCATTTTATGCACAAAGGGACATAAAGCATAAAGCATAAAGTAAATAAACCCCTCACTCTCCTCTCTCTCCTCCTATTTCCCTTCTTCCCCTCTCTTCTTCTCTGCCGATTTTTCCCTCTTCTCCCAGCAGGAACGTTTGGAAGGTGCTCCCATGGATACTCTATCTTCTTCCTCATGCTCTAGCTACATCCATGCCCCAAATGCAAAATAAATCACATATTCTTCTTCCTCTCACCAAGCTCTACATTTCTCTCTTTTCAAAATCCAAAAATGATGAACTTAATCTCCATGGGTTTAGCACATTTTAGAGAAATTGGTATCAACTTGAAGCTTGGAGTCTCCCCTTTGGTTTAAGGTAAAAAGTTCTCAAAGAAAAACCATTTTCGCCTTTCCATGGCGGTGACCAATTTTCACCCCTTTTCATGCCTTGTTTTCCTTTTTGATTTGATCATTCATTCAAACCTTCAATGGTGGTTGGAAGCCTTTCCTTCATTGTTGATCAAAAACCCATTTATAGGGTTTTCAAGGTAATTACCCATCTTAGTGTCTTAAGCATCTTAATTAATGAGTTTAGTGTCTTTGCTTAACTCATTTCCTTTACTTGATGATTGGGCTGGAGCTTGGCAATTGCATTGCCCCACTTGACTGAAATGAGAAGAGGAGAATTAAAAAGGAAATTTGATGACCTTAAGGTAAGAAATCTACCATAACTACTATCTTAATGTTATAGAAATTTTAGGATGGGAAAATAAAAGATGAGAAAAATCTGGAGCAAAATTGTGTTTTTTTTAGGCTAGGAGGAATTTGCGAAATTGTTGGTTGAGCTAAGGGCCTTTGAGCCAAGTTGCTTGAATATGTTTATATTGTTGGTTTAGTAAATTTTTATGAAGTGTTGTGTGCTGGTAGGAACCTTCAATGGGTGTGGCTAGTTTTGGATTGAATTAGATGAAGATTGGTGAATTTGGATATGCTAGGTTTGTAGGTAAGTTATGGCAAAATTTTGGTAGAGATAAAGTGTTGTTGGAGTTGATATGGGTGAGAACAACCTAGGAAATGAACTGGGTGTTGTAAGGAATTTATTTGGGTTAGTTAACCACCCTTGAGTGGATGTAATAGTTGAGAGAGAGAGGGAGTGCAAAAATCTGTAGCAAGTTAGTGTATTAGTGCCTTGGAGTTTGGAGAGAAACTAGGTTATAAAGCCTTGAAGGAAATGAAGAGATTTTGGGAACTAGAAAGGAGGATGCCTAAGATGAATTGGTTATGGTCAATAAGTGATTTGGTAATGTGGTAGGAGGTTGTAAACTATCAATAAGAAGTTAGAACTGCATTAGTGTGCAAATTGCAAAATTGTGAGAATTGGAATTTGTGAAATTGGGCAAGAATTTGAGTAAGGATTCGACCAATGATTTAAGGAGTTTTAAGAAGTATTTTAGGGTGTTTAAACATGTAAAAACATGTGGAAAGATTAGGGAATGATTAAGTGTGGATTAAGGTTGGAATAGGGGTTGAAAAATGACCATATAGCAGCTTTTTAGCAGGGTCCCGGAGTTAAGGGCCGGACCAAGTCCCAGACCAAGCATAAAAACACCCCGAAACTTGAGAAAACAGGTGGTCCGTGACCCTAGTCCAGGACCAGGACCCGGACAGGTAGAAAATCAGGCTGAGAGTACGAAAACGTTTTGGTCCGGACCAAGTCCCCAGACCACCCCCAAAAATGTGCCGAAAGTGGTTTTAAGGGTTCTAAACATGGGGATTGATTGGTAATGGGTTTTAGATGATGTTTAGGAGTTGTTCGGTGACTTGTAAAGGTCTTAAGAGGCTTAAACAAGTGTTGGAAATGAGTGAGAGTATTGACGTTAATGGAACCATTTGACATGTAATTAGTGGTTCAAGAGTAAGACTCAAGGAACGTGAGGTGACACGGTAAAGTTAAATCAAGGTGTAAGGTATGATTTTCTCATGCCGTGTATGCTAACCGTGCTACGTTGGTTTGTGTGTTTGTGTGCCGGCTTAATCAAGATAAAATGAAAACAATTTATTGCTTGAGATGTTGGTATTGATGCACGATGTATGAACTAACATACTTGAATGGTTGTGTAATCTAACTTAGTGTTAGAGACCAACTCTTAAGTGAATGTTGTTTGATTAGTGACTCGTAGGAGAGTCATGTTGCAAATTAATGAAAACGAGGACACACACTAAAACTATCGAACCAAGAAACGAAAATGTAAACATATGAACTCACTAGAATGTGAGAGAGTGTACGAGATTAGTAAACTTCTGATAATGGTTAGAGAACCGAATTGATATAATCCACTAAACAATCAATAGTGGAAGTATATAAGGAACTTCTATTTAGAGGATTGATGATTGTTCAAGACATGAACCTTGAGAGAAGTAAAGAATGGTAAGGGATCACCAAACCCCTTAGAAACATAGTCGACCCACAATGAGAGGATCCGACTAATATGAACAATGTCCCGAACAGGAGAGTATTCGATACGTTGGGGGAACCCTTAAATCTGAGAATACTAGACTTTGGAAATTCCCTAAGCTATTAGAGGATATCGAGAGAGATACTTCTAGACTAATCCATGTGATTTCAAATATAACTCCGAGAGAGGAGTGCTGGGAATTTGAGTAGTTCGGTAGAAGAACGGACCTTGAGAATTTGAGGAACTAGGTGTATAGTTCTGTTTGATTGTAAGCCCGATGGTGAGTCTTGTGTATAACTCTGCCCGGAGGTCATGGGCAATGACTTAAAAGATGCCTTTGAGAATTTGATTAAGAACTTAATTTGAGAATTTGAGAATTGTGATTGAGGTTGAGATTTGAGTTAAGTGGAGAATTGAGATTGAGTTTGAGATTGAGAACTTGAGTCGAGATTGAGAATAAGAGAACTTTATTAAGAGTAACCCAAGAGAGTGGGTTAGACATTGAAGAATTGATTAAGGCATAGTGAGGTAGAAACCCTCGAGGCCTATGTGTATGATAATATAAACTAACCCCTTGATGTGTGAGTTAGTGTTTGTATTCGATCTCGAATATTGATTGTGCTAATGTACATATATAATGCATTGTTGACTTGCATGTTGATTGGATTAAAATGAATGGCATGTTCTCGACCAAATAGTCGGCGTACCCCCATTAGCACGCGGGGTATGCGAATTTCATATGCAGTAATTTGCTGAGCCCCTAGGGGCACCATTTTTATTTTCCAGGTACATTGAAGCTGATCACCATCCGAGAGTGTAAGACGGGGTTGCTGTATAAGCATGGGTAGTTGGTTAGGAATGTTGTATTCATTGAAATGTTGAATTTTGAGTCCGAATTGTTATCGAAAGACTTGAGAATTGTAGATACTCGGTATAGAATAGAATTGGGGTTGTATTTGTGTAATATAGAATTAAAGTTTGTATTGGGTTTGAGATTTGATTAAGGAATGGAATGTATCATTTGTATAGAGTAATCGGTATAATAATCCATCACACCGATATTGTATTTAAATTGTTGTATTGGATTTGGCCTTGTTAGTCACGTGGGTGACTAACGACATTGTAATACCCACCATTGGTAGTTTGATTTCCGCTGCTTTGATGTTGGTAATTGAGACGGGTTAGGAGTTAATGATTGGATTAGCGGTAGCGGTGTTTCAAATACAAAAGTGAAGAAACATTGGAAATAGCCCTATTGATTATCCTCCCCACCTCGGCTCCTTCCGTATGCCAGTCATGCCACTCTTTACTATCTCCAGTCTCCTCTTCCCCAAGCGTCGTGAATAATGATTGTGTCACTTGGGGTTGGGGCAGTGTCAGAGTGAAGACCGACTTGCCGAGATGTGATATGATTCAGAATACATACAGGAAAGGAAGAACGAAGGGAACCCATGAAGTGAAGAAGAACGAAGAAAGAAACTGACTGAATTAACTCTACTAACTGTTACAGAAAACTCACATTACAAAACAGACTCCTAACACTAGATACTAAAGAAACTAACGGTCATAAATAATCCTCTTAAATACTAGGTACAACAGCTCACATATACAGACTCTAAATATATCGTAACCCCCCTCTTGAAGTTTACATTTATGTAAACTTTGAACATGAGTGTTGTTGTCCTACATTTCTACCATTCCCAACTTCTGTTTGACAAGGGGACAATATTTACCAGTTAAAGTTTTTGTTAGAACATCAGCTAACTGCCGTCGGGATGGAACAAACTGCACCGCTATTACTCCTTCCTAAATCTTCTGTTGCACGAAATGGCCGTCCACTTCAATATGTTTTTTTCTCTCGTGGAACATGGGATTTCATGCGATGTAAACTGTTGACTGGCTATCTGACTTTAGTGGTACTGGCAGGACGTCCTCCACTCCGAGCTCGCATAAAACTCTGGACAACCAACTCAGCTCAGCTGTAGCTTGCCTCATGGATCGGTACTCCGCTTCTGCAGATGAAAGAGCAACGCTGCCTTGCTTCTTCGCTTTCTAGGACAGCGGTGAACCACCAAGCTCGACATAATATCCGCTGATAGATCTCCTCACATTCGGGCATCTAGCCCAATCTGCATCGCAATACGCAGACAAACGAAATTCAGATCATTTATTAAAGAAAAGTCCATTACCTGTTGTTCCTCTGATATATCTGAGTACATATAAGGCCGCCTTCAGTGAAGATCGGTGGGTTGTTGCAAGAACTAGCTTAAATATTGAATGGAGAAATAGAGATCAGGGCGAGTATGAGCAAGTAAACTGATCTTCCCCTTTAACTTTCTGTACATCAGCAGTTCCAATTAGGGATTTCCTACCTCATTGAGCAGTTTGACATTAAGTTCCAGGGGACTTGTTACTATTTTTCCATTGTGGTAATTAAATTCCTACACTAGATTTTCAGCATAATTTTTCTGTACACCAATGATTCCATCAGAAATATGAATAAAGTGTATACCAAGAAAATTGTTAAGTAGTCCTAGATTCTTTATTCTGAATTCATCGTGTAGCTTATGTTTTATCATTCTTATTGTCTCTAGATCACTTCCTGTCAAGAGTATGTCGTCTACATAGACTGCAAGGAAAATAGTTTTTTTTCTCTCTTTTCTAAAGAAGAGGGAATAATCGTTAAGTGACTGCTGAAAGCCATGGTGTGTAAGAAAGAAATTTAATTTCTCATGCCACTGTCAGGAGGCTTGCTTTAAACCATACAATGACTTCTTGAGTCTACACACTTGATTTTCTTTCTGTTTTACATACGCTAAAGTAGAGGTGATCATCTGGGCGGGCGGGCCGGGTTTGGCTAGGCCAGGGAGATTTTTTGGGCCCGTCGGGCCTATTCATGGAGACCGAGCCCAGTTTTTTATATCTTCGGGTCGCGCGGGCTAGGCCCGACTTTTTTTAACTATGCCGGTGCCTGGCCCGCTTATTTACTTATTTTTATTCTTTAAATAAAAAATGAAAAAAATATATATTTAATTTCAAAATCATTATTATATATATATATAATTTGAGTAAATTTTATATTATATGTATAGTAAATATAATTTTGATATATGTATTATATAAAATAACATAAGATATACATTATTTTATATATATTTTAAAAAATAATAAATAATATTGAAAACCGGGCCTGCGGGCTCGGCCCGCGGACTTGAAAATTTGCCACGGCCCGGCCCGGTTTTTTATTCGGGCTCATTATTTTGTCTAAGCCCGCCCGGACAGCCCGTCGGATTCAGGCCTACTGGGCTTTTCCTTGGGCCGGGTCACCGGGGTGGATAGGTTTTGAGCAGCTCTACCCTGGAGGCAAGACCATATACACTTCTTCCTTTAATTCCCCATGCAAAAAGCCATTATTGATGTCTAATTGATAAATGTCCCAATCCCTTTTACATGCTACAACCACTAAGGCCCTAACGGTAGAGAACTTAACCACCGGGGAAAGGTTTCTAAATAGTCTATGCCATACCGCTGAGTATAACCCTTCACTACCAATCTAGCCTTGTGGCTTTCCAGCAACCCATCTGCCCTATTCTTTAATTTATATACCCATTTGCACCCAATGGCTTTTTTGCCTTTTGGTAATTCAACTATTTCCCAAGTTCTGTTTCTTTCTAGAGCATGGAATTCTTCTTTCATTGTCCTAACCCAGTTTTTATCAGCTATTGCTCACTAAAGTTAGATGGTTCTATCTGTTTTTCTACAGTTTCAGCACTGACGCATATTGTATTTAAATCAGTGGGAGAAACAGACTTGGCAGTTTCATGCATTGCATTTAATTTAGAGGGAATAATAGAATATCAGCAGCATCAGCAGTGATCATCGAACTAAAGGTATAAGAAAGATTGTTTTCAGGTAAATTAATTGATTTCCTTGGCCTAATCAATGTATAGAGGCAATGATCATTAATGATAGCATGGTTTTTGTCATGCAAGCTATATTATCAAAACACATGATGCAGCAAGAAGTTTTACTAAGTCTATTATGTATAATTTCAGAGAAAAGATCTAAGGACTTAGCTGATTCCGTGGAAAATTCTCTAGTTTTGTTCGCACTTCCCACTACATAGTCTTGAAGATATCTTGGCATTTCTCTGTTCCGCATCGATCTCCTTGTTTGCATTGAATTGTCAGCCATGTTTGGTGTTGTGTGTGTGTCTCCTGGTGTTTGGTGTTCTGTCCTGTGCTCCTCTTGTTTTGTTCTCTGTACTTCTTTCCTTGGCTTCCTTGATGATTGTTTTCCTCAAAATCAAAGTTGCTCAAAGGTGCCAGTAAAGGGTTAGCAGGAAAAATAGTGTGTTCATTTCTCTAATTATTTTCAAGAATCTGTTATGTTTTATTTTCTTTACCTGGTTGTGGATGGAAAGGAAAAACATTTTCATAGAATCTCACATCCCTATTGACTATCACCTTATGTCATACAATTTATACCCCTTTTTATTTGGAGCATAGCCTAGAAACACCCCTCTAACACAACGAGAAGCGAACTTGTCATGCAATTCATGATTAATATTGGCATTAGATAAGCATCCAAAACATTTTAGTTCCTCATATTTAGGCATGGAATTAAATATGATCTCAAAGGGTGTTTTTCCCATGAACACTATCTAGGGGCATCCTATTGATCAAATGGACAGCAGTAAGTACGCTCTCTCCCCAAAATTTTAGAGGTAACTGTGAATGAAACATGAGACTCCTTGCTGTTTCAAGGATGTGTCGGTGTTTTCTTTCCATAACCATGTTCTGTTGCGGGGTGTTGGGGCATGTAAGTTGATGAATGATTCCTTTTGTTTTCAGAAAATCAGCTGTGACCTTAGAAGATCCTAGTTCATATGCGTTATCTGTCTCATAATTTTAACATCCTTTCCAAATTGCTTCTTAATCATGCACAAAAATCGATTATATGCCCAAATGCTTCTGATTTTAATTTACGTAACTGAACCCAAGTAGCTCTCGATCTGCCATCCACAAAAGTCAGAAAATATGCAAAACCATTGTGTGTTCTCTCCTTATATGGACTCATACGTCTATATGCACAAGATCAAATGTATCGCTCACTGTTTCACTCTACTTAGGAAAAGGGGATTCTGTGAATTTTGGCTCTACAGCAAGACTCACAAAAAAATTGACGCTTGCATAGATGTTTGTCTACTAGATTTGATTGTCCGAGTTTATTCATGGGTAGATGTCCAAGTCTATGGTGCCACAAACTCAGAGTATCTTTACAATTAAATGTTGATACAATTCTATTTGTTGTGCATGAAAACACAACACTGTTTTTACAATCTTGACTACAATTCTTATCTAAAACGTAGATTCCAGACATTTGCTTTCCTATCTGATGCTCGAGTGAGTTTTTATATTCCTGAAATGAGCAACATAACTCATCAAATATAATTCTGCCCAACATTTCCTTTGCTAGCTTAGCTACTGAGATAAGATTGAATTTGAAACTAGGAGATATAGTACATTAGAGAGGGTTATTAGGTCATTTACTCTTACTATCCCAATTATTTGTACAGTTTGTGGGTGCCCATCAGGCATTTTTACTGCATGTGGTTGTTCTAGTTTCTTATAATTATCGAATAAACCGCAATCACAACACATATGTTGTGAGGCACCTGAATCTATCACCTAGTCTAAAGATGACCTAGTCTCTGAAGTTTCAATATTAAGCACATATAGTTACATCTAGGATGGGATGCATTGGGATTTAGACATGGATGATTTATGATCCGATTCTTTGCTATAGATCTAGCCCCCTTTGGACTGAAGCACAAAGTGTCACAATAAGAGGCAGAGACATGACTGAAATTACAGAACCGAAAGCATCAAAATACTGAAACATGTTTTCACCAGATGCATCAACATTGCAGCCAGAGTTCATCGTAGAGGTAGGAATTTCAACATTGTCAATACATATCAAGTTTGAATTTGCATCAGATGTGTCAACGGTATAGCCAGAATTCATCATAGAACCGCAAGATTTAACATTGTCAAGAGATATCAGATCTTCTTTTGCACTAGATATATCAGCAGTACAGTCGGAGTTTATCACGGAAGCAGAAGAAGGAAAATTTATCGCATCAGAGACATAAGGTGTATTAGCATCGCAATCAGCATACGTATTATCAATGGGCCACAAATTCACATCAGAATGAGTACTATCAGAAATCAATTTCACAATTTTGCAATTAGAGGAGGATATAACATTACCGACAAAGCTGTAACTGGCACTGTTCGAGGGTTGGTTTCTTTGTTCTTGTTCTCTTGTCACATGCGCCAGGATTTTGTTCACTTCCTCAAGGCTATACCACTTTGATGCCCTATCTTGTTGGTCGGAGCCTAATCTTTCTAGGGTTTCAGAAATCCCGTTCTTGCTCTCTGTGTTTGTGGCTGGGACAGTGGCAATTTTCTTCTCTTTAGGGAATCACCAGTTGGGAGGATACCCGTGCTTCTCGAAGCATTTCTCTTCGGTGTGCACGTTCTTATGGCAATGGGTACATAACAAAGTGTTGCGACCACGGTACTTGCTTGACTTCTATTGGTTGCCGAATTCTTGGCTCTATACTCAGTCGCGAAGGACAGAGCAGAATCTTGTGCCTTACCACCCATCGTTACCCCTTTCTGTCGCTCAGCTTGCATCAAGAGTGAGTAAACTTGTTGGATGGACGGAAGGGGAGACGTGCATTAGCAAGACGTTTTCTCGCACTTGCTCATATTTGGGATTTAGGGCCATTAAAAACTTAATAGTTCGTCGTCGTTGCACGTACTCTCTGAACTCGCTATTTCCAGAGCAAGTGCAAACTGGTGGAGTGTCCGCCGAATCTATTTGGTCCCAGATTCCCTTCACTTTGGTGAAAAAGACGCGTACACTATCTTCTTCTTGCTTAATCGTTGCAAGCTCCTGTTCTAGGGCATCGAGTCTTGCGAAGTTCCGTTCCTCAAACCTTGAGCAAAGTTCCGCCCAAATTGATTCTGAGGTAGGGAGAAAAACCACGGTGTCCGCGATATCTCGTTTAAGCGTCGTCAAAAGCCACGAGATTACCATATGATCGACCGCTCTCCATTCTTCTTGCTTTGAAATCGGTAGTGATTCCTTCTTCAGCATTCCAGTTACGAATAACATCTTATTCTTTGCAAATAAGGCAATCATCACGTTCCTCTTCCACGCCGCAAAACCCTTCTAGTCGAATCGTGAAGAAGTGAGGAGCATTCCCGGGTGGTCTGAATTGAGGAGGTAAAGTGGTCCTTCCAACTGCTAGCCAGTTCTGAATCTTGATCCGCATGACCGCTGAATCTAGCACCGTCGTCAACCTTCTTCTTGCCGTGGTCGTTTTCTTTCTCCATCGGTTCTTCGTAGCCCTCGCTCAAAGAAGAGATAGAAACGAGTCTCCAGAAAAAAAAAAAGAAATTAGCCACACGAAAATAGGAAAAAGGTAACACTATGTCTCTGATACCATGATAAGATTCAGAATACAGACAGGAAAGGAAGAAGGAAGGGAACACACGAAGTGAAGAAGAAAAGAAAGAAACCGGCTGAATTAACTCTACTGAATGTTACAGAAAACTGCACATTACAAAACGGGACTCCTAACACTATATACTAAAGAAACTAACAAACTGCCGGTATGTGTTTGTACATAAAATTTTGTCTCTGACACAAACAGTTTCTCTCTCAACTGCAGGTTTGTACGTGCCAATTGCAGGTCTGTACGTGCCACTTTCACCCCCCGCCTCACCTACCTCCAGGAAGCAAAAGTATGGCCGTCGACTACATCAATCCAGCTCGGAAATCAACCCCTGGAGCGACAGTATTTATTGACAACATCAACCCTGACACTAGATACGGTACCGTTTGAAACTTTTCGACAAGTTTGGACAAATCATAGGCATTCGCCTACCCAGAACTCCAAGGATTCACACGGGAACGAGATATGGTTTTGTGGAGTACAAGCTCAAGGAAGAGGCGGATCAGGCGATTCTCAGAACGAATGGTACGACGGTGGAAGGAAATAAACTCCAAACGCAAACGGCGATCAACCGGCGCTTCAGTACTGGAACCCCGCCTCAAAGATGGACTCCGAAACCTCCAAATTCACAACCAAGCTCGAGCCATCAAGAATCACCTTCCCCTCTGCACAACAGCGCATCTCCTAGGCGGAACATTCATCCCCAGGGATTCATTAGCCTAGAACCCTCATTGGCAATGAAAGAAAAATTAGAACGAGGTATAATCATCTCCCTGCCTTGTCGATTAAGCCTGAGAAATATAGAGCAGAAACTACTGGCTTGGGAACAATACGTGGAGACGACCATCTTCCTATCCCCTACTAAATATGCAGTGATCTTTAAATCGCATGGGGAAGCTGAAAATTTCCTCCACTCAAGCTTGGGAAAAGACCTAGGATGGATCAAGCGTGAATGGCAACTTGAAGACCAGCTCACTAGCCGCACCACAAGCATTGCTATTAGAGGTCTTCCACTTCAAGCCTGGTCTGATAACGCCCTCCGCTCTGTCACAAGACACCTGGGGGAGATATCGGCAATCACCAGTGATATGCAACAGCTACCCAAATTCGTAGAAGCTCATGCCGATATTGAACCCAGAAGATGTCTATCATTAACGAAGAGATCATGGTGGAAGTAGAAGGACAGGCATACAACGTGGGAATCATAGAATATTGGTCGGATGAACTGTCACAACACAACTCTGAAACTAGCCAAAATTCATCTCGCTCGCCGGAAACTCAACCGGAGCTCGTCCCACAACAACCGCAAGAAAATGAATATTCCTAACATCCAAACGACGTCGCATGTCAACCCCATAGAAAAAGCAAGACTTCAGATTTTCAAAATCGTGGACAAAACGACACATTCTGGAAATAGCCTCCCAATAGCCATGCAATTGCAATTTCCAAGTGGCATCTCTTTTGACTACAACCGTTCCGACTCCAGTGGGACATTTTTCAAAGTAAAAGGCCAAGCTTTTTATATTCCGGAAATTATTCCACTACAGGTTACTCCTTTTCCCGAAAATGAATACCTGCAAGGCGTTCAAAACTCTCCTGTTATCTCGTACTTCCAAATACATATCCCAAAAAGCGGCTCCAATTTCAGTGGTTATTCCCGAGATACCTCATGACCCTTTCCCTCCCTCGTTAGGGGAACCACCCTATCTTTTAAATAATAATTAAAACTCCCCACCTCCTCTTTAATCAATGAGGAGTTCCATCATTATCCCCAGGCCTCTCTCTCTTCTCCCGACATCTCTCCAATCACTCCCGCCATCCACTCTTTCCTCCCCTCCTCCAAAGAAACTTGTCCATCAACACTTCGTTTCCAAGTCTAAAAAATCTCAAATTTCTCCTCCGCAAACCAACTCTTGCTCGCCTCCTCAGCACAGTCTGCCTCGCCCCCTCCCCTTTCGATTGCCAGGTGTAACACCCCATCCAAAGCCTATCGTGGTTATCGCAATCTGAACACTTAACTGAATACGTCGCAGCGGGAATATACAACACTTGGACCTTGCCACGGTCTGATCGTTGAATATACCGGCTTAAATACTTACAATACTTATCCAAAAACACTTATCCAACTTAAACATCAACATTCATAATACCACAACAAACGACCGTGCTAGTACCTTAAACATAATCCCAAACTTACATCAGTTTAATATAAACAGTCGGGTGCACAGGCCGCAACCCGAACTCAAAATAAATGTCCCACCCTAAGACTAACCGCTCCTACTCTCGTAGTGCGTCCTCATCGGCCTCTTACCTGCAAGTGTAAAAATAGCCCCCGAGGGGGTCAGCACGAATGCTGGTACACCCTCTCATGGCCCCCAAGCTAACGGGGCTACGACGACTAATTGTCGATAGCATGGAAATTGATTACATACACAAGCATAATATGAAGTGCAATACCATAACCACAGATGAACATGTATAGTTCACAAACAATGAACGACTCAAGCGTTCTCTTATTAAGTGGTTAGTAACCCCCTCCTTAGTCCTCCTTTCCTTCCTTAATCTCAGTTCCTTACCTTACCTTAATCTTAATCTCAGTCTCAATCTTAATCTCAGTATACAAACCTTTCCTAGAAGGGATTGGTTGTAGCTTATTCGAACCGGGATTTAGGTGATCCCCACCGCCCCATCTTTAATGCCACCTACTCTGGACGGGAGTCCAGCGTAGCTGAGCCGTCAACCGGCCCTAGGCTACAAGTCCGAAGACAAGTCCTTAAGCGGAGGGCGGATCTGATTCGATACCGTCCCCCGCCTTTTTCCTTAGCATGCATGACCGGAGATCGGTCCCGGGTTTCCTCACTCAAGTTCCAGTTAGTAGACATCTTAAACACCTTGTGCTAGCTAAGCCTTAATGGGCATTAACCAACAACCATCAAACTTAATTCTTATTCTTAACTCAGTAAGTACTAAACTTGGTTAGTAACAATCTCAAGTCTCGCGGGTTAGTGTAAATATAACACAATCACAACGAGAACAATATGACCGGTTGCATGCTTTATCTTGTTTTAGTCATAGCAAATAAACGGATAGCACACAAGCCGAGGGACACCTCGTTAGCAAGCAGGTCACAGAAGGATTGTACCGTTGACCGTCTCACCGTTCGTGTTGTTTAACTAACTTCTTCGGGGTCCCAACTCACAACCTAAAACATTCATTCATTTTTAGGTTATTAGTTATTTGCACCTTACTTAACTCACTTAGTTCTAAGTACTTCCATTCAATAACCTCTCAAGTCCTTATCACTTAGCTTACAAACTTAACTTTAAACATTAAAAACTTATACTTAATCTTAACTTAATTCCTTAAGTTCTTAGGGTCCCAATCATTACTACCCTACCAAGGGCATACTCATTAACCATTACCATTCTTAGAATTGAAATTTTTTTTTTTTTTTTTATGCTCGACCGGACTTACCGACCGGACTTGCCAAGTCCGGTCCATCCCAGTACCCTTTTACCGTTGGAAAAAACTCCGACCGACCGGACTTACAATGTCCGGTCCTATGTCCGGTCGATTCCAGAGACTTATAACCGTACAAAATTCATGCCGACCGGACTTGACAAGTCCGGTCCCATGTCCGGTCCATTCCAGAAACATTTTCCCTCACAAAACACAAGCCCGACCGGACTTGTAAGTCCGGTCCCCAAGTCCGGTCGATTCCAGAAACATTTTCCGGTAGTGTAACAGAGCCCGACGACCTTGCAAGTCCGGTCCTAAGGCCGGTCGGCTCCAAAAACTTGTTTCTAAATTCTTTTCAACTCCAAACTTCTCCTCATATATCTTAATATGTTATAACCTCATTTGGGCACCTCAAATACACCTTAAGCCCTCCTTAAAATACCTTAAATCATCCACCAAGATCCACCTTAGTCATTATGCATTTTCCTTGTAATAATGCTAACACTTGTATGTTTTCCTCTAGGTTTCTAGGTGGTGGTTCATACCTAATGTAACCACTATGCCAAATGTTTTCTTCACCACTATAACATCATCTCCCAAGCATCTCTCACTATCTAAAACTCTTTTAAGCATTTACTTAAGTTCCTTAACAAGTTAAACTTCCATCATCATCACATTATTTCCTTCCTAGTTGTGCACCAACATTTGCCTAAGTCCTAAATACTCGAATGCATTCTCTTGATTCCTAAATCTTCCATGGTGATACCTAAGTCATCATAAGTCATTAAAACACCTTAATTCACCCTTTCCTTCAAGACAACCATAGAACATTCCTAGTACTTCCTTAGTCATTAAATTCCCTTAGGATATCTTAAACACTTAAACTCTCCTTTAAATTTTGCCATGGTTCTCTAGTATATAGTACTTCCTAACACATGGTTTTTCTCCATCAACCAAACCACAAACACACACAAATCTTCTCACAACAACTTAACACCCAATTTACACCAAAACCAACCACATCATCATATAGTGCTTAAACTTAAAATGCTTGGCACTTAGGCCCTTAAATGACAATAATCTTAACCACTGAATTTCCACATATATATGCCTTCAACCTGCGAATACACTCAACAAGGCTCCCATTGAAATAAAATGCTTCTTGTACTTCACCTTATATTCTTAAACTATCTTTTTCTCATTTGCTCCTTAGTCACAAGTTCACAAGAATAGTCATTGTTTTTCCTAGGTTTTATAGCACCTTCCCAATATAAACTCTACACTAAACTCATCATATACCCACATCTCATTCCCTTAAACAACAAAACACCTTAAGGTAAAGTAATTTACCTTGTTTTCTCACAAGCTTAAAAGCTTTTCTCCTTAGGTTTTCTTTGTTCAATCTCGGTCACCAATGTGATTCTCCTTGCCAATGTTCTAACCAATATCCAATGACTCCAATGAGTACTAGATAACACATTAACCCTAAGGGACAAACCCTAGGTTTAAAAATATGTTTTAAGGTATTAATGTGATTGTTTTACCTTGGGTTCTCAAGACAAACTTGGATGTGAAGCAAGAAGGACCTCCTCTCTCCTTTGAAGAAGAAACAAGCTAGAACAAGGCATAAACATGGAGTCCCATGAGTATATATTTTCGGTATGTGAAGAAAATGGTGGAAACCTAGATTTTCTTACACTTTCTTTACCTTAAGAGAATGGAGATGCCAATGGAGTCTCCAAACTTGAATTTCCTCCTCTAATGGTGGTTTGACTTGGCACCAAAATGAAGCTCTTGAAGTTTTGAAAAGATAGAAAGGAGGAGCTTGAGCTAACTAAGAAGAATATGTATTTTGTTTTGGATTTGGAGCTAAAATGAGCAAGATGTGTGCCAAGGGAAGGTGGAGCTTCATGGAGGTGAGCTCTACGTGAATGGAGAAGAGAAAGAGAGCAAGGAAACCGTGTGAACAAGGAGAATGAAGAAGTGAGGAGAGAGGTAAGAAATGTGTGATATTTATCTTAAAGGTGAATAGTACTTTTACTTTATAACTTACTTATTTTGCTTCTCTTTATTAGCTAGATAAGTGTGGTGAGTCACACTTAAAAACCGGCCCCCTTTAGTGAATGAGGGTAGTTTAGTCTTTGTTGACCAAATGTCTCACTTATATAGACTTATGTTATAAACTAGCTTAATAAATTCACTATTCATCAAAAACAAGGCACATTGTTGTGAAATTTTTGATTTCCCATTGATATAGACCTCCAAATGTGATACTATATAGTACACATATTAATTAAAGAGTAATGATGGACATTTAGCCATTCAAAACTCATTTACAAGACAATTTTTCAAAAACGTGCTTTAAGACTCCTTAAAGCACATTTTGTGTTTTAACTAGTTTTCAAGCTTGGTTTTCTTTGGTAATTGACTTAAAATGACCATTAGGATATTACTAAGGTCTTAGAACAATATTTGGGTACTCTCCCATGTCTCTCCAAGCTTAGAGCACGTTTTTTGTAAACTGCTCTTTTTGGTTTCCTTATATTTTCTTTGATTAGAAATGTTTCTTAATGTTTCTAAGGCATTATTTAGCCTCCTTATATCTTAGTTTATCATTTAAACACCATATCTAAGTTTGGGTATTTCAATCTACCCCCCTTAAAAGAACTTTGTCCTCAAAGTTCACACATGTGCTTAACCATTCACGGTACACATTTCTCTTAATCTTAATACCACATCTTATATTCACATTCATACATCTCAAGACTCAAAGGTCAATCTCAAATACAATACATGAGTATCATACATAACTCAAACTTACACCGAAGTGTAGCAACTTACACAAATCCACATCTTAAACAACCAAACAAACGACAAACATGATCGTTTCCTAACTCAAAAGCGAGGAAGCTCTACCCCCTTAAAAAGGGGTACGCCCCGTACCCTATACAGACGATCTAGTCAGTAAATAAAGAAGGGTACTTCGCCCTCATCTTATCCTCTAATTCCCACGTGGCCTCTTCGACATCCTGGTTAGACCAGAGAACCTTCACCAGTCGCACTGACTTGTGGCGAGTGTCCCTAGTCTTTCTGTCCAAGATTCTCTGAGGAGTCTCCACGGATCTCATATTTGGTTCTAAAGTCAACCTCTCAGGTTCTAACACATGGGAGGGGTGGTGCATGTATTTCTTCAGCTGTGAAACATGAAAAACATCATGCACTTTACCCAGCTCAGCAGGTAAATTCAACCTGTAAGCAACCGGGCCCACCCGCTCCGTAATCTCATAAGGACCAACAAATTTCGGCTTGCCTGCTTCATGCCCACCACTCTCCCATCATCGTGAATACCCGTCGTGAACTCGCAGAAATACTGGTCGCCCAGAACTCCAGGTCCCGTCGTCGAACATCAGCATACGACTTCTGCCTCTTGAGCAGCTTTCATGTTCTCCCTGATTTGCTGAACTTCAGCCTTAACTTGTTCCAAGTACTCTGGTCCTATAATGACCGTCTCACTCGACTCATCCCAGCAGAGCGGTGTACGACATGGTCTACCGTACAACGCTTGAAAAGGTGCCATCTTGATCGAAGCGTGATAGCTGTTGTTGTATGAAAACTCGATCAGATGCAATCTGTCAATCCAACTGCCCTGGAAGTCTAAGGCACATGCTCTCAGCATGTCCTCGAGTGTCTGAATAGTACGCTCAGTCTGACCATCTGTCTGAGGATGGAACGCGGTACTCAGTTTGAGTTCTGTACCCAACGCTTCTCTGGTAGCTCTCCAGTACCTCGAAAGGAATCTGGTATCTCTATCTGACACTATGGTCTTTGGTATGCCGTGATGCCTCATGATTTCTTTCTCAAATAACTCAGCTAATTTGGTCACCTTCCAAGTATCCTTCATCGGTATGAATCGGGCTACTTTGGTAAGGCGATCCACCACCACCCATATCATGTTGAGACCTCCCCTAGCAGGTGGAAGCCCAACTACGAAGTCCATGGAGATATCATGGAACTTCCACTCCGGAACTGGCATCGACTGTACCATTCCGCCCGGTCGTCTGTGCTCGAATTTCACCTTCTGGCATGTGAGACACCTCAAGACGAACTCGGTAACATCTGTCTTCATCCCCGACCACCAGAAGTATCTCTTCATGTCTTTATACATTTTAGAGGCTCCCGGATGGATGGAAACTGAAGAACAGTGTGATTCTCTAAGTATACGGTCTTTCAGATCCGTGTTACCTCGTGGTATGCATAATCGGCCCTTAAGTCTGATCAGATCATCATCATGAAGTCTGAAGTCGTATTTCTGACTCTCAAAGGTACCATCTGTCAGCTTCTGTCTGACCTCTCTCATATACTCATCTGTCCTCTGAGCCTCTCGCACCTCATCAACCAAGCTGGAGAAAGAAACTAGCGAATGGAGTGAGTGTGCTCGACGGCTCAGGGCATCTGCTACAACATTGGCCTTCCCTTCTTTGTATTGGAGGTCAATGTCATAGTCTTTCAAAAATTTAACCATCTCCTCTGTCGAAGATTTAACTCCTTCTGAGTGAATATGTATTTCAAACTCTTGTGATCGGTGTAGATCGTGACACTAACCCCGTATAAGTAGTGGCGCCATATCTTCAAAGCGAAGACTACAGCTCCCAGCTCTAAATCATGTGTGGGGTAGTTCTCCTCATGTTTCTTCAACTGGCGTGAGGCATATGCCACCACCTTGCCATGTTGCATGAGCACGCAACCCAGCCCTCTGCCGGATGCATCACAATAAACCTCAAAGCCCTCTGTACCGTCTGGAATGGTCAGTACCGGTGCAGTGGTCAGTGAGTCCTTCAAGCGCTGAAATGATCTCTCACAGTCAACTGTCCACAGAAATGGTGTGTCTTTCTTCATCAGACTGGTCATCGGCTTCGCGACCTTGCTGAAATCTCTAACAAACCTCCTGTAGTAACCTGCCAGACCGAGAAAGCTCCGGATGTCGGTAACAGTCTTCGGCCTTGGCCAGGTACGTACGGCATCAATCTTTGCTGGATCCACTGCGATCCCAGCATCTGAGATGACATGACCTAGGAAAGAGACCTGGTCAAGCCAAAACTCACTTGGAGACTTAATTAGCTGCATATATATACAATCAAAATGAACACCTAAGAATGATCAGACATATGATGTATATATAAACAAGAAAGAAAGAACTGACCGTCCGATGAACAAGCTGTTCATCATATCAAACGTCATGCGTGATCATCACGAGACGGCACTCCGGAACAAGCGGTTCATCAGATCCATAAACTTCCGGTGCGTTCGACAAATCGAACGGCATCACTGTAACTCATAGTGGCCGTATCGTGTCCGGAATGCCGTCTTCTCAATGTCTCCCTCCTTAATGGCTATCTGATGATACCCCGATCTGAGATCAATCTTGGAAAACACAGATGCTCCCTTCAACTGATCGAACAGATCGTCAATGCGGGGTAGTGGGTACTTATTCTTCACTGTTACTGCATTCAGCTCTCTGTAGTCGATGCAGAGGCGGAGACTACCATCCTTCTTCTTCACGAAGAGGACTGGCGCTCCCCATGGTGACACACTTGGTCTAATGAATCCCTTATCCAACAAATCTTTCAGTTGTTCTTTTAACTCAGTCATTTCTGCCGGAGCCATACGGTATGGTGCTTTGGCTATCGGTCCGGTACCAGGTAGCAGCTCAATGGTGAACTCTACCTCCCGAGTGGGTGGCATGCCGGGCAGTTCCCGTGGAAATAAGTCGGGGAACTCCGACACTACCGGTAAGTCGGGGTCGAACTCAGGGTCTCTCTCTATGTCCTGTACATAGCAGAGGTATACTTCTTCCTTTCTCCTTAATTCTCTATGCATTGCCATGGCGGTGATGATCTTAGTCGAAGGCTCTCTGGGCCTCTGGCGGTATGATATTGTTACCCCAGACGGACTCCTGAGCAGCAATCTATGCTCGGCGCAGAGGATACGTCCCTTGTGCCGCTCCAACCAGTTCATCCCGAAGATAACATCAAATCCTAGCTTACTGAACTCAATGAAACTGACTGGGAAGTCTTCCCCCTTAATTCTGATGGTGGCTCCTCGGTAGTAACGAGTGCAACGAACCTTCTCCTTAGACGGGAGCGTAACCGTGAAGTCGGGTAGCTCATCAGCGTCTAGCCCCAACCTGCTCGCAAATGATGCAGAGACAAAGGTATGCGAGGCCCCTGAGTCGAAGAGAACTGATGCCTCAATCCCATTGATCGGAAAGGTGCCGGTGAGGATAGTACCGCTGGCGTCGGCCTGTGCCTCTGTGAGTATGCTTAGTGCACCTTCCGTACCGAGTCCATAACCTAATTGTGTTCACAAGCTCCATGAGTATTGATGGTATAACAAGAGTCGTAACAATTTATATGAACAACACTGTTTTATTCATGACCATCCTGTTTACAACATGTGCTTCAATCTTACATCTCATTTCTCATCTCATTCTAACATTACATGGCTAAATTGTCTAAAGGTTAGGTTTAATCTTCCTGGTCTCATATGCGTCGCATTGATTACTGCTGACGGTGCTGTATTCAGCTTGATTCTCTTAATCCCATGGTATAACATCCTTGATTCTCCTCCCAAAATTAATACATCACCTGACTTAAGTACTATCTTATCTGCACGGTCCGCACGCTTCTGCTCGCCGTATAAAACTCCGCATCATCTCCAATGGACCAAGACACTACGGGTATCCCTCTTCGAGAGACTCCGTTGTCTCGTCCTTATCCTGGTGTAGTCCCAGTTTCCCATCTTTTCGTAGAAGTTTACAATGCAAATGTCTGGCTGGATGTCTGGAATCGGTTCAGCCTCCAACTGCTGAGCGATTTCCACGACTTGTGTAATAACTGGATGGAACTCTTCGGGTATTCCCGGTGGTGAGACTCCATCTTGCTCCCTTGTGGTTTGGTAATTCTTGGCATACGGATTCCAATCCTTGCCCAAGCTCATCATCTTTAATTTCATCCTTGCTCCCCCTGGGTACTCCGGTGTGTAAAAACCTCCCGGTCCCATTCCTAGTTGATTGCATCTCCTGATGATGGCTATTTGTGCTTCGGGTGTCAGGTATCCCCTTAATAAAATCATACCTGGGCGGATAACCTGACATTGTTCGGTTGGAAAGTGTGTGGTTTCGATGTCGGTGTGCTCCGGGTTAGATGTAGATGGTATTGGGTAGCAGATGTTGAATCTTCCTAAAGTGGTAGTAGGTTATGTCTTACTTAAGTTCTAATCTCATCTTATTCTTACTTAACTCATTATTTCACCAAACATGCATGATAATGCGGTAAGCAGGTAGTTTTATTACTAAATGGTTATAGTGGTACCTGGCCTCGATGAGGGCTCAGGCTCATCGTCCCGGTCCACCATGTGTAGAGTGGGCCCCGTCTTCTGGGTCACCCGTGGGTTCTTGTCCGCCGGCTGCTGCACTTTCCTCTGACCGTCAGATCCAGCTCCCTGATCGGTCTTGCCCTTGCCCCTGGTATCGGGCCTATAGGCTCTGCTAGCAGGATTCCGGTAACACTCATAAGCTCGATGCCCGTAGACACCACAGAAGTTGCACTCCACCTTATTCCCCTTACAGTCGAGCCCGGGGTGGTCCTTGTGACACCATCTACAGATGAAGCGTCGCTGGTAGCCACCACCGGCTCCCCTCTCAGTCTCAGATCCTGATGATTCATATTGTCAATTCTCATATCTCAAACGGTTACTAATTATTTCTTAACTCATTCAATATCAATTTCCTTACCCTTTGGCGCCTTAGAGCGCAGGGGTGTAGCTGCAATAGCATAGTCAGCTTCAATGGCTCTTCCGAAGCCTTCTCCTTTTCCTCCTTCCCTTTCGGGTTCTGATTTTTCTGGGCCTGAGGCTGGTACTTTTGTTTCTTGTACCCTCCTTGCCCTTGACTCTCTGAGCTCTTCCCAGCACTCTTCCTCTTTGCATTCTCCTCGTCCCTCAGCTGGACGGTAATCTCAACCTTAGCAGCGGCATGATAGCACTCCTGCTTTTCCATAGTATTAGTCTACTTATTTCTCATAATCTAAATCTTATTCATCACTTACTCAAATTTCAATCGTTCTTATTACCTGCAAGGTAGTGTAACTCGTCGGCCCCATGCCGTAGCGGAGTCGATGGCTAAGCCCGCCATAGAAGCGGTCCACCAAGATCTGGTCAGAATACCCTAGACCTGGCAGAAGACGGAGCAAGGCAGTGAACTCTGAGTAATACTCGTCCACTGTCATCTTGTCCGACTGCTTAAGCGCATCCAACTGCAAGCGCTTCTTCGTCTGGACATGGGGGGGTAGTACTTTGCCCGTAGCAAGGCGGTGTACTGCTCCCAGCCGAACTCTGGTTGGCCACATGCTCGGCCCTCACCAGCTTCCACCAATCGCCCGCCGCCCCCTTCAGGTAGAAAGCAGCTAAGCGCACCTTGATCCCAGCAGGGACATCAAGGGTCTCGAAGGCGGTCTCCAGCTCGGAGATGTACGCCTCAAGCTTGGCGGGATCGGTCTCCCCCTTGAAATGCGCGGGTCGAAGATCAGCAAGACTCTTCACCCAGTTTGGTTCCCTAGGTTGTGGCGGTGGAGGTGGTGCACCCACACCAGGCTGATAGCCCATATGCCCTAAAGCGGCAGCTACGATCTCTGCGATCGTCTGCCCTCCAGGTATCCCTGGAATATCCTCACCCCGGCCGCGACCTCGGCCTCCTCTAGGGCGTCCTGCCATCTGAACAAGCATAACTTACATTAGATTCGTACTCACCATTGTTTTGGTTAGTAAATTTATAACGTCCGTAGACGGTAAAGACAATCCACACTTATTAGTGGTCATCTGACTCTACTCACTCTAACTTCTCACACCCTTAACCCAATACTTACTCCTTAACTTATATCCTAACTCGGTGGTTACTTATATCCGGTATTTCTTGATCAGAGCGTAACTACGCTCTGATACCACTTTTTGTAACACCCCATCCAAAGCCTATCGTGGTTATCGCAATCTGAACACTTAATCGAATACGTCGCAGCGGAAATAAACAACACTGGACCTTGCCACGGTCTGATCGTTAGAATATACCGGCTTAAATACTTACAATACTTATCCAAAAATACTTATCCAACTTAAACATCAACATTCATAATACCACAACCAACCGAGTACTAGTATCTTAAACATAATCCAAACTTACATCAGTTTAATATAAACAGTCGGGTGCACAGGCGCAACCCGAACTCAAAATAAATGTCCCACCCTAAGTCTAACCGCTCCTACTCTCGTAGTGCGTCCTCATGGGCCTCTTACCTGCAAGTGTAAAAATAGCCCCCGAGGGGGTCAGCACGAATGCTGGTACACCCTCTCATGGCCCCCAAGCTAACGGGGCTACGACGACTAATTGTCGATAGCATGGAAATTGATTACATACACAAGCATAATATGAAGTGCAATAACAATAACCACAGATGAACATATATAGTTCACAAACAATGAACGACTCAAGCGTTCCCTTATCAAGTGGGTTAGTAACCCCCTCCTTAGTCCTCATTTCCTTAATCTCAGTTCCTTACCTTACCTTAATCTTAATCTCAATCTTAATCTTAATCTCAGTATACAAACCTTTCCTGGAAGGGATTGGTTGTAGCTTAATTCGAACCTGGGATTTAGGTGATCCCACCGCACCATCTTAATGCCACCTACTCTGGACGGGAGTCCAGCGTAGCTGAGCCGGCAACCGGCCCTAGGCTACAAGTCCGAAGACAAGTCCTTAAGCGGAGGGCGGATCTGATTCAGATACCGTCCCCCTTTTTCCTTAGCATGCATGACCGGAGATCGGTCCCGGGTTTCCTCACTCAAGTTCCAGTTAGTAGACATCTTAAACACCATGTGCTAGCTAAGCCTTAACGGGCATTAACCAACAACCATCAACTTAACTCTTATTCTTAACTCAGTAAGTACTAAACTTGGTTAGTAACAATCTCAAGTCTCGCGGGTTAGTGTAAATATAACACAATCACAACGAGAACAATATAACCGGTTGCATGCTTTATCTTGTTTTAGTCATAGCAAATAAACAGATAGCACACAAGCCGAGGGACACCTCGTTAGCAAGCAGGTCACAAGAAGGATTGTACCGTTCACCGTCGATCGTTGTTTGACTAATCTTCGGGGTCCCAACTCACAAACCTAAAACATTCATTCATTTTTAGGTTATTAGTTATTTGCACCTTACTTAACTCACTTAGTTCCTAAGGACTTCCATTCAATAACCTCTCAAGTCCTTATCACTTAGCTTACAAACTTAACTTTAAACATTAAAACTTATACTTAATCTTAACTTAATTCCTTAAGTTCTTAGGGTCCCAATCATTACTACCCTACCAAGGGCATACCTCATTACCCATTACCATTCTTAGAATTAAAATTTCTTTTTTTTTTTTTTTTAGGCTCGACCGGACTTACCGACCGGACTTGCCAAGTCCGGTCCATTCCAGTACCCTTTACCGTTGGAAAATTCACTCCGACCGGACTTACATGTCCGGTCCTATGTCCGGTCGATTCCAGAGACTTATAACCGTACAAAATTCATTGCCGACCGGACTTGACAAGTCCGGTCCCATGTCGGTCCATTCCAGAAACATTTTCCCTCACAAAACACAAGCCCGACCGGACTTGTAAGTCCGGTCCCCAAGTCCGGTCGATTCCAGAAACATTTTCCGGTAGTGTAACAGAGCCCGACCGACCTTGCAAGTCCGGTCCTAAGGCGGTCGGCTCCAAAAACTTGTTTCTAAATTCTTTTCAACTCCAAACTTCTCCTCAATATCTAATATGTTATAACCTCATTTGGGCACCTCAAATACACCTTAAGCCCTCCTTAAAATACTTAAATCATCCACCAAGATCCACCTTAGTCATTATGCATTTTCCTTGTAATAATGCTAACACTTGTAATGTTTTCCTCTAGGTTTCTAGGTGGTGGTTCATACCTAATGTAACCACTATGCCAAATGTTTTCTTCACCACTATAACATCATCTCCCAAGCATCTCTCACTATCTAAAACTCTTTAAGCATTTACTTAAGTTCCTTAACAAGTTTAAACTTCCATCATCATCACATTATTTCCTTCCTAGTTGTGCACCAACATTTGCCTAAGTCCTAAATACTCAAATACATTCTCTTGATTCCTAAATCTTCCATGGTGATACCTAAGTCATCATAAGTCATTAAAACACCTTAACTTCACCCTTTTCATCAAGACAACCATAGAACATTCCTAGTACTTCTTAGTCATTAAATTCCCTTAGGATATCTTAAACACTTAAACTCTCCTTTAAATTTTGCCATGGGTTCTCTAGTATATAGTACTCCTAACACATGGTTTTCTCCATCAAACAACCAATACCACACAAATTCTCATCACAACAACTTAACACCCAATTTACACCAAAACCACACCACATCATCATATAGTGCTTAAACTTAAAATGCTTGGCACTTAGGCCCTTAAATGACAATAATCTTAACCACTGAATTTCCACATATATATGCCTTCAACCTGCGAATACACTCAACAAGGCTCCCATTGAAATAAAATGCTTCTTGTACTTCACCTTTATATTCTTAAACTATCTTTTTCTCATTTGCTCCTTAGTCACAAGTTCACAAGTATAGTCATTGTTTTCCTAGGTTTTATAGCACCTTCCCAATATAAACTCTACACTAAACTCATCATATACCCACATCTCATTCCCTTAAAAAACAAAACACCTTAAGGTAAGTAATTTACCTTGTTTTCTCACAAGCTTAAAAGCTTTTCTCCTTAGGTTTTCTTTGTTCAATCTCGGTCACCAATGTGATTCTCCTTGCCAATGTTCTAACCAATATCCAATGACTCCAATGAGTACTAGATAACACATTAACCTAAGGAACAAACCCTAGGTTTAAAAATATGTTTTAAGGTATTAATGTGATTGTTTTACCTTGGTTTCTCAAGACAAACTTGGATGTGAAGCAAGAAGGACCTCCTCTCTCCTTTGAAGAGTAGAAACAAGCTAGAACAAGGCATAAACATGGAGTCCCATGAGTATATATTTTCGGTATGTGAAGAGAAAATGGTGGAAACCTAGATTTTCTTACACTTTCTTTACCTTAAGAGAATGGAGATGCCAATGGAGTCTCCAAACTTGAATTTCCTCCTCTAATGGTGGTTTGACTTGGCACCAAATGAAGCTCTTGAAGTTTTGAAAAGATAGAAAGGAGGAGCTTGAGCTAACTAAGAAGAATATGTATTTTGTTTTGGATTTGGAGCTAAAATGAGCAAGATGTGGCAAGGAAGGTGGAGCTTTCATGGAGGTGAGCTCTACGTGAATGGAGAAGAGAAAGAGAGCAAGAAACCGTGTGAACAAGGGAGAATGAAGAAGTGAGGAGAGAGGTAAGTAAAGTGTGTGATATTTATCTAAAGGTGAATAGTTATTTACTTTATAACTTACTTATTTTGCTTTCTCTTTACTTAGCTAGATAAGTGTGGTGAGTCACACTTAAAAAAACCGGCCCCCTTTAGTGAATGAGGGTAGTTTAGTCTTTGTTGACCAAATGTCTCACTTATATAGACTTATGTGTTATAAACTAGCTTAATTAATTCACTATTCATCAAAAACAAGGCACATTGTTGTGAAAATTTTGATTTCCCATTGATATAGACCTCCAAATGTGATACTATATAGTACACATATTAATTAAAGAGTAATGATGGACATTTAGCCATTCAAAACTCATTTACAAGACAATTTTTCAAAAACGTGCTTTAAGACTCCTTAAAGCACATTTTGTGTTTTAACTTGTTTTCAAGCTTGGTTTTCTTGGTAATTGACTTAAAATGACCATTAGGATATTACTAAGGTCTTAGAACAATATTTGGGTACTCTCCCATGTCTCTCCAAGCTTAGAGCACGTTTTGCTTAAACTGCTCTTTTTGGTGTTTCCTTATATTTTCTTTGATTAGAAATGTTTCTTAATGTTTCTAAGGCATTATTTAGCCTCCTTATATCTTAGTTTATCATTTAAACACCATATCTAAGTTTGGGGGTATTTCACCAGGTGATCCTCCAATCCCCTCCCTTTTCCCGCTTCCCAAATCCCGGCTATTAATCTGCGGTGGTTCTTTCTCCTGATAATTCGGCATCCAGATCCGGTCCGTCTCTCCAATAGCCTCTCCCTCCCTCCCTCCTACGCTCTTGGCTGATGCCAAGCTGTCTCGATTTTGGCCGGTTAAGCTAGGTTGTCATATCTTCATCGAAACCCTCCTGGCACAATTTTTAGACGCATCCTTAGCGTAGAAATCCAACCGAGCTAAGCAGCGCCTAATAAGTTCTCCTGGCCATCTCCTCTAGCAAAGGCGGGCCCGCGCAAGCTTCTGTCCGCGGCAAGTATAAAAGTGAAGGCTTCCCCCGCCTTCAACATATTCGTAACTCCCGGCATTAGTTGATCCAGGGAAGCTGCGCTCCAGTACATTTTATCTTCGAGAGAAAAATTTTACGGCTAGCCGCTCCGCATCTGAAACAAATCTTGTTTGAAGGCAGTCCTCTAGCTTGAGATGCGATTGCAAGATTCAGTTAATATGTTCAGTCTTGATGGTACCCAAGAACGACGACTAGCTGGGTGGTTTTTGTCATCAGAGGAGAATTGAAGGCTTTGGAAGGAGTAGGAGTTAAGCTGCTTGAAATACAGTCGATAAATCCTGGTCCTCACGCAACCTTTTTTCTACTTTGTGCAACTAGATATCATGTTTTACTTCTTTTAGGCTTTATCTCTAGGCGAGAAGGGCTTATAGCCATAGTATTGCCATTTTGTAACTGGTTTCTAACCAGCAAATTATCAAAAAAAAAAAAAGAAACAACGATCATAAATAATCCCTTAAATACTAGCCACAGCAGCTCACATAGACAGACACTAAATATATCGTAACAAGATGAGAACGTGTGATCTGGCTCCCATATGTTTACTGAATGATCCAAGCACAAGCACAAGCACAGCACTATAATTTGTCATGCTCTCCGGCCTCCTCTATCAGACAAAGGTACCGGTAGCTGTAATGTAACCTCCCATAAAATTTTCATGTTTGGCTTTTCGAGATTGTCGTCGGTTTTATTTTAAGGATTTTCATTGGTGGGAGCACGTACACTGGCACAGTCAGTCCCATCCCACCATGAAATAGCAGCCCTGGATTTCTGAATTTCATGCCGTCGTGCTTGACCCGCTTCCAGACAAATACTAGTAAAAAATTGTTGCGTAACAAAGACAAATTTCGTGACGGATGTAATGTTTAATTACGTGGAAAATTTAAACTAAGTATAATAGTGATAATGTTAAAATATAATATTGTCATATGATTATTGTTACATTGACCAACTAGATGGCAGTGGCGGGCCTGTGCAGAACCAAATGGGCCTCGAAATCGTTACTTATTGCTTAGCGATCAAGTTGGCCACTGGCTCTCTTGCTTTCCTCGTTGGCTATTGGTTTTTTACCCACAGCTACAGTCCAGCAATGACATTATAAACATTTGATACAAGAAAACACACCCTCAGACAATATTATATGCATATATACTGGTAACTACAGAGTGTGCGGTGGACATTTTTTATGGAGTTGGTATGTATAGTCTCACGGAACCGAACCTAAATTAAATATACAAGAGATTATGCTTACCTAGACTTGGAATTTATCGAGCCAATACTCCAAAAGAGGATAACCATGTGTGTTGTAGTGTGATTTTTGGCATCTTAATTGTTTTGCGCAAATGATCTTTGGTTGTTAAATACACCTAAGGCTCATAAATCTACTAGTATGCTGTTGTAGTGTGATGTTGCATTACGTCACCATCAAGAAATGTGTAGGTGTTTACAGAAATGTGTGATTGCTGGTGTTAGATTTATATAGATTAGGGTACATACCTCTTGAGCGCAGCGGAATGTATATAGGATCATTCTTTATGTTCGTTGTCAACTGAATCATCCTTCCCTTGTTGTCAATTGACAGAGCCTTCGCGTCTACCAGGTGGAGGAAGCCACAGCAGCACTCCCCACACTATCCACGACCTAAGAACCCTAACACAGTTCTCTCTGTATATTTTGTGGGAACTAGGGTTTCTGTATATTCTCTATTACTGGAAACTAATTCCAAGAGTCTCTATATATAATAATAACAGAAAGAGATAAGAATAACAAATATTCTATCAATATTATTTGACGTTGGTTGTAACTATATTTAACAAATAAATATTATCTTTTATTTATTACTTAAATAAATATAACCAACATCTCCCACTCAACCAAAGGTCAAATACTCGAGAGCTTTCGTGTTTCATACAGGAAAATAGGACGTGCGACCTGGCAACACACCTGCAATGTGGATAACTCCAACCAAACCTCTCAGGCTAGAATGAAGCATCCAAAAAAAAGTTGCCAGCACCTCAAGTCCAATTTCTGTTCGCCTAATCCAAACTCAACCCAGATCCTTCAACATATGGATGAGCAGGATACTGTGACCAATCACTATCTAAAGTTACTGGCGCCAACAATTGTCACTTCAGTCTGAACTACTCTTTGTAAACTTTTCCTTTTATTGACATTGTATCCTAATGGTAATAATCGCTTTCCCAGAAGGTTACACTAAAACCGTAAAAATCATGAAATCTTGGTAATCCTTCCAAAGTAGCAGCATCATTACCACTATTACAACCCAAGTCAAAAGGTCAAAAGGTGCATATAACAAATATTGACTCACACAGCGAAGGAGCAAGGATCAATCCATACGCTTAATAAGGTCACTAGCACGTACCGTATGAAAGTACTTTGTGGGGAATTCTCTTACATAGAGGATGTCAACTCCCACCCACACGAGTCTAAAAGTTCACATAGACACTCCCACTCGGCTAAAATGAACTTACAGGGTACAGGAACCTTTATTAAATATCCCATGTGGATTAACCAATAACCCTTTAATATATAGACTACAAAAGTCTCCCACTAACTTTGAGTCACTAAGACAAAGTTAGCATTACTTCATGATAACATATATCCAATGAAGTTGGCTACTTGTGTGAGAAAGTATGTCTTATAGTTCATTAACATCAATACACAAACATGATATTTTAACAAACAAAATATTGAAGAGAATAAGCATTCTTATATCCAACAAGGTTAAAATTACCGTGGCCATAGCATAACACATAGTTTGCTATGCTCTAAAAGTAAAAAAACTTTTGACTACTTCCAGTGTTCGGGTCTGGATTTGTATGGAAATGACTAACAATTCCAACTACATAACAGATATCCAGCCTGGTGTAACAACATAGCATACTTAAGCTATCAACATCACTGAAATACGGTACATTATTTATATAGGCTACTTCTTTTAAGTTAGGTCCATACCCACACTAAACATAAAATCTTTTTGGTTAGAAGAGTTACTAGTATACAATCACTAAGATGGTATATTTTCAAAATATTATTGAGGTAAGGTAATTTTCTTGAGACAAACTCATTTAATATTTTGACTCCCAGTACATAACTGGTTTCACCCTTATCCTTCATGTCAAACTTGGATGTCAAACTAGCTTTCGTAGAAGAAACTAGATCCAAGTTGTCATTGGCTATTATGATGTCATCTACATACAAAATTAGAATGACAAATCCTTTTTTTTAATGTATAACTTATATACAAACAATGGTCTTCATTTATAATGGAAAACTTGTCCTTGACCATTGCCTCATGAATCTAATATTCCATTGTCTGGATGCCTGCTTAAAACCATAGATGGATCTATGAACACGACATACCTTCTTCTCTTGACCCTTAATCTCAAATCCATGAGGCTGGTCCATATATATCTCCTCCTCGAGATTTCCATTGAGGAAAGCAGTCATTACATCCATCTGATGTATTCTAAGTCCAGAAGGGCAACAATAGCCAATAGTCGGATGGACCCAAATCTCACTACAAGTGAGCATGTCCCATCATTATCGACTCACTACTTTCGAGTATAGCCTCTTACCAAATAGAAGATCACCCAAGTCCCAAACTTGGTTATTGATCTTGGACACTAACTCTTCTTCCATTGCTTCTTTTACCCATTCAGATCCATAAAACCTGAGACAACGTCTCTAAAAGTCATAGGCTCACATCAATTGCGTTCCTCCTCCTAAACTTGAGGATTCAAAAGAACATCTTCAACAACCATATCATGATTACTTAAATCTGGTTGTTGATTAGGATCATCTAGTTCATAGAACTCTTGATCCCTAATTGCTCCATAAATGGATGAATAATCATTTACCAAGAATGTGGCATCATGAGAATCAGTCTCAATTCTTCTCTCAATTAACTTTGAGAGTTAATTTATTCTCTACTTCATTCACGTAACAAATTCGTGTGAAGTTACCAATGATGTTATAAAACATCAAGCACCAAGCTTGACAATCATACTCATTAGGCCACAAATATTTGAATGAATTAGCTGCAATGGTTGAGTAGTCCTTCCTCTATAGAAATGGTTTCCTATTAGATTTTCCAGCTAAACAATGCTCACACTTAGCGAGTTATAGCTTCGTGAGTTCCACTAAGGAGTTCTCTCTTGCTAGTCTTTTCAACCGATCAATACCAATATGACCAAGTCTAGCATGTCAAAGGTCTGAATCATCAGAATTAATAACATACTTGAATGAAATGATTACTTAAACCAAATTTGGCATTAAATACTATACGAAACCATTCAATAAAGAGTTATTACTGAAAAATGTACCAACATCAAAAAACTCTAAAGTCGATCCTTCAAAACAAATTGAAGCCTAACCTAAGAAGAGATGGAAAAGAGACTAAATTTCACCTTATTTTAGAGGCTTACAAGTCATTATGTAATACAAGATTGACCATATGCAAAACTAATCTGCAGGTTCCAATCTTGTGCACATCAATGCTGGGTATCCTTCCCCCATGTAAATATTTTGGCTTCCTCTTCTAGGAATCCGGCGAAACTCTACAAAAGATGTTCGATCCCAAGTCACGTGCTCTGCTGTTGCTGTGTCTATAAGTCCACATAGAAATGATTAGTTTAACACATACATGAAGCAACAAAACAAAGAGGAAAGGTATAAACACCAAGAAATCCTCAAGCTCTGGGCAATCTTTAATAAATTGCCCTGATTTCTTACAATTGTAGCAAACACCTTTAGACTTGCCTCTAGCACTACCAGCTTTTGGCTGGTTCTTTGGATCTACCACCATTGGCATTGGCCTCCCTTCTTTTCTTCCACTGCCCTTTCTTAAAGTCACTGTGTTACCATTATTCCCTCTTTTATGCCTATGATTCTTATGACCTCTACTGTCAGAATCAATAGCATACACCTCATTAGCTGGTTTTTCACAAAGTAACCTGTCCTCTTCCAACTCAAGATGACGAGCAACATCATCAAAGGTGCGTTATGTTATCATCATGGGTTAAAGTCTGCTTCAGAGAATCCCACTCAACACTCCGAGGGAGAGATCTGATCAGAGCTTGAACTTGCTGCTCATCAGAAAACTCATGTCCTGCAGCTTTAAGCTCATTAACCATATTAGACATGGCAGTAATATGTTCAGCCATAGTCTTATCAGACCTGTTTTTGTAGCTATCAAGACGCATTTATAATTGTCTTCTACGAGTAACAATGCTTTCTCCAAAGTTTCGCTGACTACTTCCATACTCCATTAGCATTTCATTGGGTTTCGAAGCGCAGCATCAAGTCGCTTCTCATACTACTTAAAAGTATGATCCGGGCAGTGCGACTCTTCTTCTTCCAGGCATTATAGGTTTCTAGCTCCCTATGTGCCTTGGCGGAGTTCCCTCAGCAGACGGAGCCTCCATGACTTGTAGAGTTGCATCCAAAAGTTCTTGGTCTTCCAAGACATACTGAACTTTACGACTCCACGTGTCATAATTTCGTTCAGTAGTTTTTCACCCTTGTTAAGATCTGCTACTATACTCTTTGATACAACATCCATCTTTAAAAAATGATGTCATTAGTTGTTGTGTCTTACACGTGTACATAACACTACTCATATAATATTATTAAAAATATCTATGAGAAACATCCATCTTCACGTATACAATCGATTTCAGTACTTAGACTTACAAATTAACATACCCTAAACACGCAACAAATGCATTTATAATTTCAAAACAAATTTGAAATTATAACGGTTCCCATTATCAAGGAAAAAAAATTTCCAGTATTATTATTCCATTAATAAATTCCTGCGAAAAGAATTATTTAATTAATTAGTGTCTACTAAAGACAAACTAGATTAATTGAAATTATATGAACAAATAATATTCAAGTGATTAAATTATTTGATGTCTACTAAAGACAATCTAGACAAACTAGATTAAATTAAATTATTTTGAACAACTTATGTTCAATTATAATTAATAAAATTATTATTCGTATCATAATAGAATAACAATTATTAAAAACATGTAACAATAATATTCGTCACACAAATGAACAAAATATTAATCTTACAACTGTAAGAATAATGTTACGAAAACATTTTAACAACCTTTATATGTATGAAAACATATAGATTATGGTATTATATAAATATTATTATGTAACTTATACATATCCTAAACATATTCGATATTATTACGCGTTATAGTGCAACCGAATATAATAACACTCAATTTGCTCACAAAGATAGTAACTATGTCGTGTAATTAATAACCATAATACCGATCTATAATATAATAGATAATAATTCTCATAATATAGGAACAAATTCATCTTTGAGAAACAAGGAAACAAATTCCCATCTTTTACGCAATATAATAGAGTTATAAAGACCTACTATCTCAAAAGCAATTATGTTCTCCCAAACTAAAACATCAACGCATCTTTTATCTTTGTTCAATTTCAGAAAAGTAACTATCTCTATGAGAATACACGATAGCAGTAAGCAGTAACCACTAATCTCTAAAAAAAGTTGCTTTAATCACAACATCAGTGGCAGGTTGCTAGACACAATCACTATCATGACGACGCTGACAAGAAACAACACAGATAATACATGCTGGCAAGCTAAACAACAGAATTAAACCTGCCAATTTTATTCACGCATACTAGATGAAATTGATTTTGCGAATCGATTTGACAATTGCTGGCAAAGCAATTAGCTAAAAAAACAACAGTAAATCTGGCCAGCAAATGAGAATATATTGTTTTTTCACACAATGCGGCTGATGGTATATTGATTACTCTTTTTCTTTCTATTCTACAAACAAACACTCGGCAAGTGAAACAATACAAATGACCATTGTATTTGATGAACACATCATCGATTAATAAGTTCAGAAACATATACAGAACCACATCAAATAATCTATTCGCATCAAAATTAGACCTTTGCAGAAGAAGATAGTTTCTGAATCGCAATTAACCTCTTTTGAAAGTTAGGGATTCGACGGAAAGAGAACAACATATTCGGCAACAAACGAAATTAAAAGGAACAAATCTAGCTCTAATACCACTGTTAGATTTATATAGATTAGGGGTACCTACCTCTTGAGCGCAGCGGAATGTATATAGGATCGTTTTTTCTATTCGTTGTCAACCGAATCGTCCTTCCCTTGTTGTCAATTGACAGAGCCTTCGCGTCTACCAGGTGGAGGAACCCACAGCAGCACTCCCCACACTATCTACGGCCTAAGAACCCTAACACAGCTCTCTCTGTATATTTGTGGGAACTAGAGTTTCTGTATATTCTCTATTACTGGAAACTAATTCCAGAGTCTCTATATATAATAATAACAGAAAGAGATAAGAATAACAAATATTCTTATCAATATTATTTGACGTTGGTTGTAACTAATATTTAACAAATAAATATTATCTTTTATTTATTACTTAAATAAATATAACCAACAGCTGGCTCCAAGAGGAGAAAGGTCCGGGAGAAGCGACTGAGATGCTCCAGGGCTGGTGGCCTGAACTAGCTGGTATTCTTGGACTGTCGAGGAGAAAATTTTTTATGGTATTCAATACTACAGAAGCAGTCAATAATGTCCTTGCTACCAAGGCAAGCCACGATGGAATTAGCATGAGAAAATGGACTGAGGACGATCAAGTAGAGTAGAGGAGAACGTGGGTCTTTGTTCGGGGGATCCCACTACGTGCGTGGAGCAAAAGTAATATTGTTCGTATTGCTAACCTAGTGGGGGGGGGAAGTGGTCAAGGTGGAAGAAGGGGATTCCGACGTCGTGGGAAAATGCGGAAATGAAAGTGCAAGTAGAAACTTCCACTCTACAGTTTATCAACTGGAAACTCAAGGTCCAAGTGGGGGAGAAAACTTTTGCAGTATCGATCTCTGAAACAGGGCCACCTGATTCCGGTGAATCTCTGATCACGTCGGAGGAGTGCATAATCCAATTTATGCAAGAAACACGGAAGGAGTTGAAGGATCAAAAGCCAATAAAGGGGGCCCACATTGGGGAGTGGGGCAGGAGGAATCGGTGCATCAATCACGAAAGGAACCGATTATCATTAATGAAGATGGAGCCACAAAAAGTAAGGACCACCGGGTAAATGAAACAAACCTAGAGAAGAGAGAAAGGGAGTGAATCGAGAAGTGAGGAGGGCAGCTGCCAGAATGCCGATATTGATGAGGAGAACATTGGGAATTACGGGCAGCGCTCTGGTAGCCTAAACTGTGGAGAAGGAAGACAGAATAATGAAGAGGTGTCAATTAATGTCGAAATTGAAGGAAACCAGTTCCCGATACAGGTCGAGGAGCGAGTAGATGAGTCTCTCACCACGTGTGCATGTGCGGATATGATTACTGACTTGAAAATAATCCCAAGGAGAAGAGGGGGATACCAGACGCCGAAATCAATCCCAAGAGAAAAAGGGAGAAAAAAGGACGGCTTATATAATCAAAGCCCCAGTATTAAAGTCCCCATGCAGGAAAGCACATACGTCCCGGGAACTTCAATGTCGCAAATTGATAAATTAGAACCACGATGATCTAGCACTCCTGGAAGTAATATTAATATATTTGGGAATCTTTTTCACACTACACCAGTAAGTGTCGCTCTGGAAAAGAAAACAACTGCCAGAAATGAGAAGGGACAAATAGTGGATATTAATGTGGAAATAGGGGAGTGTATGATGCTATTGAATAAAATGGGATGTGAAATCCTGAGTCCAGGAAAAGTCAGAGCAAACCTCCTAGATAATTTACAAAGCTGTATACAAGAGCTATCTGAAATACCCCAAATCTAATTAACATTATAAAACCATTATTAATGGGAAATAATCCAAATATAAATCATTTCACGTACGCATGCAAACCCATGCATGAGAACATTACGTAAAAATAGTCGTTTCACCATAAACGCTAAAACGCCTTAGAAACATATGATCAAGCATGACCTTGTATGACCTTCTAAAACTCAAACCAAATGGTCATACACTCCTTATATGAATATATAAACATGATCCCTAAGCTATATTTAGTCAAAAATAACGTAAAACGCTCGGGAGTGCTCACGCACGCCCCTTAAAGCACGAAAAGCCCGGAGGAGTGCCGAGGTGGCACGAACTCCTATAAAATTAATTCTTAGAGTTCCTAACATCATTATTGACCATCCTAAAGAGAACCCACGAAGTGGTTTCTCAAAATTCAACAAAACACCTCAGGAGGATTTCTTAACGCTCCTTTTTGCCCGGGAGTGTCTCGATAGCCCAAAAATTATGACATGGGTTGATGTAACCCCACATAACTCAATGTAACATCTTAATATATTATTATTTACTATAATAAATGTTTATAAACACTTGGAACTCAAGAAGACAACTTATTTCCCCAAATTTCCTTAGAGCACAAAAAACACCTTCGGGTGTCACTAAAACGCGTTTTACGCAATTACCTTGTAGTTTTTGACATGCCACGAATTATGAATCTTAAATAGGGTTAGATTGACCCTCTAAATCAACTAAAGGCAGTGTCAAACAAGGGGCTCTATAGGGGCCGATTTTCTACCTAAAAACTAGTATAAAATTTGCATTTAAGACTTGTAAAAGGCATAGAACATGGTGACTCACCTTCCCATGTGCTATTATATTTAATGGCAAAATAATGTAGGTCTCATTTGACCTCCATGCTGTCGAAATTCTGCAAGGAAACAAGGCCATGTTAGCTAGACAAGAATCAAAATGATTAAAGCAAAAAGTAGATCTAGAATCTACTTTTTGATTTCTTAAATTCAAGTGACCATCCCTTGCTTGTCCTTGGCTCTTCATTGCCGATTGAGAGGCCCCATTTAGCCCTTGAATCCGTCCACCTACAAGGAAGAAGAAGACAAGCATAAACATAGAAAAATCAAAAGAACAAACCTTACCTAAATTTCCTTGTCATTTGGCTTACATTATTTTCTTCCACCTTGCTTGTCTCATCACATGGCCGAAAATGAGCATAGAACATGGGCATTTATTGAGCCAATAACCTATGGAATAAACTAATGAAAAGACTAGTCAAATTAACATTAAATTAACAAATCAAATACCTTCCATTCTTGCCAAGTTATATGGTTGCAATTCCAATTCATTCTCTCCTTGCAACCGGTTGGTAAGTCTCCTCTCTTCTTCTCTTCTATCTTCTTCCTTTGAAGCTCTTAAGTCCATTAATGGAGTTTTAACTTCTATCTTCATCTTTAAGGTAATTTCCTAGCATTTCTTGTCAAGCCTTGAAGTAAAACTCTTCCTAGCACAACCATAGCAATTCGGCATCAACATATACTCCAAGGAGGTTGTCTAAACCAACATTAATCCAAGGAGCATCTCAAAGTTACCTTAAGGTATTTTTCATGCTTGAAAATCCTTAAAGCACATTTTTATGTGTAACCAAATTCTACTTCTTCTAAGGTTCTTTTCTTCTTCATTTTCATGAAGGAAAGTTTGTTCTTCATCCATCTTAGGTGTGCCGAATTTATAAGAAGAAAAGCTTAAGGTAAATCCTTGGAAAACTACTTACAAATCTACTTAAGATCCTTACTTAAGATCTAACTCCTAAACTCCTTCACCCCTTGCATACAAACCGAAGTGGAGCATCAAATTTCTTTGGAGAAAGCTTGGAGATTCAAGAAGAGTTCAAGCACTTAACCACCTTTATAAAGAAGTAAGTTTACTAAGCTAATCTTTATGTTTTAAGCTTGGTTAAGCTTCTAAAAATTATACAAAAATTATGTACACCTCCTAGGTGTCTAAAACCGAAACTACATGGTAACTTATGCCAAAAATATAGCTTATAACATACTTAGTAAATTTATTTCCTTAAGACACATTTTTGTGTCACAAAATCTACCTAGGATAAAAGCTTGTTCAAGCCGATTTGTCAAGGGTTAAAAATGTTCTATTTTGAGCTAGGAATCAATATAAAACATTACAATAATTTTTACATGAGTTATATAACTCATATGAATTTATGTATAGTTATTTTGACATATAAATCTACTTTTATGTACTATATAGTAACCTATTAATTATGGCCGAAAGTTCTTGGTGAAGAATAGGTTTTAATGAGCTACTTATGTATATAAACTTATATTAAAAAGTTTGGAGAGTTAAAATATTTTATTAGAGCTTAAATGGCTAATTAACTAATTAATAATTTGTGTTTAGTAATTAAATTTTTAAAGTTTTGTATTGTGTATAATTATGAAAGCCGAGAGTTAAGGGTGTCCTTGGGATAAATATGATATAATATAAGGTTAGGAATTTAGTTTATGAATTTTAGAGAATTTAAACAAGTATTAAAATAACAATTTATAAGTTTTGGGCTATTATGTAATTTATAAAACTTATTATGAAAGTTTGGAGTTAATTATGGGCGAATTCATAATTAAGAGAATTATGAAGTTCACTTTCGAAATTTTGAGGAATTAAATATTTAAACTATAGTTTATAAGTTATTAAGTAACTATTATAAAGTTTTGGGGGGTAAAAAATGTAATAATGGAAAGTATATGACAAAGCCGAATTACTTGGGTTAGATTTGTAATTTAAGAAATTTTTATATATATATATATTCGCAATTAAGGAGAATTAAAATAAAACTATATTTTATAAGACATTATGTAAAGGTTATAAGGTTTGTGGCTAAATTGTAATTATAGAAAAGATATATATATATATATATAGGACGAAAGTTTGAGGGGCTAAGTTGTAATTTTGAAAGTTATAATATTCAAAAGCTATATACCAAAATATTGGGGTGTTTTGTTTAATAATTACTAATACAATTAATAAGGAATTAAAACTATATAATATAATGAGATTAGAATTTAATTGTAAAGTTTATAAATTAATGTGGTTGTTTTGTAAATAACCGAAATATAAGGGTAAGAATTTAGATTTAAATGAATATAGGTCCTATATGGATATTTGGAGGAATTAGAAGAAAGGATTTTGATTAAAAGAGTTATGGAATTAAAACTATGGCTTATATAGTTATAAGGAATGTAAAGGTAACCAATAAATATTATTTATGGTTAAAAAGGGGAATAATAAAAACTATAAGAATATTATGTCCATGTATGGCATATAAATATAGTTGAGAAATTATAAAGTTATTATGTCATCTAGACAATTAAAAACATGTAATAGTACATGGATAAATATATACACATATATATATTTAAGGATTTATAATTAAATCAAAAAAGTGAATAACAAGATAAGTTATACATTAAATCTTAAGGTAATTAAAAGGAATTACCACACCTTGTAAGTGGTTAATTTGGACTATATGATTTGGGAAAAATATAAGAACACCTTAATTGTTAGTAAGGTTAAGAAGTTAAAGAAACCATCTAAGTACGAAGAAAAAATAAACCTCACATGAAATAACAACTAAGGATTTGTTGAACAACCCAATAAAATTATAATACAAGGGTAACATAAATTAACCCTCTCAGTTAATCCTGTTCTAGGGCTATACTTGACCAGACGTTGACCAGGGTATAATCAAATGCAATCTACGGTGAACGGTATGGGATTCTTGCAACCTGTTTGCTACCGGATTACACCGATTTGTGTGCTATCTGTTGTTTGAAATAACGACCAAGACAATTAATGTAAAATGTTGTATTACACTTGTGCACTGTTGTGTTCTTTTATATGTGTGAATGATGCTAACTACGACATGTATGTCCCACGCATACAACACTACAATACCAGTGGGTTAAAAACATGCGCTTTATTATACCGAGAACTTGTACTCAAGTCTCTCACTAACTTCACTTTATAACAAATGTCGTTATCCTAAACGTGATAACTGACAATACACATTGTGTTCTTGATTGACGTCCTTGTATGACACCTAACAATTCTATACTACGAGAACGAGGAGCCCAGTTGGATCTGGCCATGCATGCTACAGGATTTGTACCTGCCTCAGGTCGTCTCCTATTCAATTTACGTCGCGACGGGAGTTTTGGGTGCACTGTGTCTCACCGGCGGCGTACCGGAACAGTTCAAGTGGGGAGGAAGACTTTATTCCTCTCGAGGGTTCGATTCCCACCTCTTTTAAGTGCAGGAGTAACTACGTTATCTTCTAAGGGACTAATTACCCCCTTCCTTTTAACGAGGTCACTATACCTCCACTATATTGACATACTCTTATACACTTGTCAGTCCCACTGTGTGGACTCGACTACTATCAAATGATTACAGTTCATCTAACTTGACCTTCTGAAGTCTTGTTGTCCTTGTATGGATACTTGTAATTATCATGTTATGCTCGTTTACACCTTTATAAAATGAACTGCATGTATTCGACAAAGTAGTTGGTGTGGCCCAGTAGCCGATGGGCTGCACGTTTTCCATACCAGCATTGTTGTTGAGCCCCTTTGGGGGCACCCCATTTTTAGGTACCTGAAGTTGAAGAGTTTACCACACCGAGTGTAGGTGGGGTAGATCAAGCCATGGGAATTTATCACTAGTTATTTGTTTTACTTAATTATTGTATCTTTGAGTTTGATTCCTAGTATCTCGGGTTGTATTCGTATTCAGACCGTGACTTTTGGAGATTGTATTTGGAGTTAGCCTTGTTGGTCATAAGGGTGGCCAACGGCATTGTAATACCACCCGATTATTGTATTTTATTCCGCTGCAGTTATGTTTTATTGGGAGTGATCGTCGTACAGGTTATTGGATTTCGGGTTGGGGTGTTACAGTATCTCAGAATGGTAATGATGGGTATGCTAAACATCGAGGGATGGGGTCGAAGCAGAAGGCCACACTCATCAAAAGGGAGATCAGGAGGAGGAAAATAGCGATGATGGGTCTATTAGAAATGCAACTAGCCTAAACAGCTGCCAATAAAGTCGAGGCATTCTGGGGGGGTAGAAGGGGGGGGTTTGCATGGGAGGAAGTTGAGGCCCAAGGGAGATCGGGTGGAATAGTGGTTATGTGGAGTGAGGAAGAGATTAAGGTAGAGAGTGTGGAGAAATGCAATAGGTGGATTATGCTGGTAGTGAAGATGGTAGCTTATGGTTTTAGAGGGGTCATACAGTTTGTATACGGCTCGTGTGATAAAGGGAGCAGGTAGGAAATGTTCGATGAGATATCGCAAGCTAGAACAGATTGGGATCAACCGTTGCTAGTGATTGGTGACTTTAACACCACGTTGGACCTTGATGATTGGTTGCTTGGAGAGATAAGGCAGAACACAGATGTAAGTGCTGACTTGCAAGACTGGGTCAATGTAATGGAATTGACAGAGGTACCGCTTTGGGATGCTAAGTTCACATGGAGGGGCAGAGGATCTTACAGCCGCATAGATCGGGTATTCATACAGGAGGGATGGTGTAGTCACTATTCAGACATAAGACTGAGCACGGATGCATGGTCTATATCGGACCATAGGATGATACTAGTGGAGAGTGGGTAGCCTTAACTGGGGGCCTAAGCCATTTCGTTCTATAGATGCCTGGCTTGACCACCCAAAATTTGGGGAAGTAGTAGTACGTAATGAATGGCGGCGTATTCATCATGGATCAACACAGCAAAAATTGAGGTGGCTCAAAGTTGTTTGAAGGCTTGGAATAGAGACGTCTTTGGGGATATTAACAAAAGAGTTGATGTTCTTCAAAGGAATTTACGGGAGGTTGACTCGCTAATGGAAGAAGGGGATCAGTCTGAACCACTAAAGAAATGCAGAAATGAGGTTAGATCGGAGCTCGATATAGCCACAAGGAACCATGAAATGTACTGGAGGTAAATGGCAAGAGAGAAACACATTAAATGTGGGGATAGAAACTCCAGATACTTTCACATGAAGGCAACGCTTAACCGGAAAAGGACACAGATTTTAAGCTTGCGGGAGGGTGAGCGCATGCTATCCAGGCCGGAGGAGATTAGGGAGCACATTTTATCTTTTTTTCAGAGATACACAGACCACGTGGTCTGGTAGCAGCGAAAATTGGGCCGCCGGTTTTCGACCACCTAAGGCTTCTACGAGAAGAGGCTGATGGGCTAGAATTGATCCCTTCACTGGGGGAAATCCGGAGAGCGGTATGGGAGTGTGATGGGTCGAAGGCTCCAAGTTATGATGGGTACAACATGAATTTATTAAGGCCATGTGGAATATTGTGGGAGCCGATTTTGTAAAAGACGTCAGACAGTTTTTTGTCTCGGGTAAACTAGAGAAATGGGTAAACATGAAGTGGATATCTTTAATTCCTAAGCACTTAGAAGCAGAGACCCTGAATGAATACAAACCAATAAGCATGGTGGGATGCCTTTACAAAGCAATTGTGAAATACCCCGAACTTAAATATGGATTAAGATTATTCTAATACGTATTTAAGGGCCTAATAACGCCTAAGTAATATTGGTAAGGAAAAATAAATCCAAAAGAAACGATGAAACGTTTAAAAAGAGAAAAACGCTAAATAAGCATTAAATAACCATAGGAGGTATGAGACCTAGGTTAGCGCATCATATGGATTATTAAGGCTTAATAATGCCCAAATAATATAAGGGAACAAATCCCAAAGAAACAGATCCTTAAAATGGGATTAAAAGCATAATTGAACCTTAAAGCGCATTTTTCGAGGAAACCGGGAAAACGCGACTTTAAGCGGGTTAAATAGACTCGTAATAATTTTGGTCAACCAAATAGTCATTAATAAACATTAATGAAGGTCTAGAACCAATAAAATCAATTAACGAGAAAATAGTAAAAACTGTCAAAAATGGGAAGTTGAAGGGTGAGAATGTAAATAAGAAAAATTAATGTGTTCACTTTTGCAAATAAAAAGCAAAAAATATTGTGTGTGTGCTGTAGGTGGAAAATTTCCCCTCTCCCTCTCACACTCTCTTTTGTTTTCCTAACATGCTAAAAGACAAACCCATAAAGTAGAAGAAAATAAAGAAAAAGGGGAGTTGGGCAGTCTCTCTCCTCTACCCCCTCACTCCCTCACGTACTGCACTCCCTCCTTCCTCTCTATTCTCTTCTTCCTCCTTGGGCGACAGCCATGGCCATTTGCCATATCCCACACAACTCCCTCATTCTCTCCTCTTGTTAACTACTCAAATCTTCTCCAAAAATTATAAAACTTGTACCATTGGAATCCCTCATCAAGGAGAACACATCCCTCCTTTCAAAATCCGAAAAACCCATTTTAATCTCCATGGGTGTGCTGCATTTGGAGCTTGAAGACCACCAATAGAGGCACCTTCACCTCCTTGTCATTTTGAGGTAAAAATAGTCTTGAAACCCCACCTTCTTCTAGCCCCTTTTGGCAAAACGAAAATTCAAAGCTTAGCCTTGTCTTATGCTTTGTTTTCCAGCCGATTTTGGCTCCCCATTGGTGCTGGAATCTTGCTCTCTTGATAAACAAGAACTTCATCTATCATTGGAAGGTAATACTCTTTTAAAAACCTTTAACATGTACGAACCCTAGGTTAGTTTAAACATGAAATTCTAAGCTAGAATTTGTTCATTGGTATGGGCTGTAGCATTGGGCTGTGGACTCCATTTGAAACCGAGAACAAGAAGGAAAGAAAGGAAAGGAAAGAAGAAGGGAGAACAAGGTAAATGATGCTCACAATGTGTAGTCTTGTAAGTGTCTTATGTAACAAATTTGGGTATTAGAAATGAGTAATGTATATGGTAAGGAGTAGTAAGTGTCTTGTAGTGTAATGAGGAAGATAATGTAACAGTTTTGAAGTTTTAAAAGATGTTTAAGAGCTTGGTAAAACATTGGGTAATGTATGTGTATGTGCAGAAAAAATATTGTGTTATAGTGTGCAGAATGATGTGTGACTTGATATGGGAATTGGGATTAATGTGTGAGCTGAGAATGTATGTGGGCAATGTTAAAAATATAGGGGAACCTCTGCCCAATTTGTATGGAAATTGGAGGACTTAGATGTGGAAGGTAAAGGGATAACCTAGGTGGTGACTAGGTGTATTTGGGAAGCTTATGTGAGCAGTTCTAGTAGTTTGAAAACAGATTGAGAAAGATTTAAGTAATGGGAAGAACTAGAGTGGTAAAGGTTAGAGGAAAAATCTGTAGCATTTGTTGAAGAAGAAAAATTGTAACAGTGGAGAAAAAATTGACAGTGGAGAGTACTATGTAACAGATTTGTATAGTGATGGATTAGGTTAGTCTTGATTGCTTAATTAGGGTCAAAACACCCTAGATTATATGTAGGAATATTGGGGAAGAAGTTGGTAGAAGTTTGAGAGTTAGAAACATAATCAAAAACACATTTATTTTGCAATTCAGTAGTTGGTCCGGGTCTGCAACCGGTACAGAAACCCGGACCAGATAGAAAACACGGCAAACTGCTATACTAAAGGAGTGGTCCGGGTTTACAAACCAGGACACTAACCGGACCACCCCTAAAATGTACCCGAGAGAACTACAAACGCATGGTTCGGGTTTGCAAACTAGGACCTAAACCTGGACCACACATAAAACTTACCCGAGAGTGACCAAAACCATTGGTCCGGGTTTGTAACCCGGACACAAACCCGGACCACCCCAAAAATTGCCCAGAATGTGTTTTAATGCATTATAATGATGGGGACTTCAATGATAATGATAGTATAAGGTAATTAAGACTTAATTAATGATGTTTAAAGGTCATTAAGGCCCTGAACAAGCCTAGGAAGTAATCTTTAGTAAGTGACTTAAGTAAATGTATTTGAATAATGAAGAACATAAGTTAAACCGAAATAACGGGATAACGGGGTAAGTACGGGAGTAGTAGTTATGTATGTACCATAATGCTTAGTATTAATAGAATCATTTGGCATGTAGTCATTGGTTCAAGAATAAGATTCGAAGAACAAGTGTGAACTAAGGAACAAGGGAGCACCGGTAAAGTAAATCAACGGTGAAAGGTACGATTTCTTCAAGCTCTGTATCCTAACCTGGTTACCCCGATTTGTGTGCTTATTTGATCACCTAAATAAGATAAATGCACGAATCGGTCTTTTATTGCACTTACTTGTGCTTGTTTATAATGTTCTTGATATATTTTGTCTTGAACATTTAGTATGTATAATTCATGAAATGAATGGATGAAGATGAAATGTATAAGTACCCTGTAGTGTATTTGTGCAATGTATTGCACCTTGGTATGGAAGTGTATGTGTGTAATGTATCCTTGTGTGGTTGGATGTGCTGACTTCTACTAATTCCTAACTATCTAACTTCTAACGTAAGTATTGAGTAAATTGGAATGAGTAGAAGTCCGATATAGTTTCGGCCACTCGTGAGGATGAGGAGACACAAGAGGTTGGATCCGATTCCTGGCTCTTAAACTTTTCCATGGCCCAAACCCTTTAAATGGGTAGCATCCTGGATTAGTGAGCCAAGTAAAGTCCAGTGGTGGGACGGGTCGTGTAGTTCTTGCCCGAAGACCCAATGACTTAACTTGAGTAAGTAAGTAAAGTATGTATGAGTAATGGTCTTGGCTGGTGTAAGTCATTGACCCCGCGTAAAAGAGTAATCTCCACCCGATTAACCCGGGTGGACAAATGGAGCTAACAAGTATTATGTATTGTGTATGTATTGTGTATGCGTATTTTGGGAAAGGTAAGTAAGTACCGGTTGGCTTGTATGGTCTACCTTGTATGTATTGAAGTGTATGTATGTATTCCTTGTGTAGCATTGTAGTATTATGAATGAAGAATGTATGTATTTGTAAAATGAATTGCATGTATTCGACCAAGTGGTCGGCGTGCCCTCGCTAGTACGCGGGGTATGCGGAAGTCATATGCAGCGTAAGCTGAGCCCCTAGGGGCAACATTTTTAGTGTGCAGGTACCGAAGCGGACATGGTTCATGTGAGAGACTGGCGGCTATGCTTAGGTAGCTAGAAATGGGTGGTAGATAGTAGAGAATGGAATTGGGCTTGTAGCCCTGATGTAGAAGTGTACCAAGGGGTACACCCTTATGTAATTGCAAGTATGTAGTTGTGAGGAATGGGTAGATGTTAGACTCTTAGTGAGTATGTATAACTTGAAGGGATTGGTTGTAATTGTATTTGGATTTTGATCTTAGTAAACTCGGTATATTGCATTGTAATGTATTGTAATTGTGGGGTATTGCATTAAATGGAGAATTGTAGTACTCGGTTGGTAATGGGAGTATGTATTGTAGTTGTGTAGTACTCGGGATTCCGGTCCATCAGACCGATGCTGTATGTAAGTAGTAGTAAGCCTTGTTAGTCATGTGGGTGGCTGACGGCATTGTATCACCCACCGTTGTGTAAGTATGAATCCACTGCGAAGGTAAGTAAGTACGGGATATATAGATGGTAATGACAGTATTAGCGGTAGGGGTGTTACAAAAAGTGGTATCAGAGCGAAGTATCACTCTGATGACTGGGAATACCGAGTTTAGGAAATACCGAGTTAGGAATTAGAAGCTTAGGGCTAAGGGCTGAGTGATAGTGTTAGAGATACGCTAGTAAGGACCACCGCTGAGTACTGGATGCCTACAATATCAGACCCGCCCTCCACAAACCCACTGTATAACTTGGGAAAGAACGCTTGAGATAAGGAAAGTCCTCTCATACTTGGGAAAACCCGATCTGGCAGTAGTGAGATATTCCTATAAGAGAGGAAAGAACCGACATATAGTAGACTCCAAGAATTGGAAGTCCCGGAGTTAATTCTCGGTTGAACAATACCCACACTCAATAGCGGTTGAATGAGCACTCCAACCATAAGGAGACTACAACTTACAACAACATGGGGCGACATGATTAGCAGTCGCGAGAACCTGGCTAGATAACCAGTAGCAGGAAAAGAAGCACTAAGCGTGCAACGAAGCGGAAAAAGGAGCAGTGACAAAACCCGAGACATAAGTCTACGGGGCTGTAATATTTAAATAATACCACCAACGGTATGCTAACTGACTAAGGACATAGTCGGGAGTGGTTAACTCCAAGAGTACAACGCCAAGAAGGTTACAATACCTGGCCAACATAGCTTAGATAGCTACGAGATATAATCCGACAGGACTACGAAGGTAGTGCCTAAACAAGCTATGGCTCAATAACCACGGTAAACATGTGGGAACGAGCAACAAAGAAAAACACAAGGCAAATAAGTAAGGATCTCCAAGGATTGGAGAAGTACCCCGATCACGACATTCACGTCAAGATCACTGAGAAGCTACCTAAAAGATCAAGTATCCCAAACATAAATCAAATAGCAAGGAAATAGTCTACAAGACTATCAAATAAGAGTGGAAACCATACCGTGACCGGATAGGTTAAGAGAGAAGGGAAGAAATGGTGCCAAGTCAAAACAAGACACGGAGAGCATCCGGCCGGCCTAGCGGATGAGAATAAAGTTGCATAAAGCATCCGGCCGCTTCAGCCGGATGGAAGTAGAAGCACATAGGGCATCCGGCCGTCTCCAGCCGGATGAAAATAGGACTTAGACAAGGCAAAATACAGTACGACCGACCGCCTGTGGTCAGCCAAAAATACTAAGAGAGGGTAAAACTGTACTTATACATGTAAAATACAGGCTCAAACCATGGAACCAAGGCCCAAAATACTATAAATAGGGATATACCCCCATGAAATAAGACACGCTACATTTGGCAATCAAACTTACACTTGACTCTAACTAAGACTCTCTCTCCTCTCTCTCTCTCTCTCTACTCTTGCGAAATTCTGTGATCGAGACCATGTAACGTAGAATAGAGGATCAGATCGGATTGTATTAGGATAGCATATAGTATTAGGATAGCATATACTGTTTCATTTGGCGCCGTCTGTGGGAAACGAACAGCAAGAAGCAACCACGGGACCACCTAGTAACAGGGAAGTAATCTGTAACAATTTATAGAGGAAATCCTGAAATGACTAATGACATTTTTGCAGGATCCGAATACGAGAAATGGCTCCGAGATCCAAGAAGACACCGAAAGGCACCACGAAGAGTATTGATCGCGTTGAGGAAGAAGTGAGTTCGGAGATGCCAGAAGCCATCTCCAAGAAAGATCTTGAGGACATGCTGAAAGGATTAGTCAGATCAATTGACGAGAAGATTGTAGAGGGAAACCAGACTATACAGCAGGAATTAATGCAAAGAGACGAGGAGTATCAAAAGAAGTGGGATGAAATGACTGAGACCATAGAACAGTTGAGAAATAAGGATTCCAGAGGCAGTAACGGCGGTGAAGAAAGTAAGATCGGAAGCGCAATTCAGTCATCAGCGAAGAGGAAATGGAGGAGGACGACCAAATAGACATGAGCTTATACCCCTTCTCAGGAAAAGATAAGGAAGGCAAGACTCCTGCCGCATTTCGTTGCTCCGGCGCGATTGAAAAATACGATGGGACAGGTGACCCCGCCCAACATATTAAGAAATTCATGTTTGCCATGAATACTCAAGGGATTAGTTCCCTCGCTCTCTGCAACCTATTTCCGGGAACGCTTTCAAAGAGAGCATTGGGGTGGATCTCCACGAGGCCGCTGCAGTCCATCACCAGCTTCAACAGCTGACCGAGGAATTTCAACAATATTTCGCTGCAAGCAAGAGGGTGAAGAAGGAGACAATAGAGCTGATGGACGTCAAGCAACGAAAGGGAGAGACTGTGAAGGAGTATAGTGAGCGTTTCCATAAGAAGGTTGCAGAAATCGATGACATCGACGAAAAAATCTTGATTAAGGCCTTTGGAAATGGCTTGGCCCAACCTCGACTTGCTGGGAAGATTGCGACAAAAGCACCAAAAACTCATGGGGAATTAGCTGAAATGATCCATGATTTTTTGAAGTCTGAGATAGCAGAGATCAAGGCTAAGGAGCTAGCAGATACTTCAAAAATACAACAGCATCGGAAAAAAAGGAAGGACAAGGTGGAAGTGCCGGAAGAGGAGGATCAAGATACAAGCCATATTATTACAAATCAACTATGGATCCTCCTCTCAAGGGCCGCAACATCAGGGAGCAAGGACTGTTGTCTACATCGACCCAGGAAAGTACGCTGTTGCAGTAAGGGATGGATACCTCCCTAAGCCAAGAAAGCCGCCACAGGGAGAAATTCCAGTTGCATTCTGTGAATACCATGGGAACCGCAGCCATCGAACCGTAAACTGTGCCACTCTGGCCAAAGAGCTCCGAGTCATTGAAGAGAATAAGAAGAAGGGAAAGCAACAAGCCGGAGCGCAAAGACAGTATGGCGGTCAGCAGAGCAGCGCCCAGAATGTGTCACAGGGACGGCAGGAGGAAGAAGTCCATCCCAGGCTAAACCCTGGCAAATCGGTGGGTATGATAACAGTTCTGTAAGGAAAGTAAGGTTTCTTCTCTTTCCATTCGGACAAAAGGGCCTCTTAGGAAGTAAGGCTGGTCATAGGTTGTTTTTCCAAAAAAACAAGCATATAGGATTGAATTGTTTAAAAATCGTGCCATGAAATAAGAAGAATAGAACTTTCATTTTTTCACATTTTTGTTTACAGCAAAACCCTTTCTCAAAAAAAAAGAGAAGAAGAAAGAAAGAACGCTAACAAAACTTTCTCTAAGAAAACTCACAGGGCTATTCTCAGAGGTAGGACCACTAACCCCTAATGAAAGGAAAAGGCACATTCACCAAGTACATCAGGAACTCCCGGAAAGGAAGATTGCCAAAAAGGAGGGCTTTCCTCCGATTTTCTTCTCGACGAAGAGATGAAGATGGAGTGTTGTATCCACACAACGATCCACTTGTCATTCGTGCGCAAGTAAATGATCGAATGATGGAAGGGATCCTGATTGATAGTGGAGCCGGAGCAAACGTTATCTCAGCTGAAGCGGTTAAAAAATTAGAGGTACCTGAGAGCTGGATTAAGCCATATTCAGTAGTTCTAGGAGGATTTGTAGGGGGAGTTTCCACCACATCTACCGGCAGTATAGATTTCACCATGACCCTCGGTCAAAACGATGAAAGGCGAACGGAGAAGCTCACAACTTTTATTGTACCAGGTCTGTCCGGATATAACATGTATCTCGGAAGGCCAGGAATCAATGCTTTTAAAGCCATACACAGTACTCATCACTTGAAATTGAAGTACTTAACCACAAGCGGAAAGGTGGTTACAATAAGGGGAAGTCAAAAGATGGCCCGGTTGTGTGAAGTTCGCATCATGGACAGTCTTCCTAGCGAAGAGGTAGTCAAAACTGTGGGGTCACAAAAAGAGTTTAAGGGAAAATTACCTTCTTCCCCGGAGCCAAGGCAAGAAAAAGAGGAACATCTAACAACCCAAGACTCCCCCAGAGAGAAGGGCAACATTCGCTTGGAGCACGGACGAGATGCCTGGTATAGACCCAAGCGTTATCCGGCATGAGCTCAGGGTAGACCCTAAACATCCGGCGGTCAGGCAAAGAAAAAGGTAAGGGTAATAGGGAAGAACGAGATTTGGCCGCACGAACCGAGGTCCAAAAACTCCTCAAAGCCGGATTCATCAGGGAGGTTGCATACCCACGATGGCTGGCTAATGTCGTCATGGTGAAAAAAGCAAACGGAAAATGGAGGATGTGTGTGGATTTCACAGATTTAAATAAGGCATGTCCTAAAGATTTCTACCCCCTACCATTAATAGATAGATTGGTGGTTTCAACTGCCCAGAGTTCTGTGTTAAGTTTTCTAGATGCTTTCTCCGGCTATAACCAAATAAAAATGAAAGAAGATGATTCCGAAAAGACGTCCTTTATTACATCAGCCGGAACATTTTGTTACAAAGTAATGCCTTTCGGCCTAAAGAATGCAGGGGCCACCTTTCAGGGAATGATTGACAAGGTATTTTGTCAGCAAATTGCCCGGAATGTGGAAGCTTACGTTGATGATATAGTTGTAAAAAGTCCATCAAAAGAGCAACACATGAAGGATTTAGAAGAAACATTCAACACTTTGGACAAATACCAAATCAAACTGAACCTGGAGAAATGTGTGTTGGTGTAACCAAAGGGAAGTTCTTGGTTTCATTGTTGGACAACGAGGTATTGAAGTCGATCCAGAAAAAAGATAGGCAATCCTCAACCTTTCTCCTCCAAGAAATATCAAAGATGTCCAAGCCCTGAACGGAAGGCTCACAGCTTTAAGTAGGTTTTGTTCAAAACTTCAGGAAAAATCAATCCCATTCTTCAATATTCTAAGGAAGAACAGCAAATTCCAGTGGAGACAAAAGTGTATAGACGCATTTGAAAAGATCAAGGAAATGCTTCGGGATCTGCCTAAATTGGGTGTACCTGCCCCAGGACAGGATCTCTATCTTTACTTGTCCGCAACAGATTGGGCAGTTGCAGCTGTCTTGATCATGGAAGAGAAAAGGAGATACCAGTCTATTATACGGGTAAAATCTTGAGCCCAACAGAAGGACGGTATACTAATATAGAGAAAATCTTGTTTGCACTGGTGGTGGCGTCAAGAAAATTACGACCCTATTTTCAGTCGCATTGAATATTTGTCAGGACCAATTGCCCGCTCAAACAAATTGCAAACAATGCGAATGCCTCCGGCCGGATGGTAAGCTGGACGGTGGAGCTGACACAATATGAGATTCACTTCTTGCCCAGAACAGCGATTAAGGCCCAAGCCTTGGTAGACTTCATAAGAGAAATAAACTTTGCAAAAGAAGAGAAGCGGACTCAGAGCCCATATGTCATCTTGGTCGACGGAGCTCGATGCAAAGTGGGGCAGGAGCTGGAATAGTAGTACAAGCGCTGAATGGGCAAAGCTTGAATTATGCCTTCCGGCTGGAACTTTGATGTTACCAATAATGAAGCCGAATACGAAGCCCTCATCCAGGGTTTGGAAGTAGCTACAGCCCTCGGGGCGACAGGTTCCATAGAAAGATACCTTCTCTATTCTTTCATTCTTATAAAATCCTGTCTAAAATAAAACTTATGAAAGTATAACCTATTTTTAAACAGAGTTAGAAATATATTCGGATTCTATGTTGGTGGCAAGGCAAAATGACAACATCTATGAAGTCAAAGAGGAAAAACTATGGAAGATACTTGCTCAAGGTCCAGGAGTTAAAAGCAAAATTTCCAAAGATGCGAACTAAAACACCTTCCTCGCAAAGAGAATGTCGAAGCTGACGCCTTAGCAAAATTGGCAAGTATGGCCGAAAGGGTACCCAATGAGGTATGGCTAGAAATCAGAACTTCACCAAGCATAGATGGAACTCAGGTGTTGGCAGTAGAGTCAAGTGATAAAGAGGAATCCTGGATGACTCCAATCATGGATTACATACCGCAAGGAAAATTGCCAAGAAGAAAAGGAAGCCAGATAATAAAAAGGCGGGCCGCATCATTTTTCATTGAGGATAACCAGTTGTATAAGCGATCTTTCGCAAGACCAGCACTGAAGTGTGTTACCATAACTGAAGGAGCAGAATTAATAAGAGAAATACATGATGGGCTCTGTGGAAATCACCAGGAAGAAAGCACCGGCCAACGAGCCGCAGGCTATCATGCCTTGAAAGTAAGCACCGGCCAACGAGCCGCAGGCTATCATGCCTTGAAAGAAAAAGAAAGCACCGGCCAACGAGCCGCAGACTATCATGCCTTGAAAGAAAAAGAAAGCACCGGCCAACGAGCCGCAGGCTATCATGCCTTGAAAGTAAGCACCGGCCAACGAGCCGCAGGCTATCATGCCTTGAAAGTAAGCACCGACCAACGAGCCGCAGGCTATCAAGCCTTGAAAGTAAGCACCGGCCAACGAGCCGCAGGCTATCATGCCTTGAAAGAAAAAGTAAGCACCGGCCAACGAGCCGCAGACTATCATACCTTGAAAATAGGCACAGGCCAACAGGCCACAGGCTTCCATATCTTAAACAATCAGGCTAAAACCATAGATGGCCATACTTTGAAAGAAAAAGATCCGGTCGGAACAAAAGTCCAAAGCCACAAGCCCCTTGTGTTATAAAAATGAATTCTAAACTGACATAACTTGCATAAGATAACCATACGTGCACCATAAAAAAAGGAGGGAGAATATCACGGCAATAGAAAAAAACTTGGCTCAAAAGAGGTACTCCGGCAGACAAATAAGTAAAGATGGTGAAAAAAATATAGCTATATTTCTCCCAAAGTGTGGGGTAAAAACAGTTACAAAATATGATCATTACAAAAGATTCCACAAACACAAAAAATACATGCCGAAACAAAAACCCCTCTAAAAAAAAACTTCTATTCTACTTTTTCTACGACTTCTTTTCAGCAGCTAATAATCTATCGCCGCTACCAGCCACACTCTCAGAAGACTTGGACCTCTTAGAAAGTCGCTGCATCCCTCCGACAGACGGCAGGATGTTGCTTCCAGCTGGAAGGAATGAGGCTTCGCCGGCGCCAAAACATGTCTCTCCAGGACTGCGGCAGAACCTCTCGAGCTCCAAGAAGAAGTTGGACTTCTGAGAAACGGCCTTGAATTCCAGCTTGTTGTAATAGATCATCATCCCAGTAACTCTTCTTTCTCGAGAGAGTGATCTGAGACAATCGCTGGCAAATATCGACTATCCGGCGGCACTGAGACGCAAAGGACTCCTTTAGATGGGCATTAATGGTGCCTTGCTTCTGTATCTCCTCCTGAGACTGCCGGGAAAATGACTTGAGCCTGGCCACTTGAGATTTAAGGGTCAGGACTTGGGCTCGATACTTATCACGTTCAGAATTGGCAAAAGACAGCTCCTCCTTAGCACGGACTACCCGACCATTCAACTGATTGACGTGCTTCAGTAGGTTGCAGAACTCAAGCCTAGCCGGAACACAAAAAGAGTAAGAAGAAGAAGGGACAAAAGAAGAAACAAAAGTCGAAGATCTGAAAGTTTACCATGGCCCGATGGCTCAGTATTCTCGGCTTGAGAACGAGACTTGGCTTCCTCCAGCTCTTTTACTCTCTCTTCCAGCCTGGTCCTCTCTTCTATCAAGGCAACTTTATCCGCAGCAAGGGTTTTCTTCTCCTCTTCCAAAAGAGAGCAATCTCGGAGCAGAGACTGCTTCTCTTGATCAAAGGAGGACCTTGATTGCTCTTCCAGTGCGGCCTTTTCCTCCGACAGGCGATCAAGCTCCTGCATAAGCTTTTCTTTTTCCTTCACAAGGGCCTCATTCTCCCGCTGAAGAGTTTGCTTCTCCAGTTCAAGCGTTTCAGCCTCCTGCTTGTAAGAATTCCTCTCCTGATAGAAAAAGGCCTTATCAGCCTGAAGAGAGTTCACCTCGTTCCGCTGAATAGAGCGTACCTGATCCAGCAAAATGTCTAGGTCAGAGAAGGCCCGAGTCAGCTTATCTTTCTCAAAAAGAAGAGATGGCTTCATACTCTATCAAAGTGTTGTCAGCTTCCACGATCCGGCCTTTTAGAGAAAAGTTTCTTCTCGGAGTTTCTACAGCTGCAACTCATACTCATCACGCTGACGCTCGCATTCTCGCCGGGACAATTGTAGGTCTTTTTATTGCCTCAGTTCTCTCCTTTGCCTTACGGTTAATCTCATACTCAACCTGATCAATGTAAGCATCATGAGAGGAGCGGGACAGCTTCAGTTCCTCTTCAACATTATTGGCTCGGCTTTCTTCATAGCGAAGCCTGGATTGAAGATTGCCGAAGTGAACCTCAGCGCTTTGAGCCATGGACATCACCTAAAACAACACAATTCACAAAATTAAGGTAAAACCAAACCAAAACAGGAGAGAAACACAAAAGAGATACACATGTCAACCTGAAAGATGCCCCCCACATCATTTCAAACACATCATTTATTGGGAGGGAATGCCGCATGATGGCATCTGCCCCCCATCTCCGATCCGCAGCCTTTTTTTGGTAGCAATAAAGGTTGCCGGAGGAGCAAAGATCCCGTCTGGATGACCAGATCTCTTTATTGCCTCCTTCCAGAAGGAGGAATACTTGGCAAAGTCGTAGGATATTAAAGGGAGAGGGTGCCCGCAATGGTAGAACCACCCTTCCTTTGGCAGGGTCCAGTGTAGGACTCCTGAGCAGGAGGAGGGGGAGGAAGAGGAAGAAGCTATGTAGCCCTCTCTCTGCTTACTCCGGAGCTCAGGATTCTCAGGCACCTGACGATACTCCATTGCTCTATCCCTTGCCGCATCCGTGGCCACAGCAGTATCAATGGAGAATGATCCTGAGACCTCAGGATCACCAGAGGTTTGTCCTTCTCCTGATGTCCCTGGCTGTGAGGCCTTCGGCTTTGATGTAGTTTCTTCTTTAGTCTTTGTTTAACAGGAACAGAGACTGCCGCAGTAACAAAAACAAATGTGATTACATTATCAAAAGACACAGGTATGTACAAAACAGGAAACGGAAGGGCACTGCAAGAATCAAACCTGGTTCGGCCGAAGGACCAGCACGGAGGTCTATGGCCTCCAGGGTGTTTTCTTGAGCAGGATCTGAAGAAAAGTAACCCGTCAAATCAGGAAATTGCTCGCAAATAGGAGTCGGATGACCGGACTCCCGCCCCAGGCGAGAACCAAGGTCCAGACCCGAACCAGGGGTAAGGGGAAGGACGACGCGATGCCCAGACTCGAGGATCACGTGCCAAGTACCTGACAATCCGGCCGTAGCGTGATCCGGGGATTCCACCCTTTCTTTTTCTTTGAATGACCAGCTTGGTCATCCTTGGCTTCTTGTCTGGGACGCTTTGTAGGAGGAGGGCTATCCCCTAGAAGCTGCTCAGCCGCATCAGTAGCCGCCTCCAGAGTGTCGTAGTAGTTGATTTTCTCGTCCCCAATCTTGAAGGTGACGAAGTTCCAGCTGTGGAATGGGCCGATCTTCTCCCCCTTCTGGAAGAAGTCTACATACGACACACCGAAGCAATAAGCAAATCGACGAAGACGACAAAACGTGTACGGAAATGAAAAAGCACTTACTGTGATAAGTCTTCAAAGAAGATAGGCGTGCTTTTGTGAAAAACGCCTCGACGGTCGGCGGCTTTTTGCTTACTGCCCTCATAATCTTCGAGATAGGCAGTTTGGCTGGAGGGGTTTCTAGAGAAATTAGCTGGCCTTTGCCAACTTCAGCGCAGTAAGGGACACCCAAGACCCGGCCGAAAGGGGGAACAATGACGAACCACTGTGGACTCCATCCACACCTTTTTATAGTCAAAGAGGGAATATCCGGCTTTCGCAATTAAGGTTAGACTATCAGGATCGACTCTAACCTTGAAGAATCGGACAAAATCGGTGCCCTCCGGCCGAATCTTGCTTTCTTCACAGAGAGAAACGAGGCGTGAAGATGGGAAATCGCCTTTGGGTGAAGATGGGAAAGGGAACAGCAGCGGCGAAGGAGAAAGCCCAAGACAAAGGGATGTGGGAATGGTTAGGCGGAGCGGAAAAAATCTGCGTAGACCACGTACCCACGGCCAAAATCGTCGTTGGGGTGAGAGTCGGACGGTAGGTAAATCTGGGTACCACGTGGGCTTCGACCCCCCTGAGGCAATCGCAGAGGGAGGAATAGTCAAGGGAGGAAGGAGAAGGCTCGCGCCCGGACAAAAAGGGCTTTAAAGGTTTCAGATACGTGGGGCGAAAGCCGTTGGAGGAGCGGTAGCGCTAAATCGCCTCAATAGTCGGCGGAAAATTCGCAGCAAGCTTACTCTGTTTTTGCGGCGGAGGTAGACATTGTAGAAGCTTAGTGAGGAGGCAGAGGACGGCGACAGCAAAGGGTGGGACAGAGCACAATAGCAGAGTGGCGAGAGGAAGAAGGGAAGTCGAAACGAGAGAATTAAGGAGGAAAGAGAAAGAAGCTCAAAAAACTCGGACTTTAAGGAAAGTTTTCTCCCGCCCAAATAAATAACATATATATATGTATACAAAAAACACCCCTTTTTTTTGCAGGAGAAAAGAAAGAACCGAACGCTTCCTAAAGACGGTTCCGACGTTTGGTCGAAAGAGGGACCCTGCAAATTCCACACTAAAGACAGGCAGAAAATTCATAAGCGGTAAAAAGCAAGTTCGGGTCACAAGCTTCACGCGTGGCCAGTAAAAAGTTCTTTCTCTCCAGATATGAAGAAAAAGAACTCGTGGGACTGAGATAGGGGAAAGACGAGGCATAGACAGACCAAGAACCTCAGGAATAGTTGCAGTCACAAAAATTTTCACTGAACACAGGCATAGGACACAGAAGTTTCTTCTTCTTCTCCAAGAATTCAGAAAGATAGAACTTGTGGGACTGATGAGAAGGGAAGAAATGGTGCCAAGTCAAAACAAGACACGGAGAGCATCCGGCCGGCCTAGCCGGATGAGAATAAAGTTGCATAAAGCATCCGACCGCTTCAGCCGGATGGAAGTAGAAGCACATAGGGCATCCGACCGTCTCCAGCCGGATGAAAATAGGACTTAGACAAGGCAAAATACAGTACGACCGACCGCCTGTGGTCAGCCAAAAATACTAAGAGAGGGTAAAACTGTACTTATACATGTAAAATACAGGCTGGCACCATGGAACCAAGGCCCAAAATACTATAAATAGGGATGTACCCCCATGAAATAAGACACGCTACATTTGGCAATCAAACTTACACTCGACTCTAACTAAGACTCTCTCTCTCTCTCTCTACTCTTGCGAAATTCTGTGATCGAGACCAGGTAACATAGAATAGAGGATCAAATCGGATTGTATTAGGATAGCATATACTGTTTCAAGGTTTACCCAAAAACCACCAGTACCACGCACTTGCCACGGCAAGTGCGGTAAGAACAGGAACATGTAGAGGAACCCTAACACACCACAAGTACATAGTAGTGTACCGTGACTGCAATGAAGCAACTAAAGGATCACACATCCTGAAAACTGGAAAAAGGGAACCTTGGAGATGCCTAACGGCCCGACCATTGTACAAAGGACATACCAGTTAGCGAGAAGCTGGACTGGGTCATGACCTCAACATGGCTATGCCATGAAGAACTTCTTTTAACATCGAACCACAATTTTTAACCCAAAATTTTTCTTTCAAAACCACAACCTTTCTTTTAAACCTTGAATTTTAAACCAAACCAACAAGATTACGGTGAGTATCATAGAATGAAACAAGAGGAGTTGACAATAGAATACTTCACCTTGGCGTGTGACGAACACTACGAGTGTACCTAAATATGGGATGTGGGATGACCGCACTCTGAAAGAGCTTGCGAGCCTGACAGATAGTCGAGTAAGTGGTAATGTATCAACAAGGTACCCCGTATGTATACATGTAGCGCACGAAACACGGGAAGTAGTCAACTTCGTTCTACAAACCATGTGTAAGTTCAAACAAGAACAACTGGACACGTCGGACGAATAAGGAGAAGGAACTCAGCTAAAGTAATAAGTATAAAAGAACTCAGAGAATCCATCTGAAGATAAAGAATAAGGATTAGGAAGTGCAAGGAGCACAGACTAGTAAGTATAGACATTGGATATGTCTCAAAGATTTCAATCAAATACATGACAGCTGGATGGGATACCCAACCTAAATACAGTAAGGCAAATGCCTAATGTGAACGCCATGATGCTCAACAAATGGGACGGAGTTCCCAGGAACAATTACAAACTACCAAGGAGCATAATCCGTCATTGAAGAGGATATTAAACCTAGTCTAAACACTAGGAGAAAGTATAAACGGTCTACCCAAGGGCGGGAGACGTATAACCCTAAAGGGGATAACCCAAATACAATACCACAAGGCGGTATAGTGGACACCACATATCTTAAACATTTGCCGGATGTAACGGCGTAATCTAACAACACCCAGGAGCAATCCTTGAAGGGTGTATGGAATGACAACAATCGAACAAAGCATCATGATAAGAGCACGGGAGCTGGAACGAACACTCGGTTAGGACACCGTAGGGATTTCACTTAACAGGAAATACCACAACCACAAGAAGACACTGATTAACACAGATTGCCTAAAAGGCCTCCTATGAGCGGAAGCGTGATGTCACGACTTGCCATGGAGCCCAGTAATACCTCCAACCTATGGGTATACAAGGAGTGGAAACATGTATAAGCAGCTTGCAAAGAGCATAGCTTGCAGCAATAAGGTTCAAAGCCGTAGACCAACTACGTGATGTAAACTTAAACGGTTGCAAAACCCACACCAAAACTAGCAAGACTTGCAAAGGATATTGCCTCATACGACAAAGAGATCAACACCGAACCACCCAATCTGAGCAGACACCATAAGTGGCTTGGAGTAATGGCTAACTCAGTGTCACTGTCACTAGAGCATCAGTCTAGTATACATTCGACAAACTTTTAATTACCCTTCATGCCTTCTGTAGCAATGGTAGCACAAAGCACAAGAATCGCAATAATGCCAACAATGGCGTAGTCCACACTTGGACACTACGGAAACTCGAGGAAAGGTACCTCTCATTACCGAAAACCATCAATGCGATGATGATTTGAACCCTTAGAAAAGGCTTCCATCTACCATAACGACAAAGCTTACGCATGTAGTTATTGCCAAGAGACAATCGAACAAGGAAACGAGATTTTCAAACCACTACACCTAGAAAGAGGCTTTGAGGACAACTGTGAAACCGAAAGAAGAGTCGGTTGAGAAGCAAACACAGGATGTGTATAATGTGAACTGTAGAAGCACATAGCTCAAAGAGCATAAAGACTTGAAGGAGTAAGTATACTCCATATGCAACCAAGCACACGGTGAACCATTGTAGGAGTGGCAGAAGTACAGAAACAGAGACTAACATAGTAAACCCGGTCATGAGACCTATGAGTGGAGACAAACCCCTCAACAAGAATTTTCATTTATTAATGATAGAATACTCCAATTGGATAACGGACCAGAAAACCCTTGAAGTTTCTTGGGGTGTCTCGGTGATGTACATACAAAAGTAAAACTACACAGCTAGAGCCATTAACCAATGCTCAGCACTAGGAGACAGTAATTATCAAGAACAACCAATGTGAATCCACACTGGACACCACGAATGACCAATGCTTAAGAGAGCTTATAACCTGATAAATTACTTCATCCATTGTCAACCAAGGTACTTGGTCAATTGTATCATAAATGATGAAGAAATGTGAGGTAAGCTAACCTACACATGAAACCTAAATTGAAATAAAACATCTCCACATTGGGAAGATATTAATGTTACGGTATGCTACGACAACCGTTAACCCTCGGTGTATTCACACCATAAGGAAATAGTGCCAACGACAATGGCAATGAGTAAAGAGAAGCTACCACAGTAACGGAGACCGTAAAATCGACGTTGTATAATGAATAAGAATACGGTGTGCAACAAGCGACCGCTATGAGGAAGTAGTTGGACAATGACACGGAGTTGTAAGTACGAGATGACAGACAGAAATATTCATTTCTATCACATAAGTGATTTACTGTCAAGCGTTTACGCCTCTACACTCTGTATGACTGAGTGTTTTGGTATCGCACTTGTGCAGCTAATGAGCTAATGGGATAGCTAGGAATATGGAGAATGTAAATTGTAGTAAACCCTTCTTTTCACCAACGAACATGGCATAAGCCAATTAAGCAAGCTTAGCAACAAACTGTGCGGCCTAGGGCCAAAGAAGCACGAAAAGTGTAAAACACAATAACGATCACAAGATGTGAATTCCGTTGGAATAAAAAGTGAAAAGAGACTTAAGAAAGTCACTAGGACCGACACATAGAAAATGCATTCATACAAGTAAAGAACACTTGTACTGAACCAGAGAAACTGGTATAATTCAGAAGCTATTGACAATAGAGAAAGCACTACAACTAAGTGGTGACTTAACCTCACCCGACAATAAGTCGGAAGAACTTAGAGAATAATCGTGGGAGTACGAATAGTATGTATAATAGATTGCCAGAGAGCTGGTTATAAATTTAAAACTCATTGAGTTAAAGCACGGTAAAAGAATACCACACATGTGTAATAAACCTTATTCCCATAATATAGGGATAGAAGGCGATGAGTAGCACATCTAGAATTTCCAAAGGGTGAATTAAGCACTAAGGTTATCAGGGTCACGCAGCAGAAGCTAGTGGGCCCTTGCTAAGAAATTGAATACACCTAGTAAGTATGAGAGAATGGATATCAACGCCTTGAATCCTAATAGGCTAGAACCGAATTAATTATGAGTTAAATAAACTCATATAGAAATTCATGGTGCAAGGACTAAACCATTAGTATGGTTAAGACCCTTTGACTAGAGTACAGTATATAATAGACCGTAGAGAAGCTAAAATGCTTTAGAATGCCCTAATTGAGTAAACCAATGTTCAATAATAACATATGGTAGATTACATGGCGTAATCCCTTTTAAGGGGGGTAGAGCGAAAACCGCTTAATCTAAGTTTCACGAATAAAACACGTAAACTATAATGTGCATAGCACAAATGAGAATCGAATTGATGATTGATACTTATGTTAAATAAACATACGTATTCATTCATATTGTAATTGTGGTAATTGGGCACGAGAGATGAAAATACCATAACATGGTCGGTATAAAACCGATGTAGAACCTAGAGGAAATCGAGTTCCCTAGATGATTGTTTTGAGATAATTGAGAATGAGTAGTGGACGGAGCTCCACAAGTATTGTATCCTGCAAGAAATAGTACGAATTGACTGAGAGTAGTAGATGAATGGAGCCCATGAGTAGTGTATTCCTAGGTATGTTATTGAGAGCAAATTAAGGATGACTGGATTCTGTAGGTATCGTATTCCTTAGTTAGAATACTTCATATTATGGAGAGTAATGGATGAAAGTACAAAGGTCGATGAAATGAGCACTTAGGCATTGAATTTCGAAGTAAAGTATTTGGAAGTAGAGTGAGGAGGATTGATGGACTGAATTCCATCCTTTGGAGATGTGTGAAATTGTAATCATGACTAGAAGAGTAAAAGAAAAAAATGGACATAATCAAATTATTTAGTTGTTTGAAACTGATGTGGGAAGTCGAACTTGATCCTGATCAGATCAAGGGAAACCGAACACAAATTGGGGTGGAAAGATAGTTCAACACTGATGCTGATCACATCAGGGTCGAATGATTCTTAAAGCTCCCCTCAAGTGGTCACAAGAATCACGCTTAGGATAGAAGAAATGAACATAAATTGAAATTTGGAGTTTTTGTGTTTTAGAAGGATTTCTAATTAGTAGTTGTGAAAGGATTTCCTTTAGACTTGAGAATAAGGACTTGTTGGAAGTTAATACTGGAGAAGATAGTAGTGTATCATGTTGTATTATTCCAAGGGCAGTGGGACATAGAGGAGTCCTGTGTCAAGATGACCTGAGTTTCTGCGGAATTGTAATGTGTATTGCATTGCTTTAGGGATAGCTTTGCACTGTATGTATGTATAAATTTTGTAAAGAGGAACCGGATGGTTGGTAGTAATGCGGATTGGATTAATTATTGTACATTGGTATGGTATAGTATGTAGAGACCTTGAGGAACGGATTTGGGAATTGTAAGGAGGAAGAATGTACTACTTTGGCATTAGACCTGTAAGAATGAGTAAGTATAGTAATCTTATAACATTGAACAACTTTGAGAACAAAGGTTCTTAAGGGGGGTAGATTGAAATACCTCAAACTTAAATATAGGGATTAATATTATTCTAATAATTATTTAAGGGACTAATAACGCCTAAGTAATATTGGTAAGGAAAAATAAATCCAAAAGAAACGAAGAAACGCTTAAAAAGTGAAAAACGCTAAATAAGTGTTAAATAACCATAGGAGGTATGAGACCTCGGTTAGCGTATCATATGGATTCTTAAGGCTTAATAATGCCCAAATAATATAAGGGAACAAATCCCGAAGAAAACAGATCCTTAAAATGGATTAAAAGCATAAATGAACCTTAAAGCACGTTTTTCGAGGAAACCGGGAAAACGTGACTTTACGGGTTAAATAGACTCGTAATAATTTTGTCAACCAAATAGTCATTAATAAACATTAGTGAAGGTCTAGAACCAATAAAATCAATTAAACGAGAAAATAGTAAAAACTGTCAAAAACGGGAAGTTGAGGGGTGAGAATGTAAATAAGAAAAATTAATGCGTCCACTTTTGCAAATAAAAAGCAAAAATATTGTGTGTGTGCTGTAGGTGGCCGATTGCCCCTGTCCCTCTCACACTCTCTTTTGTTTCCTAACATGCTAAAAGACAAACCCATAAAGTAGAAGAAAATAAAGAAAAAGGGGAGTTGGGCACTCTCTCTCCTCTACCCCCTCACTCCCTCACGTACTGCACTCCCTCCTTCCTCTCTATTCTCTTCTTCCTCCTTGGGCGACAGCCATGGCGATTTCCCATATCCCACGCAACTCCCTCCTTCTCTCCTCTTGTTAACTACTCAAATCTTCTCCAAAATTACAAAACTTGTACCATTGGAATCCTCTCGTCAAGGAGAACACATCCCTCCTTTCAAAGTCCAAAAACACCCATTTTCATCTCCATGGGTGTGCTGCATTTGGAGCTTGAAGACCACCATTAGAGGAACCTTCATCTCTTTTCATTTTGAGGTAAAAATAGTCTTGAAACCCCACCTTCTTCTAGCCCCTTTTGGCAAAACGAAAATTCAAAGCTTAGCCTTGTCTTGTGCTTTGTTTTCCAGCCGATTTTGGCTCCCCATTGGTGCTGGAATCTTGCTCTCTTGCTAAACAAGAACTCCATCTACTCATTGGAAGGTAATACTCTTTTAAAAACCTTAAACATAACAAACCCTAGGTCAGTTTAAGGATGAAATGCTAAGCTAGAATTCGTGTATTGGTATGGGCTGTAGCATTGGAGTGTGGACTCCATTTGAAACCGAGAACAAGAAGGAAAGAAAGGAATGAAAGAAGAATGAGAGAAAAGCTAGAAGGAGAACGAGGTAAATGATGCTTACCTACTGTAGTCTTGTAAGTGTCTTATGTAACAAATTTTGGGTATTAGAAATGAGTAATGTATATGGTAATGAGTAGTAAGTGTGTTGTAGTGTAATGAGGAAGATAATGTAACAGTTTTGAAGTTTTAAAGATGTTTAAGAGCTTGGTAAAACATTGGGTAATGTATGTGTATGTGTAGGAAAAATATTGTTTATAGTGTGCAGAATGATGTGTGACTTGATATGGGAATTGGGATTTATGTGTGAGCTGAGAATGTATGTGGGCAATGTTAAAATATAGGGGAACCTCTGCCCAAATTTGTATGGAAATTGGAGGACTTAGATGTGGAAGGAGAAGGGATAACCTAGGTGGTGACTAGGTGTATTTGGGATGCTTATGTGAGCAGTTCTAGTAGTTTGCAAATAGATTGAGAAAGATTTAAGTAATGGGAAGAACTAGAGTGGTAAGATAAGGTAATTAGAATGCTAGGAATAGCATTGGTAGAGGGAGTATTGAATGGTAAAGGTTAAAGGAAAAATCTGTAGCATTTGATGAAGAAGAAATATTGTACAGTGGAGAAAAAATTGATAGTGCAGAGTACTATGTAACAGATTTGTATAGTGATGGATTAGGTTAGTCTTGATTTCTTAATTAGGGTCAAAACACCCTAGATTATATGTAGGAATATTGGGGAAGAAGTTGGTAGAAGTTTGGAGAGAAACATAATCAAAAACATATTTATTTTGCAATTCTGTAGCTGGTCCGGGTCTGTAAACCGGTATAGAAACCCGGACCAGATAGAATACACGATAGACTGCTATACTAAAGGAGTGGTCCAGGTTTACAAACCAGGACACTAACCCGGACCACCCCTAAAATGTACCCGAGAGAACTACAAACGCATGGTTCGGGTTTGCAAACTAGGACCTAAACCCGGACCACACATAAAACTTACCCGAGAGTGACCAAAACCATTGGTCCGGGTTTGTATCCCGGACACAAACCCGGACCACCAAAAATTGCCCAGAATGTGTTTTAATGCATTGTAATGATGGGGACTTGAATGGTAATGATAGTATAAGGTAATTAAGAGTTAATTAATGATGTTTAAAGGTCATTAAGGCCATGAACAAGCCTAGGTAGTAATCTTAAGTAAGTGACTTAAGTAAATGTATTTGAATAATGAAGAACATTAAGTTAAACCGAAATAACGGGATAACAGGGTAAGTACAGGAGTAGTAGTTATGTATGTACCGTAATGCTTAGTATTATAGAATCATTTGGCATGTAGTCATTGGTTTGAGAATAAGATTCAAAGAATAAGTGTGAACTAAGGAACAAGGGAGCACCCGGTAAAGTAAATCAACGGTGAAAGGTATGATTTCTCATGCTCTGTATCCTAACCTGGTTACCCTGATTTGTGTGCTTATTTGATCACCTAAATAAAATAAATGCACGAATCAGTCTTTATTGCACTTACTTGTGCTTGTTTATAATGTTCTTGATATATTTTGTCTTGAACATTTAGTTTGTATAATTCATGAAATGAATGGATGAAGATGAAATGTATATGTACCCTGTAGTGTATTTATGTAATGTATTGCACCTTGGTATGGAAGTGTATGTGTGTAATGTATCCTTGTGTGGTTGGATGTGGTGACTTCTACTAATTCCGAACTACCTAACTTCTAACGTAAGTATTGAGTAAATTGAAATGAGTAGAAGTCCGATATAGTTTTGCCCACGCGTAAGAATGAGAGACACAAGAGGTTGGATCCGATTCCTGGCCCTTAAACTTTTCCACGGCCCAAACCCCTTAAATGGGTAGCATCCTGGATTAGTGAGCCAAGTAAAGCCAGTGGTGGGACGGTGTAGTCCCTGCCCGAGGTCCCGATGACTTAACTTGAGTAAGTAAGTAAGTAAAATATGTATGAGTAATGGTCTTGGCTGTGTAAGTCATTGACCCCGAGTAAAAGAGTAATCTCCACCCGATTAACTCGGGTGGACAAATGGAGCTAACAAGTATTATGTATTGTGTATGCGTATTTTGGGAAAGGTAAGTAAGTACCGGTTGGCTTGTATGGTCTACCTTGTATGTATTGAAGTGTATGTATGTATTCCTTGTGTAGCATTGTAGCATTATGAATGAAGCATGTATGTATGTATGTATTTGTAAAATGAATTGCATGTATTCGACCAAGTGGTCGGCGTACCCTCGCTAGTACGCGGGGTATGCGGAAGTCATATGCAGCGTAAGCTGAGCCCCTAGGGGCAACGTTTTTAGTGTGCAGGTACCGAAGCGGACATGGTCATAGTGAGAGACCGGCGGCTATGCTTAGGTAGCTAGAAAAGGGTGGTAGATAGTAGAGAATGGAATTGGGCTTGTAGCCCTGATGTAGAAGTGTACCAAGGGGTACACCCTTATGTAATTGCAAGTATGTAGTTATGAGGAATGGGTAGATGTTAGACTCTTAGTGAGTATGTATAACTTGAAGGGATTGGTTGTAATTATATTTGGATTTGGATCTTAGTAAACTCGGTATATTGCATTGTAATGTATTGTAATTGTGGAGTGTTGCATGAAATGGAGAATTGTAGTACTCGGTTGGTAATGGGAGTATGTATTGTAGTTGTGTAGTGCTCGGGATTCCGGTACATCAGACCGATGCTATAAGTAGTAGTAAGCCTTGTTGGTCACGTGGGTGGCTGACGACATTGTATCACCCACCGTTGTGTAAGTATGAATCCGCTGCGAAGGTAAGTAAGTACGGGATGTATAGATGGTATGACGTATTAGCGGTAGGGGTGTTAGTATAAGAGACTGGTACAGTATTAGTTGTAAATTCATCTCTGCATGATTTAGGTGAAGTCTGAGACATTGGTGAGACATCACTCAATACCTTGTGGGAGGAAGAAGTATTCTAGATGGGCCGCTCATTGCTAATGAAACAATTAGGTGGTTGAAGAAATCAAGAAGGAAAGGGGCGCTCATTAAGTTTGATTTCCAGAAAGCCTACAATTGTGTCTCATGGGAGTTTCTGGAGAAAGTACTTCTTGATTTCGGTTTTGGTCGGAAATGGATAAGATGGATTATGGAATGTGTGAGAAGTGTGAAGATCTCGATTCTTATTAATGGATCACCAAGTAAGCCATTCGAACCAAGGCGGGGCCTTCAACAAGGTGATCCATTATCTCCACTCTTGTTCGTTATGGTAGTTGAGTCATTAAGCTGGATGATTAAGAAAGGAATCAATATGGGCACGCTAAGTGGGCTGAAGGTGGGGAGTAACGCTACAATAATATCCCACTTGCAATTTGCGGATGACACCATGTTGTTCACTAAGAAGGGAAGAAATGGTGTCAAGCCAAAACGGGTTACATAGAGCATCCGACCGTTTTGGCCGGATGGAAGTGGAAGCGCATAGGGCATCCGGCCGTCTCCAGCCGGATGAGGATAGGACTGGGCAAAGCAAAGTATTGTACGACTGACCGTCTGTGGTCAGTCAAAGATGCTAGGAGAGGGTAGAACCGTATTTATACATGTAAATACAGGCTGGCACCATAAAAACCAGGCCCAAAATACTATAAATAGGGGTGTACCCCCATGAAATAAGATACGCTACATTTGGCAATCAAACTCACACTCGATTCTAACTAAGGCTCTCTCTTTCTCTCTACTCTTGTGAAATTCTGTAATCGAGACCAGGTAACATGGAATAGATGATCAGATCGGATTGTATTAGGATAGCATATACTGTTTCATTTGGCGTCGTCTGTGGGAAATGAACAGCAAGAAGCAACCACGAGACCACCTAGAAAACAGGGGAGTAATCTACGACGATTTGTAGCGAAAGTTGTGAAATAACTAATGACATTTTTTGCAGGATCGGAACACGAAAGATGGCTCCAAGATCGAAGAAAACACTGAAGAACGCTACCGAAGATAACAATCGTTCTGAAGAGGGAATGAGTTCGGAGATGCCAGAAGCCATCTCCAAAAAAGATCTCGAGGACATGCTGAAGGGGCTACTCAGATCCATCGACGAAAAAATTGTAGAAGGAAATGAGACTTTGCAGCAGGAACTAATGCAAAGGGACGAGGAGTATCAGAGAAAATGGGACGAAATGACTGAGGCCATTGAACAACTGAGAAACAGAGATTCCAAAGGAAGTAATGGCGAGGAAAGCAAGGACAGGAAGCGCAATTCAATCATTAGCGAAGAAGAGATGGAAGAAGATGACCAGATAGACATGAGCTTGTACCCCTTCTCAGAGCGGATAAGAAAAGTAAAGCTCCCGCCGCACTTCGTCGCCCTGGCGATTGAGAAATATGATGGGACTGGAGATCCCGCCCAACATATTAAGAAGTTCATGTTTGCCATGAACACTCAGGGGATCAGCTCCCTCGCCCTCTGCAATTTGTTCCCCGGAACGCTTTCGAAAAGAGCGTTGGGATGGATCTCCACGAGACCGCCACAGTCCATCCTAGCTTCAAGCAGCTGACCGAGGATTTCCAGCAATACTTCGCTGTAGAGGGTTAAAAAAAAACAAGAGAATTGATGGACGTTAAGCAGCAAAAGGGGAAACCGTGAAGGAGTACAGCGAGCGCTTTCATAAGAAGGTCGCGGAGATTGATGATGTCGACGAGAAAATCTTGATTAAGGCCTTTGGTAACGGCCTAGCTCAGCCGTGACTTGCTGGAAAGATCGCAACGAAGGCGCCGAAAACTCATGGAGAATTAGCTTAAATGATCCATGATTTTCTGAAATCTGAGATAGCGGAAAACAAGGCTAAGGAGCTAGCGGACAACTTCAAATCGCAGGGGCGCCGGAAAAAAAGGAGGGGCATGGAGGAAATGCCAGAAGGGAGGGTCAAGGTACAAGCCATATTATGGCAAGTCCACCGCCGGATCTTCCTCTCAGGGAGCACAGCACCAGGGGGCAAGAACCATTGTCTACATTGACCTGGGGAAATATGCTGCCGCAGTAAGAGAAGGGTACCTTCCTCAGCCTAGAAGGCCGCCGCAGGGGAAATTCCGGTTGCATTCTGTGAGTACCACGGGAACCGCAGCCACCGGACTGTAAACTGTGCTACCTTGGCCAAAGAACTTCGAATCATCGAGGAAAATAAGAAGAAAGGAAAGCAGGCAGCCGGAACACAAAGGCAGTACGGCGGCCAACAGGGTAGTACCCAGAATGCACCTCGAGGGCGACAAGAGGAAGAGGTTCACCCCAGGCTTGATCCTAGCAAATCAGTGGAATGATAACAGGTTTGTGAAGAAGGAAAGTAAAGTTTTTTCTCCTTTCATTCAGGATAATATTCGGAGTTACAATTTGTAGCCTGCTTTAAGATGAAAATTTTACATCACATAGATTGTCAAAAATCATGTTACCAAAGGAAGAAATAAAATTCCCATTCTTTTTGCATTTTTACTCTTAGCAACCCCCTTCTTTTCCCAATGGGAAGGCTAACAAAACTTTCTCTAAGGAAACTCACAGGACTTTTTCCAGAGGTAGGACCACTAACCCTAATGAAAGAAAAAGGCACATTCATCAAGTACATCAAGAACTCCCGGAGAAGAAAATCGCCAAAAAAGAAAGTTTTCCTCCAATTTTCTTCTCCGACGAGGATGAAGATGGAGTGCTATACCCGCACAACGATCCACTTGTCATTCGTGCACAGGTAAACGATCGGATGATGGAGGGAATTTTATCGATAGTGGGGCCGGAGCAAAGTGTTATATCAGCTGAAGCGGTTAGGAAGTTGGAGGTGCCTGAGGACCGGATCAAGCCATATTCGGCGGTTCTGGGAGGATTTGTAGGAGGCGTCTCTACCACGTCTTCCGGCAGTATAGATTTCACGATGACCCTGGGCCAAGGAGACGAAAGAAGGACAGAGAGACTCACGGCTTTTATTGTGCCAGGTCTTTCTGGATATAACATGTACCTTGGAAGGCCAGGAATCAATGCTTTCAAAGCCATCCACAACACTCATCACTTAAAAATGAAATATTTAACCTCACACGGGAAGGTGGTACAATACAAAAGATAATGTAAGTCCGCATACCAAGGAGCCACAAAGGGGACCGGAGAAGGGTGACCCAGGGCCTAGTGAAGGTGGAAAACTGTGGACGGACAAGCTAAGGCCAAGGAGCAACGAGAATCCCAGAGTGAAGAAAGGATGTCGGGCAGTCCAGGATCCCCCCAGATAGGTACATTTAAAATCTGACCCTTCTAAATTTTTTAAAATAGAACTGCGTTTGACAGTGGAGAGCAAACTCACTTAATGAGGTTCCTGGAAAAAAGAGGGCAACATTCGCTTGGAGCACGGAGGAGATGCCTGGTATAGACCCAAGCGTTATCCGGCATGAGCTCAGGGTAGACCCTAAACCCCGGCAGTCAGGCAAAGGAAAAGGGTAATAGGGGAAGAACGAGATTTAGCCGACAAGAACCGAGGTCCAAAACTCCTCAGGCTGGATTCATCAGGGAGTTGCTACCCGCGATGGTTGGCTAATGTTGTTATGGTGAAAAAGCAAATGGAAATGGAGAATGTGTGTGGATTTCACACACTTAAATAAGGCATGTCCTAAAGATTTTCTATCCCCTACCATCAATAGATAGTTTTGGTGGTTTCAACTGCCCAGAGTTCTGTGTTAAGTTTTCTGGATGCTTTCTCCGGTTATAATCAAATAAAAATGAAAAAGAAGATTCGGAAAAGACATCCTTTATTACTTCAGCCGGAACATTCTGTTTCAAGGTAATGCCCTTCGGCCTAAAGAATGCAGGGGCCACTTTTCAACGAATGATTGACAAAGTATTTTGTCAGCAAATTGCTCGAAATGTGGAGGCTTACGTTGATATATAGTTTGTAAAAAGTCCATCAAAGGAGCAACACATGAAGGATTTAGAAGAAACATTCGACACTCTGGATAAATACCAAATCAAACTAAATCCAGAAAAGTGCGTGTTTGGTGTAACCAAAGGGAGGTTTCTTGGTTTCATTGTTGGCAACGAGGTATTGAGGTCGATCCGGAAAAAAGTCAGGCAATCCTCGACCTTTCTCTCTCCTCGAAGAAATATCAAAGATGTCCAAGCTTTGAACGGAAGACTCACACATTAAGTAGGTTTTGTTCTAAACTTCAAGAAAAGTCAATCCCGTTCTTCAATATTCTAAAGAAGAACAGCAAGTTCCAGTGGGGACAGAGTGCGTAAACGCATTTGAAAAGATCAAGGAGATGCTTCGGGATCTACCTAAATTGGGTGTACCTGCCCCGGGACAGGATCTATATCTTTACTTGTCCGCAACAGATTGGGCGGTTGCAGCTGTCTTAATCATGGAAGAGAAAAGGGAGATACCAGTTTACTATACAGGCAAATCTTAAGCCCGACAGAAGGACGGTACACTAACATAGAGAAAATCTTGTTTGCACTGGTGGTGGCGTCAAGAAAACTACGACCCTACTTCCAGTCACATCGAATCTTTGTCAGGACCAATTGGCCTCTCAAACAAATTGCAAACAATCCGAATGCCTCCGGCCGGATGGTAAGCTGGACAGTAGAGCTGACACAATATGAAATTCACTTCTTGCCCAGAACGGCGATTAAAGCTCAGCCTTAGCAGACTTCATAACGGAAACAAGCTTTGCAAAAGAAAGAAGCAGGCTCAGAGTCCATATATCATCTTGGTTGATGGAGCTCGATGCAAAAGTGGGGCAGGTGCTGGGATAGTAGTACAGGCGCCGGATGGACAAAGCTTGAATTATGCCTTCCGACTTGACTTTGATGTTACTAATAATGAAGCCGAATACGAAGCCCTTATCCAGGGTCTGGAAGTAGCTACAGCCCTCGGGGCGACAGGTTCCATAGAAAAGATGCCTTCTCTGTTTTTTTGTTCTTATAAAAACTTGTCTGAAGTAAGACTTATGAGAATATAACCTATTTTTAACAGAATTAGAGGTGTATTCGGACTCTATGTTGGTGGCGAGACAAAACGACAACATCTATGAAGTCAAAGAAGAAAAACTATGGAGGTACTTGCTCAAGGTCCGGAGCTAAAAGCAAATTTCCAAAGATGCGAGCTAAAGCACCTTCCCCGCGAAGAAAATGTCGAAGCTGACGCCTTAGCCAAATTGGCAAGTATGGCCGAAAAGGTACCCAATGAGATATGGCTAGAAATCAGAACTTCCCCAAGTATAGAAGGAACTCAGGTGTTTGCGGTGGAGACAGGTGACAAAAGAATCCTGGATGACTCCAATCATAGATTACATACGGCAAGGAAAGCTGCCGGAAGGAGAAAAGGAGGCCAGGATAATAAAAAGGCGGGCCACATCATTTTTTATTGAAGATAACCAGCTGTATAAGCGATCTTTTGCAAGACCAGCACTAAAGTGTGTTACCATAGCTGAAGGAGCAGAATTAATAAGAGAGATACATGATGGGCTCTGTGGAAATCACCAGGGAGAAAGGACCACAACCCCACAAAATCTTGAGACTCGGATATTTTTGGCCGAAAATGATGGAGCATTGCAAGGAGTATATACAAAAATGTCGCAAGTGTCAAGAGCATGGAAACAAGATACATACTCCTCCGGCGGAACAAAAGTCTATTCTCTGTCCAATTCCCTTTGCTATGTGGGGGTTGGACATTGTGGGCCCATTCCCGGAAGCTTCACCAGGGAGGTTCAAATTCATGTACGTTGCCATCGACTACTTCACAAAGTGGGTCGAAGCAATGCCTACTATCTCCATCACGGCTAGGAAGTCACAAGAATTCATTTGGAAATATGTGGTATGCAGGTTTGGCATACCAAAAGCAATAATAACTGATAATGGAGCACAGTTCAATTGCGAAAGCTTCCGAGAATTCTGTGAAGAATGGAAGATCGACTTAAGATTTGCATCAGTAGCCCACCCTCAGGCAAATGGGCAGGTTGAGAATGCGAATGGGCAAATAGTAAGGGCGATAAAGAGAAACTCGATGAGAAAAAAGGAAAGTGGGCAGAATTGTTACCCCAAGTCCTTTGGTCGTACAGAACGACAGAAGGGGACCGACGGGAGAAACGCCTTACAGATTGACATATGGTTTGGAAGCCGTCATTCCGGCGGAAATTGTGGTGCCATCCATAAGATGGGAATCATATGACGAAGAGGTCAACAATCAGGGAGTACAGGATCACCTAGACCTCCTTGAAGAAACCAGGATGGCCGCCGCAGTAAGGATGGCGAAAGATAAATCCAAGGTAGAAAGATATTTCAACAGAAGGATAAAAGAACGAAGTTTTGCCCCAGGAGAATTAGTCCTCCGAGAGGTTAAACAACCCAAGAAGCTGGAACCCCAATGGGAAGGACCATACATCATACACCAGAAGACGGGACGAGCTTCATACCGCTTGAAAAATAGTGAAGGCTACGAATTGCCGCATTCTTGGCATGGAGAATGTCTGAAAAAGTTCTATGTGTAAAATTTATAACTCTTCAATAAAGGTATTATTTTTGGAAAGTGAAAGAAAAAGTAAGCACCGGCCAACGAGCCGCAGGCTATCATGCCTTGAAAGTAAGCACCGGCCAACGAGCCGCAGGCTATCATGCCTTGAAAGTAAGCACCGGCCAACGAGCCGCAGGCTATCATGCCTTGAAAGTAAGCACCGGCCAATGAGCCGCAGGCTATCATGCCTTGAAAGAAAAAGAAAGCACCGGCTAACGAGCCGCAGGCTATCATGCCTTGAAAGAAAAGAAAGCACCGGCCAACGAGCCGCAGGCTATCATGCCTTGAAAGTAAGCACCGGCCAACGAGCCGCAGGCTATCATGCCTTGAAAGTAAGCACCGGCCAACGAGCCGCAGGCTATCATGCCTTGAAAGTAAGCACCGGCCAACGAGCCACAGGCTATCATGCCTTGATGAAAAAGAAAGCACCGGCCAACGAGCCGCACGCTATCATGCCTTGAAAGAAAAGAAAGCACCGGCCAACGAGCCGCAGGCTATCATGCCTTGAAAAAAAAGAAGCACCGGCCAACGAGCCGCAGGCTATCATGCCTTGAAAGAAAGAAAGCACCGCCAACGAGCCGCAGGCTATCATGCCTTGAAAGAAAAAGAAAGCACCGGCCAACGAGCCAGGCTATCATGCCTTGAAAGAAAAAGAAAGCACCGGCCAACGAGCCGCAGGCTATCATGCCTTGAAAGAAACATCCGGCCAACGAGCCGCAGGCTATCATGCCTTGAAAGAAACATCCGGCCAACGAGCCACAGGCTATCATGCCTTGAAAGAAACATCCGACCAACGAGCCGCAGGCTATCATGCCTTGAAAGAAACATCCGGCCAACGAGCTGCAAGCTATCATGCCTTGAAAGACATCCGCCAACGAGCCGCACTCCATATCCTAAAAGTCCGGATAAAAGCCATAAATGACCGTACTTTAAATGGAAAAAGGTCCGGCCGGAACAAAAGTCCAAAACCGCAAGCCCCTTGTGTTATAAAAATGACTACTACACTGGCATAACTCGCATAAGATAACCATATGTACACCATTAAAAAAAAGAGAAAATCGCGGCAATAAAAAACTAAAGATGGTGAAAAATATAGCTTATATTTCTCCCAAGGTGTGGAGTAACAACAGTTACAAAATATGATCATTCGGCAAACACAAAAAATACAGGCCGAAACAAAAACTCCTCTAAAGATAAAAAAACTACTATTCTACTTTCTTTGCAGCTTCTTTCTCTACGGCTTCTTTTTCGGCAGTTAATAATCTATCGCCGCTACCAGCCACACTCTCAGAAGACTTGGACCTCCTGGAAAGACGCTGCATCCCTCCGGCAGACGGCAGAATGTTGCTTCCGGCTGGAAGGAATGAGGCTTCGCCGGCGCCAAAACATGTCTCTCTAGGACTGCGGCAGAACCTCTCGAGCTCCAAGAAGAAGTTGGACTTCTGGGCAACAGCCTTGAATTCCAGCTTGTTGTACAGGTCATCGTCCAGTAACTCTCCTTTTTCAAGAGAGTGATCCGAGACAATCTGCTGGCAAATATCAACTATCCAGCGACATTGAGAAGCAAAGGACTCCTTTAGATGGGTGTTGATGGTGCCTTGCTTCTGTATCTCCTCCTGGGATTGCCGGGAGAATGACTTGAGCCTGGCCACTTGAGATTCAAGGGTCAGGACTTGGGCTCGATACTTGTCACGTTCAGAGTTGGCAGAAGACAGCTCCTCCTTAGCACGGGCTATCCGACCACTCAACTGAGTGACGTGCTTCAGTAAGTTGGCAGAACTCAAGCCTAGCCGGAAAAAAAAAGAATAAGAAAAAGAAAGGGCAAAAGGAGAAACAAAAGTTGAAGGCCTGAAGGTTTACCATGGCACGGTGGCTCAGTATTCTCGGCTTGAGAGCGAGACTTGGCTTCCTCCAGCTCTTTTACTTTCTCCTCCAGCCTGGTCCTCTCTTCTATCAGGGCAGCTTTGTCCGCAGCAAGAGTTTTCTTCTCCTCTTCCAAAAGAGAGCAATCTCGGAGCAGAGACTGCTTC
>CM041777.1:309379328-309413012 GCA_023374045.1 Limonium bicolor | reverse complement strand
TTACACATATTAATTATATTTTTTAAAATTACTCTTCCCAAAACTTTTTTCATTGCAATCCTAACACGCGGACAACTTCCTCCCCATCATTCACGCCGCTTCTTCATTCTTCTTTCTCTTCAATCTTCCTCAATCAAATATCCCTCACCATCAGCAAAACTCTCGGCAGCTTGTAGTAAGGAGGATCATCTCAGTTTGGGTAAAAGAAAAGGAAGGGGAATAATGTTCTCAAAAGAACAGTGGTGCCGGCTTTACTATTTCAAAGGTGATCTTTCATTTTATCTGTAACCTCTGTTTTGCATTTTAAACCTCCTCTGCGCTCAAGCGCACTATTGGTTCGGGGAGGAGACGCCAATTTCTTACTGCGTTAATATTAACTCCCAACCAAGTGGCAGAGATTTTGATATTTTTCTCCGATTTTGATCGTTTAAACTCGGAGATGTTTGACCGGAATGGAGTAATACTATGCTAATTTGCTGTGTAGTTGCGGATCTCGTTTGCTTTTTCTTCCTTGTCTGAGCTAATTTCACTAGTGCTGCAGCAACGAAGATACTAGATCATTTCTTAGCCATTGATTTTTTTTTTTGAAATCGACTTCTTAGCCATTGATGAAGATAGATAGTTATTCAGAAGTCTTGTCTCAATAATTGAATTACGGGGGTCGATGGTCTAATTTAATGGAAGTTTAGTAAATTCTAATTCTGAAATTGTTTTTTTTTTTATTTATCCGGTTTACGGTTTAACCGATAAAACCGCAACCGAAACCGGAGGTTAACCGTTCCTGGTTAACCGTTGCTAAATAAGCGGTTAAGGTTATTAATATTGACTAACCCGTCAATGCGGTTAACACCGAATTCCGGTTAACCGATTAGCCGGTTAACCGGCCATGAACACCCCTAGCGTAAACGCTTGATAGTAAATCACTTATGTGATAGAAATGAATATTTTTAGTGATAGAAATGAATTTCTGTCTGTCATCCGTACTTCAACTCCGTGTCATGTCTAACTACTTCCTCATAGCGGTCGCTTGTTGCACACCGTATTCTTATTCATTATCACAACGTCGATTTTACGGTCTCCGTTACTGTGGTAGCTTCTTTTTACTCATTACCATTGTCGTTGGCACTATTTCCTTATGGTGTGAATACCCGAGGGTTAACGGTGTTGTAGCGTACCGTAACATTAATATCTTCCCAATGTGGAGATGTTTATTTATTTCAATTTGGGTTTCATGTGTAGGTTAGCTTACCTCACATTTCTTCATATTTATGATACAATTGACCAAGTACCTTGGTTGACAATGGATGAAGTAATATACGGGTTATAAGCTCTCTTAAGCATTGGTCATTCGTGTGTGTCCAGTGTTGGATTCACATTGGTTGTTCTTGATAATTACTGTCTCCTAGTGCTGAGCATTGGTTAATGGCTCTAGCTGTGTAGTTTTACTTTTGTATGTACATCACCGAGACACCCCAAGAAACTTCAAGGGTTTTTCTGGTCTCGTTATCCAATTGGAGAGTATTCTATCATAATAAATGAAAATTCTTGTTGAGGGGTTTGTCTCCACTCATAGGTCTCATGACCGGGTTTACTATGTTAGTCTCTGTTTCTGTCTTCTGTTACTTCTATCCTACTACCACTCTTCAATGGTTCACACGTGTGCTTGGTTGCATATGGAGTACCTTACTCCTTAAGTCTTTATGCTCTTTGAGCTATGTGCTTCTACAGTTCACATTATACACATCCCGTGTTTGCTTCTCAACCGACTCTTCTTTGGTTTAACAGTTGTCCTCAAAGCCTCTTTCTAGGTGTAGTGGTTTTGAAAATCTCGTTTCCTCCTTGTTCGATTGTCTCTTGGCAATAACTACATGCGCAAGCTTTGTCATTATGGTAGATGGAAGCCTTTTCTACGGGTTCACATCATCATCGCATTGATGGTTTTCGGTTAATGAGAGGTACCTTTCCTCGAGTTTCCGTAGTGTCCAAGTGTGGACTACGCCATTGTTGGCATTATTGCGATTCTTGTGCTTCTGTGCTACCATTGCTACAGAAGGCATGAAGGGTAATTAAAAGTTTGTCGAATGTATACTAGACTGATGCTCTAGTGACAGTGACACTGAGTTAGTCATTACTCCAAGCCACTTATGGTGTCGAGCTCAGATTAGGTGGTTCAGTTGTCGATCTCTTTGTCGTATGAGGCAATATCCTTTGCAAGTCTTGCTAGTTTTTGGTGTGGGTTTTGCAACCGTTTAAGTTTACATCATGTAGTTGGTCTACGGCTCTGAACCTTATTGATGCAAGCTATGCTCTTTGCAAGCTGCTTATACATGTTTCCACTCCTTGTATACCCATAGCTTGGAGGTATTACTGGGCTCCATGGCAAGTCGTGACATCACGCTTCCGCTCATAGGAGGCCTTTTTGGCAATCTGTGTTAATCAGTGCCTTCTTGTGGTTGAGGTATTTCCTGTTAAGTGAAATCCCTACGGTGTCCTAACCGAGTGTTCGTTCCAGCTCCCGTGCTCTTATCATGATGCTTTGTTCGATTGTTGTCATTCCAGACACCCTTCAAGGATTGCTCTTGGGTGTTGTTAGATTACGCCGTTACATCCGGCAAATGTTTAAGATATGTGGTGTCCACTATACCGCCTTGTGGTATTGTATTTGGGTTATCCCCTTTAGGGTTATAACGTCTCCCGCCCTTGGGTAGACCGTTTATACTTTCTCCTAGTGTTTAGACTAGGTTTAATATCCTCTTCAATGACGGATTATGCTCCTTGGTAGTTTGTAATTTTTCCTGGGAACTCCGTCCCATTTGTTGAGCATCGTGGCGTTCACATTAGGCATTTGCCTTACTGTATTTAGGTTGGGTATCCCATCCAGCTGTCATGTATTTGCTTGAAATCTTTGAGACATATCCAATGTCTATACTTACTAGTCTGTGCTCTTTGCACTTCTTAATCCTTATTCTTTATCTTCAGATGGATTCTCTGAGTTCTTTTATACTTATTACTTTAGCTGAGTTCCTTCTCCTTATTCGTCTGACGTGTCCAGTTGTTCTTGTTTGAACTTACTCATGGTTTGTAGAACGGAGTTGACTACTTCCCGTGTTTCGTGCGCTACATGTATACATACGTGGGGTACCTTGTTGATACGTTACCACTTACTCGACTATCTGTCAGGCTCGCAAGCTCTTTCGGAGTGCGGTCATCCCACATCCCATATTTAGGTACACTCGTAGTGTTCGTCACACGCCTAGGTGAAGTATTATATTGTCAACTCCTCTTGTATCATTCTATGATACTCACCGTAATCTTGTTGGTTTGGTTTTAAAATTCAAGGTTTAAAAGAAAGGTTGTGGTTTTGAAAGAAAAATTTTGGGTTTAAAAATTGTGGTTCGATGTTAAAAGAAGTTCTTCATGTTGAAGATGTAACAGAGGTTACTCTCCCAACACAATTTCCACACCATGATGTATAGTGGTTCGGCCAATAATCCGGCCTACGTCCACTTCTAGACAGAGTTATTATTCATCCTTTGTTTTACAACTCTAGAGAGCTTTTGGGGATGAGCCCTCTCTTTTCTAACTTGAGTCCCTTACAAATGAGCCCCTCTACTCCTATTTATAGACTTTCTATGGCCAAGTTACCCTTAAGCCCCTATACATGTGATAGTATTACATAAACATAGCTATCAGTCCTTCTACGGGTCTCCGGACTGAAATACTGCTTCTGCCCTGGACTGACTCTTCCGGACCGTCACTTTGACAATAACCTCTCCGGTAGTTACTCTGTCGGTAGCGATCCTTTAGATAGCAGCTATTCCGGTAGCGGGTCCTCCGGTAGTAGGGCTTCCATCGATGGGCCTTCCGACAATTGACCTCCGGTAGAGTCTCTTGGTAGATCCCTCCGCATCGGGGCCTTTCGGTAGCAGGCCTTCCGACAATTGGTCTCCGATAGTAGTCCTTCCGCTAGCAGGCCTTCGGTAGAGACTTTAACCTTCCGCATGGTATATTTCATACCATTACATAAGTCCCACAAGTTCTACTTTTTAGCACTAAAAAGTGGAACTTATAAAAAGAAGATAAAATTTACACTTTGTACTCTTTTCTTTTCTACTATATCTCCTAGTCCCACAAGTTCTTTTTCTTTTGCCTAAAAAGGAAATGAACTTAAAAACTTAGCCTATGTAAGTGCTTGTCTGCCGGAAACAAAGAAGTCCCACGTTCCGGGGCGATGAAGTCCCACTTGTTCTCCTGAGAAAAGGTCTCCGCTCCTTGAACGTGCCATAGTAAGAAATCCAAGATCTGGAATTCCGAAGGGCCATAGTAATCCCAGAAGACCATAATAATTCCAGAAGACCATAATAATCTCAGAAGACCATAATAATCTCAAGAAGACCGAGATAATAATAATAATGGGATATTACTTCATAATCAGATTGCTGCTTGAATCACTTCATTCGTTCCTGGACCTGTATATCTAAATTTAACAGATTACAAGATATTTGTCCTTTGGGCTGCCCGGAGCGACCGACTTCCCAAGAGTTTTTTTGTTAGAGCATATTAATCACGGGGATAAAAACCCAAATATACAGCCTATATGTTTTTCTAGAGCAGCCTGTTAAATACATGGATAGCACAAGTCTGAGTTGAACAAAAAGGAATTCCTAAAAATTCTATTGGTTCCCAAAAGTTGGAGATTCTTATAATGAAGAATTTTAGACTGCTCTTTTTGTTTTTTTTTTTTGCCAAGATCTCTTTTGGTAACCCCTTAGTTACACTTTTGCTTTCACACTCTACCACTGTACACATGGTGAGATCGTCGATTTAACACTCTACCGACTTTGAGCCGGTGAGATCGTCGGATTAACACTCTACTGCCAGGACGCTGACAGTGAGATCGTCGGATGAATTACACTACCATCGTTGATGGTAGATCGTCGGATACAAAACACTCTCCCATGGCCAATGGTGAGGTCGTCGGATACATTCTCTTTTTTTTTGTCTTTCTTTCTTTCTCTTCTCTTTTTTTTCAAGACTCGCTGGTCTTTGTTTTAAGTAAATCAGAAATTGTTTTTTAAAAATATTTCTTTCGTTGAAAACTAGAGGGTGATCAATCCTCTAGAGAAAGTTTTGTAAACTTCTGGTGATAAAAGAATATTCATAATGAAATATCAAAAGTTGGTACCTCTTTTTCACCGCACCGGTAGGACGTCAGATTGCTACCAGCGAACTTACTGGACCAAACAGCTATTTCCGACGGTAACCAATTATATTCCTCCGGAGGTAGCTTTTTCTCATCGGAGACTAGCTTTCATCTTCCGTCCCTTTGCGAGAATTCTCCGCTACGTCTGGGTTCGGTCAAGGCAGCTGAAACTTTTGTCCGATGGCTGAAGCAAAGATTGCGTCCGGACCTTTGTGAAATTGTTGAAGCTTCTCATCCAAAAATCTCTATCGGTAGATCTCAATCAAACACATCTACCGGTTGTCTTTTATTTATCATCTCTGCTGGGCCGCATCCCCCGGATGGCCCTAACTTCCGTCAATGGCGCCATCAGATTCCTTACGGAGGCTGAAGACGTACCTCCGGTGTACTTTTATGCAGATGGGGGTTACTACTGGTGGAGCCTGCTACCGATTGAGATCACGAGCTTTCTCCACTGAAGATATGGTACTTCTACTAGCGGAGATGGCAGATCGCCACAGGTTGCCACCGATAAAGATAGCAAGTTGCTACCGGTCTGGACGTTAAATCCCACCGGTAAAGATAAAGAGTTCCCATCGGTACCACCTAAGGCCGTTGGTGTTGTATCCCATAGAAACTGATCCAAGCAACATCCTTTTGTAATTCTGACGTTTGTTTGTCGCACTGATCTCTGAACCTCGTGGGCTGAATAGTAACCGCTTGAAGGAAAACGGGAGAAGCACTGAATCTATCGGAAGCAATAGGGATGAAAAAGCGGTGGCGCCTCCGGAGGCAGGAAATGGTTTCCGAGGGAGTTGAATATTTTATTGCTGCAAAACTCTGCGGTGTACTCCTTAGTGATATCTCTCCGTAGGGCTCTTTCGGAAGTCGACTTGAGTGACCACGGCAGCCTGGTATTACCGGTAGCAGTAATTTTGCGATCGAAAAGCATACCGGTAGGGGGTGAGGTTCTTTTGTTCGCACTGTTGTCTAGACCAAAGGATTACATCCTTCTATGCGAGCCTACAGTTGACCAGCCCTTTTCCGTGCCCTGCTTTCTGAAAATTTGTCACCAGCCTTCCGCAAAACTAGTAGATCTCACGGGTCACTTTCCCTTTCTTCAACCGTAGTATCTGCTCACTCCGATGACAGTTTGAAGATGCAGGCTCTGAGAAACCAACCGCAAAGTCAACTGCACCAGTTTTGAAATATAAATGCCATGCCTTGCCCTCTTGCTTGTAATTTGCAAATCATTCTTTCTTTTGTGAGATTGCAGGCCTGAATCCGTCGTGGCGTAACTAATATTGAATATCTGTTTGTCTGACAGTTACGCTCGAACTTATCTGGATTGGAAACGAGGTTGCACACTGGTCCTCTCCTTTCTGCTGTTTATGGCCTTCTTCTTTTTGCGTACTCGGGTTATTTTCGTGGCAGCAACAGGGAGGATACGCCCCATTCGTTCACCACCTGTCTTTTAACAAGAATTGTAAAAATAGATATTAAAACCCATGATATACACAACAAACGGTTATTTTTACTAGCAGACTCTTCGATTTGCTTTAAACAAGTGTAACAGCGTTATTTTAATTGCGATGCTCATCAGTTTGTAATACTGAAGTGGTGGCCTATTTTAAGCAAAACAGCGGTCCCAATTTGAAATTGAACATACAAAATCAGAGGCATTATGCTAGATTAATTCAACAGTGACCAAACAGCACATATAACATTAAAGCCTAAAAGTGAAGCAAAACATAATTAACTTAGAGCATAACCAACTGCAATAGCTTCAGTGCTGGTAGGATGCAATTTTAAGAAGCAACCTCGTCTATGAGTGTTTGAATTCTAATGGTCACCATGTTCTTTGATGAATTACTTTGTTTGATTTGTCATGGAGATAATGATAATTAAGTGCGAACTATGCATAGATTCCAGTAATCAGATTTTTGGATCTTAATAACGCAGAGCTAGTCCAGGCAGTTTTAAAACAAAATTCTACGATATGCAGTAGAGAAGTTTGAACTTATCTTCAGGTATTATGCTCTCGGATAAGCCTTGATCTACGGAACTTGGGCTGTACAGGTGTTTGAGAGTGATAGATTAAATGAGTTCCTCCACTTGAATACCATGGACAATTTCTCTTCATCTCTTGGAACTAATCTTCGTTTAGTATTGTCGGAGAGAATTAACCTTACTTCCAGCTGAAGAGAATGGCCTCCGAGAAGAGAATGGCCTCCGAGAGGGAACGGCCTCCGAGGGAGAAAAATGGCCTCCGAGAGGGAATTGGCCTCCGAGGGAGAAAAATGGCCTCCGAGAGGGAAAACTTTTCCGGAAGGGAATTCGCATGAGATTATAGTAAAAATCATCAGCTAGCGTAGGCACGCCTCCCTTTTGAATTCAACGTAGGCTTAGTTTCCCCTGTGCTGCTTCCCATATTTTTACTTTTCGGAGCCACAAAACTTTCAAGGAGTAGCATTTCCACCGAAGTTGCAACACGTGGATACATTCCTGTCTTCTAGCTTGGGACTCCGGAAGCCTCTGTCGACATGTCGGTTCTTCATGCCTAGCTTGACTGCTCCCTCTTAGTGTGCCTGATTCATAAACGTCGGTCGGTTTCCTTTGTTCGTACTAGGTTACTGCCCAGGGCTAACTCTACCGTAGATGGTCCTTCCGCCTCAGCAGGTCTGTCGGATGGTATCCCTCGGAGTAGAAGCTCTTATCGTCCACCGAAATAAAACAAAAAATTCCTTCCGTGCGGAGGTGGTTTATTCAGTTCCTCAAACAACGGAACGCAGAGCACCACGCCATAAAAGATAACAGATCATTTAGATGACAAAATTTTCGTAATCAGAATACAGAGTAAATACAAACTAGATTTTCACAGGCTAAATCATCCTATAATCACAAGCTGTTCAACTAATAAACTCCCGTAATAGACAGTAGCATGATTAAGTTGCAGTAACAACTAATAAAAATATTGAAGCAATCGCAAATTTATCCAAGTGCAATAATCAATTTCCATACTAGCAGGCCTTTCCTTCATTATCATTCTAAGACCAAAAGCAATCGGTGAGTATAATCTGCAGGAAAAAATGCTCAAGAAAAGGCTCACAATAACAGCAAATGGATGAGCAACAGCAGCCAGATTCGTCGTAGTACTAGTGGCAATTTTTATAGCAAGGAATGAGCAAGTAATAATCATAGTTAAAAAATGGTTACGACAGATCTTTCATTACTAACGTGCTTTAGGCTGAACAAATCAGTAGAATCAACACAATACAGAAAATCTTAACACAATACGCAGATCAACTGAGCATTTGATGTATATTAACAAATTGCAGGTTATGTACGGAATTTAGAATATTCAGACTTATCTGTTATCATATCGTATTGTTTGACTGAATTGAGATCTCTCCAATGTTCCACCGGTAGATCTCTGTGGTACACCTTTACCGGTACTCCCCTGGTAGGATATTTTTCTTTACAGAGAGAACTCTTCAGGGATGATATTACGGACCGGGCAATATTGACGAATCTAAATTTGATTGCCTTGGCGCTTGTATTTTAGGAATTTTATCTTTCGGAGTTTTGACGCAGATTTTCAAATGGATAAACTTCAGCTTCTTTGCTTCAATCTCCCCATAACTTTGTATTTCCTCAGTTTCCGTAACAGTGAACATGCAGAAAAAGTCGTTAATGCCGCCTCCAGGCGATAGCTGCTTTTTCTAATCCTTTCCAGATCTGAAACGTGGTACGTTTTATGTTGATCTCGATTCTCGATGCGTCACGCTTCTTTTCTTCCGGCGGATTGGACCGCTTCGCTGGCTTTGAGATCGTTTGGTGATGTTTTCAACAGGAGCGATTACTTCAATCATCTACGTGTTTGCGACCGAGATCGTGGTTGAGATCTCACAAAAATCTTGAGATCTTTTGTTTCCTTATGAGTTAAACTGCTTCGCCGATTCCTAAAGTCATCCGACTCTTCTATCAGAGTGATCTTCACAATTTGTGCGATTGTTCGAGGATTACGACGGCGAATTACTCCTTCACCATCGCTTTCCTTCTAACGGGGATTTGATCGGAAGTATGCTTTGGTTGAATCGAGGTACTTTCTCTTCCGATAAGAACGTACGGATTAGTTGATTCCGCTCTTTGCCATATGTCGAAAGAAGGTGATCTCGACAGCGAGAGCTTGAGTCTGAATACGATCAGCCTGCTGATGTCGCGTCTCTTTCTTCGTGGATGAATCGTGAATCGGCTCGCGATTGTCGTTCACTTCTCAGACGCAGAGGAATCGAGTTTCCACCTTATCTCGTTGTCGCCTTAAATCTTTCCCTGATTGCTTCCCTTTCCTCCATAAAATCATCGCTTGCCAATTCTCCAAAATATCATGAACATAGCTCATCGCAAGGCTTCTCGTACCGTGGATGAATCGTGGTTTATGTCCGTTTCCCACAGACGGCGCCAATGAAGATGTAACAGAGGTTACTCTCCCAACACAATTTCCACACCATGATGTATAGTGGTTCGGCCAATAATCCGGCCTACGTCCACTTCTAGACAGAGTTATTATTCATCCTTTGTTTTACAACTCTAGAGAGCTTTTGGGGATGAGCCTCTCTTTTCTAACTGAGTCCCTTACAAATGAGCCCCTCTCTCTCCTATTTATAGACTTTCTATGGCCAAGTTACCCTTAAGCCCCTATACATGTGATAGTATTACATAAACATAGCTATTAGTCCTTCTACGGGTCTCCGGACTGAAATACTGCTTCTGCCCTGGACTGACTCTTCCGGACCGTCACTTTGACAATAACCTCTCCGGTAGTTACTCTGTCGGTAGCGATCCTTTAGATAGCAGCTCTTCCGGTAGCGGGTCCTCCGGTAGTAGGGCTTCCATCGATGGGCCTTCCGACAATTGACCTCCGGTAGAGTCTCTTGGTAGATCCCTCCGCATCGGGGCCTTTCGGTAGCAGGCCTTCCGACAATTGGTCTCCAATAGTAGTCCTTCCGCTAGCAGGCCTTCGGTAGAGACTTTAACCTTCCGCATGGTATATTTCATACCATTACACATGTCATAGCCATGTTTGAGGTCATGACCCAGTCCAGCTTCTCGCTAACTGGTATGTCCTTTGTACAATGGTCGGGCCGTTAGGCATCTCCAAGGTTCCCTTCTTCCAGTTTTCAGGATGTGTGATCCTTTAGTTGCTTCATTGCAGTCATGGTACACTACTATGTACTTGTGGTGTGCTAGGGTTCCTCTACATGTTCCTGTTCTTACCGCACTTGCCGTGGCAAGTGCGTGGTACTGGTGATTTTTGGGTAAACCTTGAAACAGTATATGCTATCCTAATACTATATGCTATCCTAATACAATCCGATCTGATCCTCTATTCTACGTTACCTGGTCTCGATCACAGAATTTCGCAAGAGTAGAGAGAGAGAGAGTCTTAGTTAGAGTCGAGTGTAAATTTGATTGCCAAATGTAGCGTGTCTTATTTCATGGGGGTACATCCCTATTTATAGTATTTTGGGCCTTGGTTCCATGGTGCCAGCCTGTATTTTACATGTATAAGTACAGTTTTACCCTCTCTTAGTATTTTTGGCTGACCACAAGCGGTCGGTCGTACTGTATTTTGCCTTGTCTAAGTCTTATTTTCATCCGGCTGGAGACGGCCGGATGCCCTATGTGCTTCTACTTCCATCCGGCTGAAGCGGCAGGATGCTTTATGCAACTTTATTCTCATCCGGCTAGGCCGGCCGGATGCTCTCCGTTTCTTGTTTTGACTTGGCACCATTTCTTCCCTTCTCATCAGTCCCACAAGTTCTATCTTTCTGAATTCTTGGAGAAGAAGATAGAACTTCTGTGTCCTATGCCTGTGTTTCAGTGAAAATTTTTGTGACTGCAGCTATTCCTGAGGTTCTTTGGTCTGTCTATGCCTCGTATTTCCCCTATCTCAGTCCCACAAGTTCTTTTTCTTCATATCTGGAGAGAAATAACTTTTTACTGGCCACGCGTGAAGCTTGTGACCCGAACTTGCTTTTTACCGCTTTTTGAATTTTCCGCCTGTCTTTAGTGTGGAATTTGCAGGGTCCCTCTTTCAACCAAACGTCGGAACCGTCTTTAGGAAGCGTTCGGTTCTTTCTTTTCTCCTGCAAAAAAAAGGGGTGTTTTTTGAATACATATATATATGTTATTTATTTGGGCGGGAGAAAACTTTCCTTAAAGTCTGAGTTTTTTAAGCTTCTTTCTCTTTCCTCCTTAATTCTCTCGTTTCGACTTCCCTTCTTCCTCTCACCACTCTGCTATTCTGCTCTGTCCTACCCTTTGCTGTCGCCGTCCTCTGCCTCCTCACTAAGCTTCTACAATGTCTACCTCCGCCGCAAAACAGAGTAAGCTTGCTGCGAATTTTCCACCGGCTATTGAGGCGATTTAGGGCTACCGCTCCTCCAACGGCTTTCGCCCCACGTATCTGAAACCTTTAAAGCCCTTTTTGTCCGGGCGCGAGCCTTCTCCTTCCTCCCTTGACTATTCCTCCCTCTGCGATTGCCTCAGGGGGGTCGAAGCGCCACGTGGTACCCAGATTTACCTACCGTCCCCCGACTCTCACCCCAACGACGATTTTGGCCGTGGGTACGTGGTCTACGCCGATTTTTTCCGCTCCGACCTAACCATTCCCCCACATCCCTTTGTCTTGGGCTTTCTCCTTCGCCGCTGCTGTTCCCTTTCCCATCTTCACCCAAAGGCGATTTCCCATCTTCACGCCTTCGTTTCTCTCTGTGAAGAAAGCAAGATTCGACCGGAGGGCACCGATTTTGTCCGATTCTTCACGGTTAGAGTCGATCCTGATAGTTTAACCTTAATTGCGAAAGCCGGATATTCCCTCTTTGACTATAAAAAGGTGCATGGATGGAGTCCACGGTGGTTCGTCATTGTTCCCCCTTTCGGCCGGGTCTTGGGTGTCCCTTACTGCGCTGAAGTTGGCAAAGGCCAGCTGATTTCTCCAGAAACCCCTCCGGCTGAACTGCCTATCTCAAAGATTCTGAGGGTAGTAAGCAAAAAGTCGCCGACCGTCGAGGCGTTTTTCACAAAAGCACGCCTATCTTCTCTGAAGACTTATCACAGTAAGTGCTTTTTCATTTCCGTACACGTTTTGTCGTCTTCGTCGATTTGCTTATTGCTTCGGTGTGTCGTATGTAGACTTCTTCCAGAAGGGGGAGAAGATCGGCCCATTCCACAGCTGGAACTTGTCACCTTCAAGATTGGGGACGAGAAAAACAACTACTACGACACTCTGGAGGTGGCTACTGATGCGGCAGAGCAGCTTCTAGGGGATAGCCCTCCTCCTACAAAGCGTCCCAGACAAGAAGCCAAGGATGACCAAGCTGGTCATTCAAAGAAAAGAAAAGGGTGGAATCCCCGGATCACGCTACGGCCGGATTGTCAGGTACTTGGCATGTGATCCCCGAGTCCGGGCATCGCGTCTTCCTTCCCCTTACCCCTGGTTCGGGTCTGGACCTTGGTTCTCGCCTGGGGCGGGAGTCCGGTCATCCGACTCCTATTTGCGAGCAATTTCCTGATTTGACGGGTTACTTTTCTTCAGATCCTGCTCAAGAAAACACCCTGGAGGCCATAGACCTCCATGCTGGTCCTTCGCCGAACCAGGTTTGATTCTTGCAGTGCCCTTCCGTTTCCGGTTTTGTACATACCTGTGTCTTTTGATAATGTAATCACATTTGTTTTTGTTACTGCGGCAGTCTCTGTTCCTGTTAAACAAAGACTAAAGAAGAAAACTACATCAAAGCCGAAGGCCTCACAGCCAGGGACATCAGGAGAAGGACAAACCTCTGGTGATCCTGAGGTCTCAGGATCATTCTCCATTGATACTGCTGCGGCCACGGATGCGGCAAGGGATTGAGCAATGGAGTATCGTCAGGTGCCTGAGAATCCTGAGCTCCGGAGTAAGCAGAGAGAGGACTACATAGCTTCTTCCTCTTCCTCCCCTCCTCCTCCTGCTCAGGAGTCCTACACTGGACCCTCCCAAAAGGAAGGGTGGTTCTACCATTGCGGGCACCTTCTCCCTTTAATATCCTACGACTTTGCCAAGTATTCCTCCGTCTGGAAGGAGGCAATAAAGAGATATGGTCATCCAGACGGGATCTTTGCTCCTCCGGCAACCTTTACTACTACCAAAAAAAGGCTGCGGATCGGAGATGGGGGGCAGATGCCATCATGCGGCATTCCCTCCCAATAAATGATGTGTTTGAAATGATGTGGGGGGCATCTTTCAGGTTGGCATGTGTATCTCTTTTGTGTTTCTCCCCTGTTTGGGTTTGGTTTTTCCTTAATTCTGTGAATTGTGTTGTTTCTAGGTGATGTCCATGGCTCAAAGCGCTGAGGTTCACTTCGGCAATCTTCAATCCAGGCTTCACTATGAGGAAAGCCGAGCCAATAATGTTGAAGAGGAACTGAAGCTGTCCCGCTCCTCTCACGATGCTTACATTGATCAGGTTGAGTATAAGATTGACCGTAAGGCAAAGGAGAGAACTGAGGCAATAAATAAAGACCTGCAATTGTCCCGGCAAGAATGCGAGCGTCAGCGTGATGAGTATGAGTTGCAGCTGAAGAAACTCCGAGAAGAAAACTTTTCTCTAAAAGGCCGGATCGTGGAAGCTGACAACACTTTGATAGAGGTATGAAGCCATCTCTTCTTTTTGAGAAAGATAAGCTGACTCGGGCCTTCTCTGACCTAGACATTTTGCTGGATCAGGTACGCTCTATTCACCGGAACGAGGTGAACTCTCTTCAGGCTGATAAGGCCTTTTTCTATCAGGAGAGGAATTCTTACAAGCAGGAGGCTGAAACGCTTGAACTGGAGAAGCAAACTCTTCAGCGGGAGAATGAGGCCCTTGTGAAGGAAAAAGAAAAGCTTATGCAGGAGCTTGATCACCTGTCGGAGGAAAAGGCCGCACTGGAAGAGCAATCAAGGTCCTCCTTTGATCAAGAGAAGCAGTCTCTGCTCCGAGATTGCTCTCTTTTGGAAGAGGAGAAGAAAACCCTTGCTGCGATAAAGTTGCCTTGATAGAAGAGGACCAGGCTGAAGAAGAGTAAAAGAGCTGGAGGAAGCCAAGTCTCGTTCTCAAGCCGAGAATACTGAGCCATCGGGCCATGGTAAACTTTCAGATCTTCGACTTTTGTTTCTTCTTTTGTCCCTTCTTCTTCTTACTCTTTTTTGTGTTCCGGCTAGGCTTGAGTTCTACCAACCTACTGAAGCACGTCAATCAGTTGAATGGTCGGGTAGTCCGTGCTAAGGAGGAGCTGTCTTTTGCCAATTCTGAACGTGATAAGTATCGAGCCCAAGTCCTGACCCTTAAATCTCAAGTAGCCAGGCTCAAGTCATTTTCCCAGTCTCAGGAGGAGATATAGAAGCAAGGCACCATTAATGCCCATCTAAAGGAGTCCTTTGCTTCTCAGTGCCGCCGGATAGTCGATATTTGCCAGCAGATTGTCTCAGATCACTCTCTTGAGAAAGAAGAGTTACTGGATGATGATCTATACAACAAGCTAGAATTCAAGGCCGTTGCTCAGAAGTCCAACTTCTTCTTGGAGCTCGAGAGGTTCTGCCGCAGTCCTGGAGAGACATGTTTTAGCGCCGGCGAAGCCTCATTCCTTCCAGCTAGAAGCAACATCCTGTCGTCTGCCGGAGGGATGCAGCGTCTTTCTAAGAGGTCCAAGTCTTCTGAGAGTGTGGCTGGTAGCGGCGATAGATTATTAGCTGCTGAAAAAGAAGTCGTAGAAAAAGTAGAATAGAAGTTTTTTTTTATTTTTAGAGGGGTTTTAGTTTCGGCATGTATTTTTTGTGTTTGCCGAATCTTTTGTAATGATCATATTTTGTAACTGTTTTTACCCCACACTTTGGGAGAAATATAAGCTATATTTTTTCACCATCTTTACTTATTTGTCTGCCGGAGTACCTCTTTTGAGCCAAGTTTTTTCTATTGCCGTGATATTCTCCCCTTTTTTTATGGTGCACGTATGGTTATCTTATGCAAGTTATGTCAGTTTAGAATTCATTTTTATAACACAAGGGGCTTGTGGCTTTGGACTTTTGTTCCGGCCGGATCTTTTTCTTTCAAAGTATGGCCATCTATGGTTTTTAGCCTGATTGTTTAAGATATGGAAGCCTGCGGCCTGTTGGCCTGTGCCTATTTTCAAGGTATGATAGCCTGCGGCTCGTTGGCTGGTGCTTACTTTTTCTTTCAAGGCATGATAGCCTGCGGCTCGTTGGCCGGTGCTTACTTTCAAGGCTTGATAGCCTGCTGCTCGTTGGTCGGTGCTTACTTTCAAGGCATGATAGCCTGCGGCTCGTTGGCCGGTGCTTACTTTCAAGGCATGATAGTCTGCGGCTCGTTGGCTGGTGCTTTCTTTTTCTTACAAGGCATGATAGCCTGCGGCTCGTTGGTTGATGCTTTCTTTTTCTTTCAAGGCATGATAGCCTGCGGCTCGTTGGCCGGTGCTTACTTTCAAGGCATGATAGCCCGCGGCTCGTTGGCCGGTGCTTACTTTCAAGGCATGATAGCCTGCGGCTCGTTGGCCGGTGCTTTCTTCCTGGTGATTTCCACAGAGCCCATCATGTATTTCTCTTATTAATTCTGCTCCTTGAGTTATGGTAACACACTTCAGTGCTGGTCTTGCGAAAGATCGCTTATACAACTGGTTATCCTCAATGAAAAATGATGCGGCCTGCCTTTTTATTATCTTGGCTTCCTTTTCTTCTTCCGGCAATTTTCCTTTCGGTATGTAATCTATGATTGGAGTCATCCAGGATTCCTCTTTATCACTTGACTCTACTGCCAACACCTGAGTTCCATCTATGCTTGGTGAAGTTCTGATTTCTAGCCATACCTCATTGGGTACCCTTTCGGCCATACTTGCCAATTTTGCTAAGGCGTCAGCTTCGACATTCTCTTTGCGAGGAAGGTGTTTTAGTTCGCATCTTTGGAAATTTGCTTTTAACTCCTGGACCTTGAGCAAGTATCTCCATAGTTTTTCCTCTTTGACTTCATAGATGTTGTCATTTTGCCTTGCCACCAACATAGAATCCGAATATATTTCTAACTCTGTTTAAAAATAGGTTATACTTTCATAAGTTTTATTTCAGACAGGATTTTATAAGAATGAAAGAATAGAGAAGGTATCTTTCTATGGAACCTATCGCCCCGAGGGCTGTAGCTACTTCCAAACCCTGGATGAGGGCTTCGTATTCGGCTTCATTATTGGTAACATCAAAGTCCAGCCGGAAGGCATAATTCAAGCTTTGCCCATTCGGCGCTTGTACTACTATTCCAGCTCCTGCCCCACTTTCGCATCGAGCTCCGTCGACCAAGATGACATATGGGCTCTGAGTCCGCTTCTCTTCTTTTGCAAAGTTTGTTTCTGTTATGAAGTCTGCCAAGGCTTGGGCCTTAATCGCTGTTCTGGGCATGAAGTGAATCTCATATTGTGTCAGCTCCACCGTCCAGCTTACCATCCGGTCGGAGGCATTCGGATTGTTCGCAATTTGTTTGAGCAGGCAAATGGTCCTGACAAATATTCGATCCGACTGAAAATAGGGTCATAATTTTCTTGACGCCACCACCAGTGCAAACAAGATTTTCTCTATATTAGTATACCGTCCTTCTGTTGGGCTCAAGATTTTGCCCGTATAATAGACTGGTATCTCCCTTTTTTCTTCCATGATCAAGACAGCTGCAACTGCCCAATCTGTTGCGGACAAGTAAAGATAGAGATCCTGTCCTGGGGCAGGTACACCCAATTTAGGCAGATCCCGAAGCATTTCCTCGATCTTTTCAAATGCGTCTATACACTTTTGTCTCCACTGGAATTTGCTGTTCTTCCTTAGAATATTGAAGAATGGGATTGATTTTTCCTGAAGTTTTGAACAAAACCTACTTAAAGCTGTGAGCCTTCCGTTCAGGGCTTGGACATCTTTGATATTTCTTAGAGGAGAAAGGTTGAGGATTGCCTGACTTTTTTCTGGATCGACTTCAATACCTCGTTGTCCAACAATGAAACCAAGAAACTTCCCTTTGGTTACACCAAACACACATTTCTCCGGGTTCAGTTTGATTTGGTATTTGTCCAAAGTGTTGAATGTTTCTTCTAAATCCTTCATGTGTTGCTCTTTTGATGGACTTTTTACAACTATATCATCAACGTAAGCTTCCACATTCCGGGCAATTTGCTGACAAAATACCTTGTCAATCATTCGCTGAAAGGTGGCCCCTGCATTCTTTAGGCTGAAAGGCATTACTTTGTAACAGAATGTTCCGGCTGATGTAATAAAGGACGTCTTTTCCGAATCATCTTCTTTCATTTTTATTTGGTTATAGCCGGAGAAAGCTTCTAGAAAACTTAACACAGAACTCTGGGCAGTTGAAACCACCAATCTATCTATTGATGGTAGGGGGTAGAAATCTTTAGGACATGCCTTATTTAAATCTGTGAAATCCACACACATCCTCCATTTTCCGTTTGCTTTTTTCACCATGACGACATTAGCCAGCCATCGTGGGTATGCAACCTCCCTGATGAATCCGGCTTTGAGGAGTTTTTGGACCTCGGTTCGTGCGGCCAAATCTCGTTCTTCCCCTATTACCCTTTTTCTTTGCCTGACCGCCGGATGTTTAGGGTCTACCCTGAGCTCATGCCGGATAACGCTTGGGTCTATACCAGGCATCTCGTCCATGCTCCAAGCGAATGTTGCCCTTCTCTCTGGGGGAGTCTTGGGTTGTTTGATGTTCCTCTTTTTCTTGCCTTGGCTCCGGGGAAGAATGTAATTTTCCCTTAAACTCTTTTTGTGACCCCACAGTTTTGACTACCTCTTCGCTAGGAAGACTGTCCATGATGCGAACTTCACAGAACCGGGCCATCTTTTGACTTCCCCTTATTGTAACCACCTTTCGACTTGTGGTTAAATACTTCAATTTCAAGTGATGAGTACTGTGTATGGCTTTAAAAGCATTGATTGCTGGCCTTCCGAGATACATGTTATATCCGGACAGACCTGGTACAATAAAAGTTGTGAGCTTCTCCGTTCGCCTTTCATCGTTTTGACCGAGGGTCATGGTGAAATCTATACTGCCGGTAGATGTGGTGGAAACTCCCCCTACAAATCCTCCTAGAACTACTGAATATGGCTTAATCCAGCTCTCAGGTACCTCTAATTTTTTAACCGCTTCAGCTGAGATAACGTTTGCTCCGGCTCCACTATCAATCAGGATCCCTTCCATCATTCGATCATTTACTTGCGCACGAATGACAAGTGGATCGTTGTGTGGATACAACACTCCATCTTCATCTTCGTCGGAGAAGAAAATCGGAGGAAAGCCCTCCTTTTTGGCAATCTTCCTTTCCGGGAGTTCCTGATGTACTTGGTGAATGTGCCTTTTTCCTTTCATTAGGGGTTAGTGGTCCTACCTCTGAGAATAGCCCTGTGAGTTTTCTTAGAGAAAGTTTTGTTAGCGTTCTTTCTTTCTTCTTCTCTTTTTTTTTTGAGAAAGGGTTTTGCTGTAAAAAAATGCGAAAAAATGAAAGTTCTATTCTTCTTATTTCATGGCACGATTTTTAAACAATTCAATCCTATATGCTTGATTTTTTGGAAAAACAACCTATGACCAGCCTTACTTCCTAAGAGGCCCTTTTGTCCGAATGGAAAGAGAAGAAACCTTACTTTCCTTACAGAACTGTTATCATACCCACCGATTTGCCAGGGTTTAGCCTGGGATGGACTTCTTCCTCCTGCCGTCCCTGTGACACATTCTGGGCGCTGCCTGCTGACCGCCATACTGTCTTTGCGCTCCGGCTTGTTGCTTTCCCTTCTTCTTATTCTCTTCAATGACTCGGAGCTCTTTGGCCAGAGTGGCACAGTTTACGGTTCGATGGCTGCGGTTCCCATGGTATTCACAGAATGCAACTGGAATTTCTCCCTGTGGCGGCTTTCTTGGCTGAGGGAGGTATCCATCCCTTACTGCACAGCGTACTTTCCTGGGTCGATGTAGACAACAGTCCTTGCTCCCTGATGCGGCCCTGAGAGGAGGATCCAGCAGTTGATTTGTAATAATATGGCTTGTATCTTGATCCTCCTCTTCCGGCACTTCCACCTTGTCCTTCCTTTTTTTCCGATGCTGTTGTATTTTTGAAGCTATCTGCTAGCTCCTTAGCCTTGTTCTCTGCTATCTCAGACTTCAAAAAATCATGGATCATTTCAGCTAATTCCCCATGAGTTTTTGGTGCTTTTGTCGCAATCTTCCCAGCAAGTCGAGGTTGGGCCAAGCCATTTCCAAAGGCCTTAATCAAGATTTTTTCGTCGATGTCATCGATTTCTGCAACCTTCTTATGGAAACGCTCACTATACTCCTTCACAGTCTCTCCCTTTCGTTGCTTGACGTCCATCAGCTCTATTGTCTCCTTCTTCACCCTCTTGCTTGCAGCGAAATATTGTTGAAATTCCTCGGTCAGCTGTTTGAAGCTGGTGATGGACTGCAGCGGCCTCGTGGAGATCCACCCCAATGCTCTCTTTGAAAGCGTTCCCGGAAATAGGTTGCAGAGAGCGAGGGAACTAATCCCTTGAGTATTCATGGCAAACATGAATTTCTTAATATGTTGGGCGGGGTCTCCTGTCCCATCGTATTTTTCAATCGCCGGAGCAACGAAATGCGGCGGGAGTCTTGCCTTCCTTATCTTTTCTGAGAAGGGGTATAATCTCATGTCTATTTGGTCGTCCTCCTCCATTTCCTCTTCGCCGATGACTGAATTGCGCTTCCGATCCTTACTTTCTTCACCGTCGTTACTGCCTCTGGAATCCTTATTTCTCAACTGTTCTATGGCCTCAGTCATTACATCCCACTTCTTTTGATACTCCTCGTCTCTTTGCATTAATTCCTGCTATATAGTCTCGTTTCCCTCTACAATCTTCTCGTCAATTGATCTGACTAATCCTTTCAGCATGTCCTCAAGATCTTTCTTGGAGATGGCTTCTGGCATCTCCGAACTCACTTCTTCCTCAACACGATCAATACTCTTCGTGGTGCCTTTCGGTGTCTTCTTGGATCTCGGAGCCATTTCTCGTATTCGGATCCTGCAAAAAATGTCATTAGTCATTTCAGGATTTCCTCTATAAATCGTTACAGATTACTTCCCTGTTTCTAGGTGGTCTCGTGGTTGCTTCTTGCTGTTCGTTTCCCATAGACGGCGCCAAATGAAACAGTATATGCTATCCTAATACTATATGCTATCCTAATACAATCCGATCTGATCCTCTATTCTACGTTACATGGTCTCGATCACAGAATTTCGCAAGAGTAGAGAGAGAGAGAGAGAGAGAGAGACTTAGTTAGAGTCAAGTGTAAGTTTGATTGCCAAATGTAGCGTGTCTTATTTCATGGGGGTATATCCCTATTTATAGTATTTTGGGCCTTGGTTCCATGGTTTGAGCCTGTATTTTACATGTATAAGTACAGTTTTACCCTCTCTTAGTATTTTTGGCTGACCACAGGCGGTCGGTCGTACTATATTTTGCCTTGTCTAAGTCCTATTTTCATCCGGCTGGAGACGGCCAGATGCCCTAAGTGCTTCTACTTCCATCCGGCTGAAGCGGCTGGATGCTTTATGCAACTTTATTCTCATCCGGCTAGGCCGGCCGGATGCTCTCCGTGTCTTGTTTTGACTTGGCACCATTTCTTCCCTTCTCAAACCTATACCGGTCACGTATGGTTTCCACTCTTATTTGATAGTCTTGTAGACTATTTCCTTGCTATATTGATTTATGTTTGGGATACTTGATCTTTTAGGTAGCTTCTTAGTGATCTTGACGTGAATGTCGTGATCGGGGTACTTCTCCAATCCTTGGAGATCCTTACTTATTTGCCTTGTGTTTTTCTTTGTTGCTCGTTCCCACATGTTTACCGTGGTTATTGAGCCATAGCTTGTTTATGCACTACCTTCGTAGTCCTGTCGGATTATATCTCGTAGCTGTCTAAGCTATGTTGGCCAGGTATTGTAACCTTCTTGGCGTTGCACTCTTGGAGTTAACCACTCCCGACTATGTCCTTAGTCAGTTAGCATACCGTTGGTGGTATTATTTAAATATTACAGCCCCGTAGACTTATGTCTCGGGTTTTGTCACTGCTCCTTTTTCCGCTTCGTTGCACGCTTAGTGCTTCTTTTCCTGCTACTGGTTATCTAGCCAGGTTCTCGCGACTGCTAAGCATGTCGCCCCTTGTTGTTGTAAGTTGTAGTCTCCTTATGGTTGGAGTGCTCATTCAACCGCTATTGAGTGTGGGTATTGTTGTTCAACCGAGAATTAACTCCGGGACTTCCAATTCTTGGAGTCTACTATATGTCGGTTCTTTCCTCTTATAGGAATATCTCACTACTGCCAGATCGGGTTTTCCCAAGTATGAGAGGACTTTCCTTATCTCTAGCGTTCTTTCCCAAGTTATACAGTGGGTTTGTGGAGGGCGGGTCTGATATTGTAGGCATCCAGTACTCAGCGGTGGTCCTTACTAGCGTATCTCTAACACTATCACTTAGCCCTTAGCCCTAAGCTTCTAATTCCTAACTCGGTATTTCCTAAACTCGGTATTCCCAGTCATCAGAGCGATACTTCGCTCTGATACCACTTTTTGTAACACCCCTACCGCTAATATTGTCATTACCATCTATACATCCCGTACTTACTTACCTTCGCAGTGGATTCATACTTACACAACGGTGGGTGATACAATGCCGTCAGCCACCCACATGACTAACAAGGCTTACTACTACTTACAGCATCGGTCTGATGGACCGGAATCCCGAGTACAACACAACTACAATACATACTCCCATTACCAACCGAGTACTACAATTCTCCATTTAATGCAATACCCCACAATTACAATACATTATGCAATATACCGAGTTTACTAAGATCAAAATCCAAATACAATTACAACCAATCCCTTCAAGTTATACATACTCACTAAGAGTCTAACATCTACCCATTCCTCACAACTACATACTTGCAATTACATAAGGGTGTACCCCTTGGTACACTTCTACATCAGGGCTACAAGCCCAATTCCATTCTCTACTATCTACCACCCTTTTCTAGCTACGTAAGCATAGCCGCCGGTCTCTCACTATGACCATGTCCGCTTTGGTACCTGCAGACTAAAAATGTTGCCCCTAGGGGCTCAGCTTACGCTGCATATGACTTCCGCATACCCCGCGTACTAGCGAGGGCACGCTGACCACTTGGTCGAATACATGCAATTCATTTTACAAACACATACATTCTTCATTCATAATACTACAATGCTACACAAGGAATACATACATACACTTCAATACATACAAGGTAGACCATACAAGCCAACCGGTACTTACTTACCTTTCCCAAAATACGCATACACAATACATACACAACACATAATACTTGTTAGCTCCATTTGTCCACCCGGGTTAATCGGGTGGAGATTACTCTTTTACTCGGGGTCAATGACTTACACCAGCCAAGACCATTACTCATACATACTTTACTTACTTACTTACTCAAGTTAAGTCGTTGGGTCCTCCGGGCAAGGACTACACCGTCCCACCACCGGACTTTACTTGGCTCACTAATCCAGGATGCTACCCATTTAAAGGGTTTGGGCCGTGGAAAAGTTTAAGAGCCAGGAATTGGATCCAACCTCTTGTGTCTCCTCATCTTCATGAGTGGCCGAAACTATATCGGACTTCTACTCATTCCAATTTACTCAATACTTACGTTAGAAGTTAGATAGTTAGGAATTAGTAGAAGTCAGCACATCCAACCACACAAGGATACATTACACACATACACTTCCATACCAAGGTGCAATACATTGCACAAATACACTACAGGGTACATATACATTTCATCTTCATCCATTCATTTCATGAATTATACAAACTAAATGTTCAAGACAAAATATATCAAGAACATTATAAACAAGCACAAGTAAGTGCAATAAAGATCGATTCGTGCATTTATCTTATTTAGGTGATCAAATAAGCACACAAATCAGGGTAACCAGGTTAGGATACAGAGCATGAGAAATCATACCTTTCACCGTTGATTTACTTTACCGGGTGCTCCCTTGTTCCATAGTTCACACCTATTCTTTGAATCTTATTATCAAACCAATGACTACATGCCAAATGATTCTATTAATACTAAGCATTACGGTACATACATAACTACTACTCCCGTACTTACCCCGTTATCCCGTTATTTCGGTTTAACTTATGTTCTTCATTATTCAAATACATTTACTTAAGTCACTTACTAAAGATTACTTCCTAGGCTTGTTCAGGGCCTTAATGACCTTTAAACATCATTAATTAAGTCTTAATTACCTTATACTATCATTATCATTGAAGTCCCCATCATTATAATGCATTAAAACACATTCTGGCAATTTTTGGGGTGGTCCGGGTTTGTGTCCGGGGATACAAACCCGGACCAATGGTTTTGGTCACTCTCGGGTAAGTTTTATGTGTGGTCCAGGTTTAGGTCCTAGTTTGCAAACCCGAACCATGCGTTTGTAGTTCTCTCGGGTACATTTTAGGGGTGGTCCGGGTTAGTGTCCTGGTTTGTAAACCCGGACCACACCTTTAGTATAGCAGTTTGCCGTGTTTTCTATCTGGTCCGGGTTTCTGTACCGGTTTACAGACCCGGACCAGCTACAGAATTGCAAAATAAATGTGTTTTTGATTATGTTTCTAACTCCAAACTTCTACCAACTTCTTCCCCAATATTCCTACATATAATCTAGGGTGTTTTGACCCTAATTAAGCAATCAAGACTAACCTAATCCATCACTATACAAATCTGTTACATAGTACTCTCCACTATCAATTTTTTCTCCACTGTTACAATTTTTCTTCTTCAGCAAATGCTACAGATTTTTCCTCTAACCTTTACCACTCTAGTTCTTCCCATTACTTAAATCTTTCTCAATCTGTTTTCAAACTACTAGAACTGCTCACATAAGCTTCCCAAATACACCTAGTCACCACCTAGGTTATCCCTTTACCTTCCACGTCTAAGTCCTCCAATTTCCATACAAATTAGGGCAGAGGTTCCCCTATATTTTTAACATTGCCCACATACATTCTCAGCTCACACATTAATCCCAATTCCCATATCAAGTCACACATCATTCTGCACACTATAACACAATATTTTTCCTGCACATACACATACATTACCCAATGTTTTACCAAGCTCTTAATCATCTTTTAAAACTTCAAAACTGTTACATTATCTTCCTCATTACACTACAAGACACTTACTACTCCTTACCATATACATTACTCATTTCTAAAACCCAAAATTTGTTACATAAGACACTTACAAGACTACACATTGTGAGCATCATTTACCTTGTTCTCCTTCTTCTTTCCTTTCCTTTCCTTTCTTTCCTTCTTGTTCTCAGTTTCAAATGGAGTCCACAGCCCAATGCTACAGCCCATACCAATGAACAAATTCTAGCTTAGCATTTCATCTTTAAACTAACCTAGGGTTCGTACATGTTAAAGGTTTTTAAAAGAGTATTACCTTCCAATGATAGATGAAGTTCTTGTTTATCAAGAGAGCAAGATTCCAGCACCAATGGGGAGCCAAAATCGGCTGGAAAACAAGCACAGACAAGGCTAAGCTTTGAATTTTCGTTTGCCAACAGGGGCTAGAAGAAGGGGGGCTTTCAAGACTATTTTTACCTCAAAATGACAAGGAGGTAAGGTGCCTTAATAGGTGGTCTCAAGCTCCAAAGCAGCACACCCATGGAGATGAAAATGGGTGTTTCGGATTTTGAAAGGAGGATGTGTTCTCCTTGATGAGAGGATTCCAATGGTACAAGTTTTATAATTTTTGGAGAGATTTGAGTAGTTAACAAGAGGAGAGAATGAGGGAGTTGTGTGGGATATGGCAAATGGCCATGGCTGTCGCCCAAGGAGAAGAAGAGAATAGAGAGGAAGGAGGGAGTGCAGTACGTGAGGGAGTGAGGGGGTAGAGGAGCGAGAGTGCCCAACTCCCCTTTTTCTTTATTTTCTTCTACTTATGGGTTGTCTTTTAGCATGTAGGAAAACAAAAGAGAGTGTGAGAGGGAGAGGGGAAATTTTCCACCTACAGCACACACACAATATTTTTTGCTTTTTATTTGCAAAAGTGAACACATTAATTTTTCTTATTTACATTCTCACCCTTCAACTTCCCATTTTTGACAGTTTTTACTATTTTCTCGTTAAATTGATTTTATTGGTTCTAGACCTTCATTAATGTTTATTAATGACTATTTGGTTGACCAAAATTATTACGAGTCTATTTAACCCGCTTAAAGTCGCGTTTTCCCGGTTTCCTCGAAAAATGCGCTTTAAGGTTCAATTATGCTTTTAATCCATTTTAAGGATCTGTTTTCTTTGGGATTTGTTCCCTTATATTATTTGGGCATTATTAAGCCTTAATAATCCATATGATGCGCTAACCTAGGTCTCATACCTCCTATGGTTATTTAATGCTTATTTAGCGTTTTTCTCTTTTTAAACGTTCTTCATTCTTTTGGATTTATTTTTCCTTACCAATATTACTTAGGCGTTATTAGGCCCTTAAATACGTATTAGAATAATCTAATCCCTATATTTAAGTTCGGGTATTTCACAATTGTTGTAAAGGCATCCCACCATGTTATTGGTTTGTATTCATTCAGGGTCGCTGTTCTAAGTGCTTGGGAATTAAAGATATCCACTTCATGTTTACCCATTTCTCTAGGTTACCCGAGACAAAAAAACTGTCTGACGTCTTTGCAAAATCGGCTCCCACAATATTCCACATGGCCTTAATAAATTTCATGTTGTACCATCATAACTTGGAGCCTTCGACCCATCACACTCCCATACCGCTATCCGGATTTCCCCCAGTGAAGGGATCAATTCTAGCCCATCAGCCTCTTCTCGTAGAAGCCTTAGGTGGTCGAAAAACCGGCGGCCCAATTTTGCTGCTACCAGACCACGTGGTCTGTGTATCTCTGAAAAGGATAAAATGTGCTCCCAAATCTCCTCCGGCCTGGATAGCATGCGCTCACCCCCGCAAGCTTAAAATCTGTTCCTTTCCGGTTAAGCGTTGCCTTCATGTGAAAGTATCTGGAGTTTCTATCCCCACATTTAATGTGTTTCTCTCTTGCCATTTCCCCAGTACATTTCATGGTTCCTTGTGGCTATATCGAGCTCCGATCTAACCTCATTTCTGCATTTCTTTAGTGGTTCAGACTGATCCCCTTCTTCCATTCGCGAGTCAACCTCCCGTAAATTCCTTTGAAGAACATCAACTCTTTTGTTAATTTCCCCAAAGACGTCTCTATTCTAAGCCTTCAGAACAACTTTGAGCCACCTCAATTTTTGCTGTGTTGATCCATGTGAATACGCCGCCATTCATTACGTACTACTTCCCCAAATTTTGGGTGGTCAAGCCAGGCATCTATAGAACGAAATGGCTTAGGCCCCCAGTTAAGGCTACCCACTTCCTCTAGTATCATCCTATGGTCCGATATAGACCATGCATCCGTGCTCAGTCTTATGTCGGAATATTGACTACACCATCCCTCCTGTATGAATACCCGATCTATGCGGCTGTAAGATCTCTGCCCCTCCATGTGAACTTAGCATCCCAAAGCGTACCTCTGTCAATTCCATTACATTGACCCAGTCTTGCAAGTCAGCACTTCCATCTGTGTTCTGCCTTATCTCTCCAAGCAACCAATCATCAAGGTCAACGTGGTGTTAAAGTCACCAATCACTAGCAACGGTTGATCCCAATCTGTTCTAGCTTGCGATATCTCATCGAACATTTCCTACCTGCTCCCTTTATCACACGAGCCGTATACAAACAGTATGACCCTCTAAAACATAAGCTACCATCTCACTACCAGCATAATCCACCTATTGCATTTCTCCACACTCTATACCTTAATCTCTTCCTCACTCCACATAACCACTATTCCACCGATCTCCCTTGGGCCTCAACTTCCTCCCATGCAAACCCCCCTTCTACCCCCCCAGAATGCCTCGACTTTATTGGCAGCTTTAGGCTAGTTGCATTTCTAATAGACCCATCATCGCTATTTTCCTCCTCCTGATCTCCCTTTTGATGAGTGTGGCCTTCTGCTTCGACCCCATCCCTCGATGTTTAGCATACCCATCATTACCATTCTGAGATACTGTAACACCCCAACCCGAAATCCAATAACCTGTACGACGATCACTCCCAAAAAACATAAAACTGAGCGGAAATAAAATACAATAATCGGGTGGTATTACAATGCCGTTGGCCACCCTTATGACCAACAAGGCTAACTCCAAATACAATCTCCAAAAGTCACGGTCTGAATACGAATACAACCCGAGATACTAGGAATCAAACTCAAAGATACAATAATTAAGTAAAACAAATAACTAGTGATAAATTCCCATGGCTTGATATACCCCACCTACACTCGGTGTGGTAAACTCTTCAACTTCAGGTACCTAAAAAATGGGGGTGCCCCCAAAGGGGCTCACAAACAATGCTGGTATGGAAAACGTGCAGCCATCGGCTACTGGGCCACACCAACTACTTTGTCGAATACATGCAGTTCATTTTTATAAAGTGTAAAACGAGCATAACATGATACTTACAAGTATCCATACAAGGACAACAAGACTTCAGAAGGTCAAGTTAGATGAACTGTAATCATTTGATAGTAGTCGAGTCCACACAGTGGGACTGACAAGTGTATAAGAGTATGTCAATATAGTGGAGGTATAGTGACCTCGTTAAAAAGGAAAGGTGGGTAATTAGTCCCTTCAGAAGATAACGTAGTTACTCCTGCACTTAAAGAGGTGGGAATCGAACCCTCGAGAGGAATAAAGTCTTCCTCCCCACTTGAACTGTTCCGGTACGCCGCCGGTGAGTGACACAGTGCACCCAAAACTCCCGTCGCGACGTAAATTGAATAGGAGACGACCTGAGGCAGGTACAAATCCTGTAGCATGCATGGCCAGATCCAACTGGGCTCCTCGTTCTCGTAGTATAGAATTGTTAGGTGTCATACAAGGACGTCAATCAAGAACACAATGTGTATTGTCAGTTATCACGTTTAGGATAACGACATTTGTTATAAAGTGAAGTTAGTGAGAGACTTGAGTACAAGTTCTCGGTATAATAAAGCGCATGTTTTTAACCCACTGGTATTGTAGTGTTGTATGCGTGGGACATACATGTCGTAGTTACCATCATTCGCACATATAAAAGAACACAACAGTGCACAAGTGTAATACAACATTTTACATTAATTATCTTGGTCGTTATTTCAAACAACAGATAGCACACAAATCGGTGTAATCCGGTAGCAAACAGGTTGCAAGAATCCCATACCGTTCACCATAGACTGCAGTTGATTATACCCTGGTCAACGTCTGGTCAAGTATAGCCCTAGAACAGGATTAACTGAGAGGGTTAATTTATGTTACCCTTGTATTATAATTTTATTGGGTTGTTCAACAAATCCTTAGTTGTTATTTCATGTGAGGTTTATTTCTTCGTACTTAGATGGTTTCTTAACTTCTTAACCTACTAACAATTAAGGTGTTTATATTTTTCCCAAATCTATAGTCCTAATTAACCACTTACAAGGTGTGGTAATTCTTTTAATTACCTTAAGATTAATGTATAACTTATCTTGTTATTCACTTTTTTGATTTAATTATAAATCCTTAAACATATATATGTGTATATATTTATCCATGTACTATTACATGTTTTTAATGTCTAGATGACATAATAACTTTATAATTTCTCAACTATATTATATGCCATACATGGACATAATATTCTTATAGTTTTTATTATTCCCCTTTTTAACCATAAATAATATTTATTGGTTACCTTTACATTCCTTATAACTATATAAGCCATAGTTTTAATTTCATAACTCTTTTAGTCAAAATCCTTTCTTCTAATTCCTCCAAATATCCATATAGGACCTATATTCATTTAAATCTAAATTCTTACCCTTATATTTCGGTTATTTACAAAACAACCACGTTAATTTATAAACTTTACAATTAAATTCTAATCTCATTATATTATATAGTTTTAATTCCTTATTTAATTGTATTACAAAACCACCACTAATATTTTGGTATATAGCTTTTGAATATTATAACTTTCAAAAATTACAACTTAGCCCCTCAAACTTTCGTCCTATATATATATATCTTTTCTATAATTACAATTTAGCCACAAAACCTTATAACCTTTACATAATGTCTTATAAACTATAGTTTTAATTTTAATTCTCCTTAATTGCTGAATATATATATATATATATAAATTTCTTAAATTACAAATCTAACCCAAAGTAATTCGGATTTGTCATATACTTTCATTAATTACATTTTTACCCCAAAACTTTATAATAGTTACTTAATAACTTATAAACTATAGTTTAAATATTTAATTCCACAAAATTTCGAAAGTGAACTTCATAATTCTCTTAATTATGAATTCGCCCATAATTAACTCCAAACTTTCATAATAAGTTTTATAAATTACATAATAGCCAAACTTTATAAATTGTTATTTTAATACTTGTTTAAATTCTCTAAAATTCATAAACTAAATTCCTAACCTTATATTATATCATATTTATCCCAAGGACACCCTTAACTCTCGGCTTTCATAATTTATACACCAAACTTTGTAAAAATTACATTTAACCACATAACTTAGTTAATTAGCCATTTAAGCTCAATAAAAATTTTTTAACTCTCCAAACTTTTTAATATAAGTTATATACATAAGTAGCTCATTAAAACCTATTCTTCACCAAGAACTTTCGGCCATTAATGGGTTACTATATAGTACATACAAGTAGATTTATATGTCAAAATAACTATACATAAATTCATATGAGTTATATAACTCATGTAAAAATTATTGTAATGTTTTATATTGATTCCTAGCTCAAAATAGAACATTTTTACCCTTGACAAATCGGCTTGAACCAGCTTTTATCCTAGGTAGATTTTGTGACACAAAAATGTGTCTTAAGGAAATAAATTTACTAAGTATGTTATAAGCTATATTTTTGGCATAAGTTACCATGTAGTTTCTGTTTTAGACACCCTAGGAGGTGTACATAATTTTTGTATAATTTTTAGAAGCTTAACCAAGCTTAAAACATAAAGATTAGCTTAGTAAACTTACTTCTTTATAAAAGTGGTTAAGTGCTTGAACTCTTCTTGAATCTCCAAGCTTTCTCCAAAGAAATTTGGTGCTCCACTTCGGTTTGTATGCAAGGGGTGAAGGATTTTAGGAGTTAGATCTTAAGTAAGGATCTTAAGTAGATTTGTAAGTAGTTTTCCAAGGATTTACCTTATGCTTTTCTTCTTATAATTCGGCACACCTAAGATGGATGAAAAACTTTCCTTCATGAAAATGAAGAAGAAAAGAACCTTAGAAGAAGTAGAATTTGGTTACACATAAAAATGTGCTTTAAGGATTTTCAAGCATGAAAAATACCTTAAGGTAACTTTGAGATGCTCCTTGGATTAATGTTGGTTTAGACAACCTCCTCGGAGTATATGTTGATGCCGAATTGCTATGGTTGTGCTAGGAAGAGTTTTACTTCAAGGCTTGACAAGAAATGCTAGGAAATTACCTTAAAGATGAAGATAGAAGTTAAAACTCCATTAATGGACTTAAGAGCTTCAAAGGAAGAAGATGAAGAAGAAGAAGAAGAAGAAGAGAGGAGACTTACCAACCGGTTGCAAGGAGAGAATGAATTGGAATTGCAACCATATAACTTGGCAAGAACGGAAGGAATTTGATTTGTTAATTTAATGTTAATTTGACTAGTCTTTTCATTAGTTTATTTCATAGGTTATTGGCTCAATAAATGCCCATGTTCTATGCTCATTTTCGGCCATGTGATGAGACAAGGCAAGGTGGAAGAAAATAATGTAAGCCAAATGACAAGGAAATTTAGGTAAGGTTTGTTCTTTTGATTTTTCTATGTTTATGCTTGTCTTCTTCTTCCCTTGTAGGTGGATGAATTCAAGGGCTAAATGGGGCCTCTCAATCGGCAATGAAGAGCCAAGGACAAGCAAGGGATGGTCACTTGAATTTAAGAAATCAAAAAGTAGATTCTAGATCTACTTTTTGCTTTAATCATTTTGATTCTTGTATAGCTAACATGGCCTTGTTTCCTTGCAGAATTTCGACATCATGGAGGTCAAATGAGACCTACATTCTTTTGCCATTAAATATTATAGCACATGGGAAGGTGAGTCACCATGTTCTATGCCTTTTACAAGTCTTAAATGCAAATTTTATACTAGTTTTTAGGTAGAAAATCGGCCCCTATAGAGCCCCTTGTTTGACACTGCCTTTAGTTTATTTAGAGGTTCAATTTAACCCTATTTAAGATTCATAATTCGTGGCATGTCAAAAACTACATGGTAATTGCGTAAAACGCGTTTTAGTGACACCCGAAGGTGTGTTTTTGTGCTCTAAGGAAATTTTGGGGAATAAGTTGTCTTCTTGAGTTCCAAGTGTTTATAAACATTTATTATAGTAAATAATGATATATTAAGATGTTACATTGAGTTATGTGGGGTTACATCAACCCATGTCATAATTTTCGGGCTATCGAGACACTCCCGGGCAAAAAGGAGCGTTAAGAAATCCTCTGAGGTTTTGTTGAATTTTGAGAAACCACTTCGTGGTTCTCTTTAGGATGGTCAATAATGATGTTAGGAACTCTAAGAATTAATTTTATAGGAGTTCGTGCCACCTCGGCACTCCTCCGGGCTTTTCGTGCTTTAAGGGGCGTGCGTGAGCACTCCCGAGCGTTTTGCGTTTTGACTAAATATAGCTTAGGGATCATGTTTATATATTCATAATGAGTGTATGACCATTTGGTTTGAGTTTTAGAAGGTCATACAAGGTCATGCTTGATCATATGTTTCTAAGGTGTTTTAGCGTTTATGGTGAAACGACTATTTTTACGTAACGTTCTCATGCATGGGTTTGCATGCGTACATGAAATGATTTATATTTGGATTATTTCCCATTAAATAATGGTTTTATAATGTTAATTAGATTTGGGGTATTTCAGATAGCTCTTGTATACAGCTTTGTAAATTATCTAGGAGGTTTGCTCTGACTTTTCCTGGACTCAGGATTTCACATCCCATTTTATTCAATAGCATCATACACTCCCCTACTTCCACATTAATATCCACTATTTGTCCCTTCTCATTTCTGGCAGTTGTTTTCTTTTCTAGAGCGACACTTACTGGTGTAGTGTGAAAAAGATTCCCAAATATATTAATATTACTTCCAGGAGTGCTAGATCGTCGTGGTTCTAATTTATCAATTTGGGACATTGAAGTTCCCGGGACGTATGTGCTTTCCTGCATGGGGACTTTAATACTGGGGCTTTGATTATATAAGCCGTCCTTTTTTCTCCCTTTTTCTCTTGGGATTGATTTCGGCGCCTGGTATCCCCCTCTTCTCCTTGGGATTATTTACAAGTCAGTAATCGTATCCGCACATGCACACGTGGTGAGAGACTCATCTACTCGCTCCTCGACCTATATCGGGAACTGGTTTCCTTCAATTTCGACATTAATTGACACCTCTTCATTATTCTGTCTTCCTTCTCCACGGTTTAGGCTACCAGAGCGCTGCCCGTAATTCCCAATGTTCTCCTCATCATTATCGGCATTTTGGCAGCTGCCCTCCTCACTTCTCGATTCACTCCCTTTCTCCTTCTCTAGGTTTGTTTCATTTACCCGGTGGTCCTTACTTTTTGTGGCTCCATCTTCATTAATGATAATCGGTTCCTTTCGTGATTGATGCACCGATTCCTCCTGCCCCACTCCCCAGTGTGGGCCCCCTTTACTTGGCTTTTGATCCTTCAACTCCTTCCGTGTTTCTTGCATAAGTTGGATTATGCACTCCTCCGACGTGATCGGAGATTCACCAGAATCAGGTGGCCCTGTTTCAGAGATCGATACTGCAAAAGTTTTCTCCCCCACTTGGACCTTGAGTTTCCAGTTGATAAACTGTAGAGTGGAAGTTTCTACTTGCACTTTCATTTCCGCATTTTCCACGACGTCGGAATCCCCTTCTTCCACCTTGACCACTTCCCCCACTAGGTTAGCAATACGAACAATATTACTTTTGCTCCACGCATGTAGTGGGATCCCCCGAACAAAGACCCACGTTCTCCTCTACTCTACTTGATCGTCCTCAGTCCATTTTCTCATGCTAATTCCATCCTGGCTTGCCTTGGTAGCAAGGACATTATTGACTGCTTCTGTAGTATTGAATACCATAAAAAATTTTCTCCTCGACAGTCCAAGAATACCAGCTAGTTCAGGCTACCAGCCCTGGA
>CM041777.1:309270906-309378828 GCA_023374045.1 Limonium bicolor | reverse complement strand
CGTTAACATAAAAATTGTAGAGGGATTTGAGATCTTTCAAAACAAGGTAAAGAACACGAAATTTGGCTGAGAAACTAAGAAGTTATGGCGAGACAAAGTTTACCTGATTTCAGAACAATTTGGAATTCTGGGTTACGGCTTTGCAGGGAGGCAACTTTGGATTGATTTTTTGGTGGATGTAGGAAGAGTTAGGTCAAGTGTGAGCTATGGTTGAAAAGAGGAGATTAAGGAGAAGAGAATGAAGAAGACGGCACTGGAAAATTCGAAAGGATGAGTGAGACACCGCCGTCACAAGTTAGGGCAAAATACTGGTGAGAATGAGAATACTTAGCCGATTTTGCTGGGAATTCCGGTGAGGCTGACGTGGCGGACACGTGTATGAGTCAGGAGAACCCTAGCCACGTCAGCAATCTACAAATATTTGACCCTAAACTTCATTCTATCATAACTTTGGCTAGGATGATCCGTTTTTGACGTTCTTTTTATCAATCTTCTTGGTTTTCCATAACCTTTTTATTGGTATAGGTTCATGGGCTGGTTTGACCATCCTCACAAGTCAACCCTAGCAAGGCTTTATAAGCTTTAGGGTTTCCATGATTTTATATTGACTTTTATGATTCAATTTAATGTTCCAACTCTTTCTAAAATCTTTATAATATACTTGGAGTGTTTAGAATTTTTTTTAAGATTTATTGACTTATAAATATTATTATTAAATTCATAATACTATATAATAATTATAGTAATCTAATATTTATTAATATTCTTTAGGGTTAAATAGAAGAAATCCCCTAATTTAATTTCCAATTCATATAGTAATATAATAATTTATTTTCATAATTCGATACAATAATTACTAATTAATAGTATTATTTATGGTTTAATAAAAGAAATCCCAATTTAGGGGTATTTCACTTCCCCTAATACATTATGACTAATATCATATGACAATTGATCGATGATCAACAATGTGACCGGTGGATGTTGATAAGTAATCGTTGGTTGTTGACTGACTATCAACGACCGTAGATCATTGACTGACCAATTATTTATTTTATCTCTTCGATATAGAATAACTAAAAAAATAAAAACCAATTCATTTCGATTAGTCTGTTACTTTTTACAATTCCATTCTGTTTTCCATCCAAAACTGAAATACCCCGAACTTAAAATGGTGATTAAATAATTCTAATATGATAATCGGGGGCCTAAGTATGTCTAAAGAATGTTGGTAAAGAAAATAAATCCGAAAGAAAAGAGAAAACGCCTAAAAAGCATAAAACGCAAAAATAAGCATTACGTGACCATAGGAGGAATACAACCTCGACAAGGGTCTTAGATGGATTTCTAAGGCTTAATAGTGCCTAATTAATATACAGGAACGATTCCCGAAGAAAACGGATCCATAAAATGAATTAAAAACGCTAATAAATCTTTAGCTCACGTTTTTTTAGAAAACACAAAAACGTGACTTTGAGTGGTCAAATGGACCCGTAAAAATTATAGTAAACCAAATAACTATAATTGAACATTAATGAAAGCTTAAGAACCATTAAAATTAATTACGAGAAAATTCCGGAAAACGGGTTCCGGTGAGTGAATAGTGTAAAAACTAGAACTTGTGGGGAGTTAGTGTAACAAAACCAAAATGACTTCCCCCATTTGTAAATAAAAATCAGAAAGTGGTGTGTGTGGGCTGAGTGGGACGGATGACTACTCCCCCCTTCCTATATTCATTTTATGCACAAAAGGACAAAAAACATAAAGCAAAAAGTAAATAAACCCCTCACTCTCCTCTCCCTCCTCCCATTTCCCTTCTTCCCCACTCTTTTCCTTGCCGATTTTCCCTCTTCTCCCAGCTGGAACGTTTTGGAAGGTGCTCTCATGGCTACTCTATCTTCTTTCGCATGCTCTAGCTACATCCATGCTCCAAATGCAAAATAAATCACATATTCTCCTTCCCCTCAACAAGCTCTACATTTCTCTCTTTTTAAAATCCAAAAATGATGAACTTCATCTCCATGGGTTTATCCCATTTGAAGAGAAATTGGTATCAACTTGAAGCTTGGAGTCTCCCCATTAGTTTAAGGTAAAAAGTTCCCAAAGAAAAACCCATTTTCTCCTTTCCATGGTGGTGGCCGATTTTCACCCCTTTTAATACCTTGTTTTCCTTCTAGATTTGATCATTCATTCAAACCTCCAATGTTGGTTGGAAGCCTTTCCTTCATTGTTGATCAAAAACCCATTTCTAGGGTTTCCAAGGTAATTACCCATCTTAGTGTCTTAAGCACCTTAATTAATGAGTTTGGTGTCTTTGCTTAAACTCATTTCCTTTACTTGATGATTGGGCTGGAGCTTGGCAATTGCATTGCCCCACTTGACCGAAATGAGAAGAGGAGGAGAAGGAGAATTAAAAAGGAAATTTGATGAGCTTAAGGTAAGAAATCTACCTTAACTACTATCTTAATGTTTTAGAAATTTTGGGATGGGAAAATAAAAGATGAGACAAAATCTGGAGCAAAATTGTGTTTGTTTGAGGCTAGGAGGAATTTGTGAAATTGTTGGTTGATCTAAGGGCCTTTGAGCCAAGTTGCTTGAATATGTTTATATTGTTGGTTTAGTAAGTTTTGATGAAGTGTTGTGTGCTGGTAGGACCCTTCATGGGTGTGCCTAGTTTTGGATTGAATTAGGCGAAGATTGGTGAATTTGGATATGCTAGGTTTGTAAGTAAGTTATGGCAAAATTTTGGTAGAGATAAAGTGTTCTTGGAGTTGATATGGGTGAGAACAAACTTGGAAATTAACTGGGTGTTGTAAGGAATTTATTTGGGTTAGTTAACCACCCTTGAGTGGATGTAATAGTTGAGAGAAAGAGGGAGTGCAAAAATCTGTAGCAAGTTAGTGTATTAGTGCCTTGGAGTTTGGAGAGAAACTGGGTTATAAAGCCTTGAAGGAAATGAAGAGATTTTGGGAAATAGAAAGGAGGATGCCTAAGATGAATTGGGTATGGTCAATAAGTGATTTGGTAATGTGGTAGGAGGTTGTAAACTATCAAGAAGAAGTTAGAAATGAATTAGTGTGCAAATTACAAAATTGTGAGAAGTGGAATTTGTGAAATTGGGCAAGAATTTGAGTAAGGATTGGACCAATGATTTAAGGAGTTTTAAGGAGTGTTTTAGGGTGTTTATACATGTACAAAACATGTGGAAAGATTGGGGAATGATTAAGTGTGGATTAAGGTTGGAATAGAGGTTGAAAAATAACCTTATAGCAGCTTTTTAGCAGGGTCCGGGACTTTAGGGCCGGACCAAGTCCCGGACCAAGCATAAAAACGCCCCGAAACTTGAGAAAACAGGTGGTCCGGGACCCTAGTCCAGGACTAGGACCCGGACCAGGTAGAAAATCAGGCCGAGAGTACGAAAACATTTTGGTCCGGGACTTTGAGTCCGGACCAAGTCCCGGACCACCCCCAAAAATGTGCCGAAAGTGGTTTTAAGGGTTCTAAACATGGGGGATTGATTGGTAATGGTTTTAGATGATGTTTAGGAGTTGTTTGGTGACTTGTAAAGGTCTTAAGAAGCTTTAACAATTTTTGAAAATGAGTGAGAAGTAAGAACATAAATTGACAAGAGCAAAACTAAGTATAACGGGAGAACGGGGTAAGTACGGGAGTAGTAGTTATTTACCTACCGTAAAGTATTGACGTTAATGGAACCATTTGACATATAATCAGTGGTTCGAGAGTAAGACTCAAGGAACGTGAGGTGACACAGTAAAGTTAAATCAAGGTGCAAGGTATGATTTTCTCATGCCCTTTATGCTAATCGTGCTACGTTGATTTGTGTGCCGGCTTAATCAAGATAAAAGCATGAAAACGATTTATTGCTTGATATGTTGGTATTGAAGAATGATGTATGAACTAACATACTTGAATGGTTGTGTAATCTAACTTAGTGTTAGAGACCGACTCTTAAGTGAGTGTTGTGATTAGTGACTCGTAGGAAGAGTCATGTTGCGAATTAATGAAAATGTGGAAACGCACTAAAACTATCAAACCAAGAAATGAAAATGTAAACATATGAACTCCCTAGAATGTGAGAGAGTGTACGGGATTAGTAAACTCCCGACAACGGTTAGAGAATCGAATTGATTTAATCCACAAAACAATTAATAGTGGAAGTATATAAGGAACCTATATTTAGAGGATTGGTGATGGTTCAAGACATGAACCTTGAGAGAATTAAAGAATGTTAAGGGATCACCAAACCCCTTAGAAAGATAGTCAACCCACAATGAGAGCATTCAACTAATATGAATAATGTCCCGAACATGAGAGTATTCGATACGTTGGAGGAACCCTTAAATCTGAGAATACTAGACATTGGAAATTCCCTAAGCTATTAGAGGATATCGAGAGAGATACTTCTAGGATAATCCATGTGATTTAAAATATAACTCGTGAGACGAGTGTTGGGAATTTGAGTAGTCCGGAAGAAAAACGGACCTTGAGAATTTGAGGAACTAGGTGTATAGTTTCGTTTGATTGTAAGCCCGATGGTGAGTCTTGTTCATGACTCTGCCCAGAGGTCATGGGCAATGACTTAAAAGATGCCTTTATGAATTTGAGAATTTGATTGAGAACTTGATTTGAGAATTTGAGAATTTGAGATGAGGGGTTGAGATTTGAGTGTGAGAATTGAGATTGAATTGAGATTGAGAACTTGAGAAGTTGAGTAGATTGAGAATAGGAGAACTTGATTAAGAGTATACCCAAGAGAGTGGGTAAGACAAGAATTGATTAAGGCATAGTGAGGTAGAAACCCTCAGGCCTATGTGTATGATAATATAAACTACCCCTGATGTTGAGTTAGTGTTGTATTCAATCTCGAGATGAGTATGCTAATGTATATATAAATGTATTGTTGCCTTGCATGTTGATTGGATTAAAATGAATGGCATGTTCTCGACCAAATAGTCGGCGTACCCCCGTTAGCACGCGGGGTATGCGAATTCCATATGCAGCAATTTACTGAGCCCCTAGGGGCACCGTTTTTATTTTCCAGGTACATTGAAGCTGATCACAGTCCAAGAGTGTAAGACGGGGTTGCTGTATAAGCATGGGTAGTTGGCTAGGAATGTTTTATTCATTGAAATGTTGAATTTTGAGTCCGAATTCTTATCGGCAGACTTGAGAATTGTAGATACTCAGTATAGAACAGAATTGGGGTTGTATTTGTATAATATGGAATTGAAGTTTATATTGGGTTTGAGATTTGATTAAGGAATGGAATGTATCATTTGTATAGAGTACTTGGTATAATAATCCATTGGACCAATATTGTATTTGAATTGTTGTATTGGATTTGGCCTTGTTAGTCACATGGGTGACTAACGACATTGTACTGCCCACCGTTGGTAGCTTGATTTCCGCTGCTTTGATGTTGGTAACTGAGACGGGTTAGGAGTTAATGATTAGATTACCCTTAGGGGTGTTACAAAAAGTGGTATCAGAGCGATACTTCGCTCTGATGGCCGAAATACCAAGTTTAGGAAAATACCGAGTTAGGTATTAGAGACTTAGGGCTAAGGGTTGAGTGTTAGCGTGTGAGATACGCTAGTTAGGCACTTCCTGGTGAACTGGAAACCTACAATAACCATACCCGCCCTCCGCAACCCACGGTATAAAGTTGGGAAAAGAACACCAGAGAGATGGAAAGACCTCTCATACTCGGGGAAACCCGATCTGGCAGTTACAAATAAACTTTGTAAGGGAAAGAACCAGTCATTCGGTAGATTCCAAGAACTGGAAATCCACGAGATGGTTCCCGTTGGAACAACAACAACCACACTTATTGGTAGAAGATTGAAGATCCTAACCATAGGATAATGAAATTTGTGGCACCATGGAGCGATGTGCTTCGCAGTCACGAGAACCATGCGTAGCCGGCAAGAAGGGAAGCATAACCGCACAATTGAGCAGAAAAGCGGAGTAACAAAACCCTAGACCAGAGAGTCTACGGACTGCAAACGTTTGAAGGAATTAGTCAGGTTGGATAACTCCAAACCTACAACGCCAAGAGGTTGTAACGTCTGAAGGACATAACTTAGACAGCTAAGAGAATATCTATGGGATACCTCCCGATAGGACTACAAGTAGTTCCTAGGGTTAAGTCAAACCTCGGTAACCACAGTACAAGTGTGGGAACGAGCAACAAAACAAGGTACACGGGGGCCTCTAGGACCAGGAAGCACCCGGATCAACGACAACCATGTCTAGAACACCGAGAAGTTACTCAGGAGATTGATCACTAAGACCAAAAGATCAAAGGAAGATCCAGTACAACCACCAAATTCGGATGGAAATGATATCATAACCGGTATGTGATACCCTGAAAAACAACCTACCCGCGCACTTGCTAGGGCAAGTGCAGCAACAATAGAGCTATTTGGAAAAAATTTAATGACCAACAAGAACTTACTAAAGTACCACCATGACAATGCAGCAAATATAGGATCACCAATCCTACGAAGTTGAAACAATGAAACCTTGGGAAGGCCTAATGACCCGACCATAGTCTTGAAAGGACATACCAGTCAGCGAGAAGCTGGACTTGGTCAGGACCTCAGACATTACAACACCATGGAAATCTTCTTTCAAATCCAGATTTTCCTTTCAAACACAAACTTTTCTTTTACACCCAAATATTTCTTTTAAACCTTAGATTTTAAACCAAATCAGAGAATCAAGGTAAGTTATCATAGAATGATACAAGAGGAGTTTGCTATAGAATACTTCACCTAGGCGTGTGACGAGCACTATGTGTACCAAAAACGGGTGTGGGACGACCACACTCTAAAGGAGCTTGTGGGCCTGACAGTCCTTTTTGTGAGTTAGTCAGGTAAGTGGTAACGTGCCAATAAGGTACCCCACGTATGTATACAAGTAGTGTACGAGACATGGGAAGTAGTTGACTCCATTTTACAAACCATAAGGTAAATTCAAACTGAAACAGTTGGACACCTCGAACGATCGAAGGAACCCAGATAAGTGTATAAAGATAAAGGAGTCAAGAACTCACTTCAGGAGAATGATTAAGAGTTAAGATGTGCGAGAAGCACTAACAATTGAGTAAAGACATTGGATATGTCTCTAAAAATCTTGAAGTAAATGCATGAAACAACCTGAATGAATACCCGGTCTAAACTCAGTTAGGCAAATGCCTAACATGAACACGCCAAAGTTCAATGGATAAGATAAAATACCCAGAGTGATCATATAAGATACCGGAGAATACCATTCATCACCGAAGAGGATATCAAACCGGTCGAAACATAAGAGAAGTACCCATGGTCCACCCTAAAAACGGGAGGCATTATAACCCTAAACGGGACAATTTGAAATCCAGAACCGTAGTGCAGAGTAAACTGAGTATACTCATAAGTTAGCCAAAGGTAATGGCATAACTTGATAACACCCAGGATCAATCCTTGAAGGGTGACGAACTAAATGTCGGGATAAAAACACAAGGATTAGAATGAACACTTGGTAAGAACACCAAAAAGATCCCACTTGATAGGGGATACCCTAAATTGACAATTAACATTGATAGTATCACAACACCTGAAGGGCCATTAATAAATGGAAGCGTGATGCGACGATCTTATCATGGAGCCCCGTATTACCTTCAAACCAATTGATGGTATACGAAGGTCTAACCACTTGTGAACAGCCTAAGATGAGCAGAGCTCTAGGTAATGCGGCATGTAAGCCGTCCAGCAACTACGAGATGTGGATACAAGGTTGCAAGACCTAACTGAAACCATAAGGAGAATTGCTGGTAGTGGCACAAGTAATATTGTTTGATAAGTAACGAGCAAAGATACCCCTCGTTGATGTGAGACCGCGAGGGCGGTGAACAAATAGCTTCCAAAGAAGAGGATCTCATCAGTGAATGTCAGAAAATACATCTCTTTCAGAACTACCAATGTAGTGAAGCTTAAGCATACAACTACTACCAAGCGATGTGGAAATAAGCGGTTATAGCAATTATTGAAAGCCGAGGAGTAATCGGTTAAGAAGAAACACCGTAGGTGTATGACGTAAAGTGTAAAGCCAATAACGCTCAAGGAGCTCAGAAACAGAAAGAATACTATATTATGTAAACAGCCAAGTAAATGGCGAACCATAGTATATATGGTAGAAATAAATGAGCAGAAGTTAATGTAATAGCGGATGCCTTGGAAACCATGTCGTAAATGAATACGAACATGGTGCGTAGCAAGCGACCAACGTATGTCAATAATCACACAATGACATGGAGACGCTAAATAAGAGATGGTAAATAGACCGGACAACAAGCCAGGAGTCTGCACCAAGTGATGGAACACCTCACAGAGGTAGCAACGTTCATTCCTATTACAGTAACATAAGGAACTGGAAGTATATGCTAAAAGGATCAAGAGATAAATGAAGTAAGAAACCACGGGATAAGAATACCCGATTGATGAATAACCAACCGTACTGGATACAGAAGCGTTGTAAACACACCAATGAACATGGCACAAGCTAGTTAAGCGAAAGCTTAGAAACAACCGTGCGGCCTAAGGCCAGAGAAGCACGAAGGGTGTGGAACACACCAACAATCACAAGATGTGAATTCCACCGGAATAAACAGAAGGAAACCTATGAATATTTAGAAGACTGATGCATAGAAATGCAAGGTCGTACATAAAGAACACTTGTAAAGAATCAAATAAGTGGGCATAATTCAGAAACCACTGACAACAGAGGAAGCACTACATGCTAAGTAGTGGCTCAACCTCAACCAACAACATGTCGGAAGAATCAACTGAATGATCACGAAAGTATACAACAGTATGTACAATAGATTCCCAAAGAGCTGGATAGAAAACATATAGCTCCTTGGGTTCACGTACGGTAAAAAATACCACACTTGATTGATAAACCTTATCCCCAAGACAAAAAGGGTTAAAAGGGTAAGGTATAACACATTAAGGATAACGAGAAGGGGGAATAAACCCAAGTTATCAGTGTCGTGCAGCAGAAGCTAGTGGGCCCAGAGTTCTAAGGTGAAATATACCTTGCGAATAAATGACTAATTATCAAGGCCTTGAAGCCTCTAAGGCTAGAACCGAACCTGGTTAAGAGTTAACAAACTCCAATGAAAATTTTTGGTGTAGGGACTAACCGACAATACGGTTAAAACCCTTTGATCAGGGAACATTGTATAATAGACTGCATGGAAGTTAGAACACTCCATGACGGCTGAACTCCTTAGACCAAGGTCCAATGTTGACACATGGTAGATTACGTGGGTGTAATCCCCTTTTAAGGGGGGTAGAACAAAAACCGTGAAGTGTATGTTTTACGTAATAAGTGCATAAACTACAGTGCACATAGCGTAGGAGAATTTGTTTTGATGATTGGTACTTATGTTACGTAAACATACGTATCCATTCATTGTGTAAATTTTGGTTATTTATGAAATTGGAAGTGAAAAGGAGTAGAGAAACTCCAAGGGAATGAAACCCCCGATCGATAATGGTATGAGACATGAGCCGGTATGAAACCGGTGTTGAGAAATGAGTACGTTTAGGAGATTTAATGAGTACAAATCGGTATGAAACCGATGTAGAACCTAGTGGGAATTGAGTCCCCTAGGTGATTTGATTTGATTTTACTTGTGAATAAATTGGAGGATAGAACATTAACTTGAATTACGCTTCTGAATTTCTTAGGTAAAGTACTTGGAGATAACTTGAGTAATAATTGATGAGATGATTAGTAGGTGAGTAAAAGAATTCTAGAAACTGAAAAATGTACTGATGGGTGATTATGACTACCAAGATTAAGAAGATAGAAAATGGAATAATGATTGACTATTTGATTGTGTGAATTGAGGTGGGAGGTGGAACTTGATTTGCTAGCGATCAAGGGAAACCGAACACAAATTGGGGTGGATGGATAGTTCAACACCGATGCTGGTCACATTGAGGTTGAATGACTCTTGAAGCTCCTTATAAGTGGTCACGAGTAATAACGCTAGTAATAGGTGTAATTATCATAAATTGGAGGAGTTGTATTGAGTTTTCAAAATAAATTTCCAAACTGATTTGGTACAAATGATTTACTTCAAATCGAGAATGAGGATCGGTTTTGAAACCACTCCCATGGGTGCTAGTTGGACCTTCTCAAGGCTAGGCACCAGTATCGGGTCGAACCTGGGAAGTAAGGCTAGTTGTGAGCCGGTGGGAGTGAGGATTAGTTTTGAAACCGCTGTCACCCGCCGTGGCTGTGGCCTTAAGTCTTGATGACCGATTGAATGGTGGGCGTGTGTTTTGTATTTTTGCAAAGGCAGCTAGATATGAGTAGTCCAGTGTGGGGAGAGTACCCAAGTTGTAGCCTGAGGAACTCTAGATGTGCAAATGAATTTGATCAGAACCAAAGGACCGTAGGGCCAGAGAGCGTAAGTCCCCGAAGGCATGAGGGCCATGAACCAGAAAGCATAAGTGTTCAAACGTGACCGGTACCTGAGGGATCACTCGATATGGGAGAAGAATTGTGTCCCTTCTTTATCTACGGATGGACCCCATTTGGAAAAAGAATATTTTTGATTGCTATGCATGCAGTGACATGTTGTTTGGATGTGTGGTATACATTGAGTCATACATTGGAGTATGTGAGGTTGTATAGAGGTTATAACCTTAGCATAGAGTATCTATGTGAGTAACTATATTAGATTTACCAACTTTGAGGGCAAAGTTTTTTAAGGGGGGTAGATTGAAATATCCCGAACTTAAAAATGGTGATTAAATAATTCTAATATGGTAATTGAGGGCCTAAGTGTGCCTAAAGAATTTTGGTAAAGAAAATAAATCCGAAAGACTAGAGAAAACGCTTAAAAAGCATAAAACACAAAAATAAGCGTTACGTGACCATAGGAGGAATACGACCTCTACAAGGGTCTTAGATGGATTTCAAAGGCTTAATAGTGCCTAGTTAATATATAGGAACAACTCCCAAAGAAAACGGATCCATAAAATGAATTGAAAATCTAATAAAGCTTTAACGCACGTTTTTTGAGAAAACCCGAAAACGCGACTATGAGTGGTCAAATGGACCCGTAAAAATTATAGTCAACCAAATAACTATGATTGAACATTAATGGAAGCTTAAGAACCATTAAAATTAATTAAACGAGAAAATTCCGGAAAACGGGTTCCGGTGAGTGAATAGTGTAAAAACTAGAACTAGTGGGGTGTTAGTGTAGCAAAACCAAAATGACTTCCCCCATTTGTAAATAAAAATCAGAAAGTGGTGTGTGTGGGAGAGTGGGATGGATGACTACTCACCCCCTTCCTTAATTCATTTTATGCACAAAGGGACATAAAGCATAAAGCATAAAGTAAATAAACCCCTCACTCTCCTCTCTCTCCTCCTATTTCCCTTCTTCCCCTCTCTTATTCTCTGCCGATTTTTCCCTCTTCTCCCAGCAGGAACGTTTTGGAAGGTGCTCCCATGGATACTCTATCTTCTTCCTCATGCTCTAGCTACATCCATGCCCCAAATGCAAAATAAATCAATATTCTTCTTCCTCTCACCAAGCTCTACATTTCTCTCTTTTCAAAATCCAAAAATGATGAACTTAATCTCCATGGGTTTAGCACATTTTAAGAGAAATTGGTATCAACTTGAAGCTTGGAGTCTCCCCTTTGGTTTAAGGTAAAAAGTTCCCAAAGAAAAACCCATTTTCGCCTTTCCATGGCGGTGACCGATTTTCACCCCTTTTCATGCCTTGTTTTCCTTTTTGATTTGATCATTCATTCAGACCTTAAATGGTGGTTGGAAGCCTTTCCTTTATTGTTGATCAAAAACCCATTTATAGGGTTTCCAAGGTAATTACCCATCTTAGTGTCTTAAGCATCTTAATTAATGAGTTTAGTGTCTTTGCTTAAACTCATTTCCTTTACTTGATGATTGGGCTGGAGCTTGGCAATTGCATTGCCCCACTTGACTGAAATGAGAAGAGGAGAATTAAAAAGGAAATTTGATGACCTTAAGGTAAGAAATCTACCATAACTACTATCTTAATGTTATAGAAATTTTAGGATGGGAAAATAAAAGATGAGAAAAAATCTGGAGCAAAATTGTGTTTTTTTTAGGCTAGGAGGAATTTGCGAAATTGTTGGTTGAGCTAAGGGCCTTTGAGCCAAGTTGCTTGAATATGTTTATATTGTTGGTTTAGTAAATTTTTATGAAGTGTTGTGTGCTGGTAGGAACCTTCAATGGGTGTGGCTAGTTTTGGATTGAATTAGATGAAGATTGGTGAATTTGGATATGCTAGGTTTGTAGGTAAGTTATGGCAAAATTTTGGTAGAGATAAAGTGTTGTTGGAGTTGATATGGGTGAGAACAACCTAGGAAATGAACTGGGTGTTGTAAGGAATTTATTTGGGTTAGTTAACCACCCTTGAGTGGATGTAATAGTTGAGAGAGAGAGGGAGTGCAAAAATCTGTAGCAAGTTAGTGTATTATGCCTTGGAGTTTGGAGAAACTAGGTTATAAAGCCTTGAAGGAAATGAAGAGATTTTGGGAACTAGAAAGGAGGATGCCTAAGATGAATTGGTTATGGTCAATAAGTGATTTGGTAATGTGGTAGGAGGTTGTAAACTATCAATAAGAAGTTAGAACTGCATTAGTGTGCAAATTGCAAAATTGTGAGAATTGGAATTTGTGAAATTGGGCAAGAATTTGAGTAAGGATTCGACCAATGATTTAAGGAGTTTTAAGGAGTATTTTAGGGTGTTTAAACATGTAAAAAACATGTGGAAAGATTAGGGAATGATTAAGTGTGGATTAAGGTTGGAATAGGGGTTGAAAAATGACCATATAGCAGCTTTTTAGCAGGGTCCCGGAGTTAAGGGCCGGACCAAGTCCCAGACCAAGCATAAAAACACCCCGAAACTTGAGAAAACAGGTGGTCCGTGACCCTAGTCCAGGACCAGGACCCGGAACAGGTAGAAAATCAGGCTGAGAGTACGAAAACGTTTTGGTCCGGACCAAGTCCCGGACCACCCCCAAAAATGTGCCGAAAGTGGTTTTAAGGGTTCTAAACATGGGGGATTGATTGGTAATGGGTTTAGATGATGTTTAGGAGTTGTTCGGTGACTTGTAAAGGTCTTAAGAGGCTTAAACAAGTGTTGGAAATGAGTGAGAAGTAAGAACATAAATTGACAAGAGCAAAACTAAGTATAACGGGATAACAGGGTAAGTACGGGAGTAGTAGTTATTTACCTACCGTAAAGTAGTGACGTTAATGGAAACATTTGATATGTAATCAGTGGTTCAAGAGTAAGACTCAAGGAACATGAGGTGACACGGTAAAGTTAAATCAAGGTGTAAGGTATGATTTTCTCATGCCCTGTATGCTAACCGTGCTACGTTGGTTTGTGTGTTTGTGTGCCGGCTTAATCAAGATAAAATGAAAACAATTTATTGCTTGAGATGTTGGTATTGATGCACGATGTATGAACTAACATACTTGAATGGTTGTGTAATCTAACTTAGTGTTAGAGACCAACTCTTAAGTGAATGTTGTTTGATTAGTGACTCGTAGGAAGAGTCATGTTGCAAATTAATGAAAACGGGACACACACTAAAACTATCGAACCAAGAAACGAAAATGTAAACATATGAACTCACTAGAATGTGAGAGAGTGTACGGATTAGTAAACTTCTGATGATGGTTAGAGAACCGAATTGATATAATCCACTAAACAATCAATAGTGGAAGTATATAAGGAACTTCTATTTAGAGGATTGATGATTGTTCAAGACATGAACCTTGAGAGAAGTAAAGAATGGTAAGGGATCACCAAACCCCTTAGAAACATAGTCGACCCACAATGAGAGGATCCGACTAATATGAACAATGTCCCGAACAGGAGAGTATTCGATACGTTAGGGGAACCCTTAAATCTGAGAATACTAGACTTTGGAAATTCCCTAAGCTATTAGAGGATATCGAGAGAGATACTTCTAGACTAATCCATGTGATTTCAAATATAACTCCGAGAGAGGAGTGCTGGGAATTTGAGTAGTTCGGTAGAAGAACGGACCTTGAGAATTTGAGGAACTAGGTGTATAGTTCTGTTTGATTGTAAGCCCGATGGTGAGTCTTGTGTATAACTCTGCCCGGAGGTCATGGGCAATGACTTAAAAGATGCCTTTGAGAATTTGATTAAGAACTTAATTTGAGAATTTGAGAATTGTGATTGAGGTTGAGATTTGAGTTAAGTGGAGAATTGAGATTGAGTTTGAGATTGAGAACTTGAGTCGAGATTGAGAATAAGAGAACTTTATTAAGAGTAACCCAAGAGAGTGGGTTAGACATTGAAGAATTGATTAAGGCATAGTGAGGTAGAAACCCTCGAGGCCTATGTGTATGATAATATAAACTAACCCCTTGATGTGTGAGTTAGTGTTTGTATTCAATCTCGAATATTGATTGTGCTAATGTACATATATAATGCATTGTTGACTTGCATGTTGATTGGATTAAAATGAATGGCATGTTCTCGACCAAATAGTCAGTGTACCCCCATTAGCACGCGGGGTATGCGAATTTCATATGCAGTAATTTGCTGAGCCCCTAGGGGCACCATTTTTATTTTCCAGGTACATTGAAGCTGATCACCATCCGAGAGTGTAAGACGGGGTTGCTGTATAAGCATGGGTAGTTGGTTAGGAATGTTGTATTCATTGAAATGTTGAATTTTGAGTCCGAATTGTTATCGAAAGACTTGAGAATTGTAGATACTCGGTATAGAATAGAATTGGGGTTGTATTTGTGTAATATAGAATTAAAGTTTGTATTGGGTTTGAGATTTGATTGAGGAATGGAATGTATCGTTTGTATAGAGTAATCGGTATAATAATCCATCACACCGATATTGTATTTAAATTGTTGTATTGGATTTGGCCTTGTTAGTCACGTGGGTGACTAACGACATTGTAATACCCACCATTGGTAGTTTGATTTCCGCTGCTTTGATGTTGGTAATTGAGACGGGTTAGGAGTTAATGATTGGATTAGCAGTAGCGGTGTTTCAAAACAAAAGTGAAGAAACATTGGAAATAGCCCTATTGATTATCCTCCCCACCTCGGCTCCTTCCGTATGCCAGTCATGCCACTCTTTACTATCTCCAGTCTCTCTTCCCCAAGCGCCGTGAATAATGATTGTGTCACTTGGGGTTGGGGCAGTGTCAGAGTGAAGACCGACTTGCCCGAGATGTGATATGATTCAGAATACATACAGGAAAGGAAGAACGAAGGGAACCCATGAAGTGAAGAAGAACGAAGAAAGAAACTGACTGAATTAACTCTACTAACTGTTACAGAAAACTCACATTACAAAACAGGACTCCTAACACTAGATACTAAAGAAACTAACGGTCATAAATAATCCTCTTAAATACTAGCTACACAGCTCACATATACAGACTCTAAATATATCGTAACACCCCCTCTTGAAGTTTACATTATGTAAACTTTGAACATGAGTGTTGTTGTCCTACATTTCTACCATTCCCAACTTCTGATTGACAAGGGGACAATATTTACCAGTTAAAGTTTTTGTTAGAACATCAGCTAACTGCCGTCGGGATGGAACAAACTGCACCGCTATTACTCCTTCCTAAATCTTCTGTTGCATGAAATGGCCGTCCACTTCAATATGTTTTTTTCTCTCGTGGAACATGGGATTTCATGCGATGTAAACTGTTGACTGGCTATCTGACTTTAGTGGTACTGGCAGGACGTCCTCCACTCCGAGCTCGCATAAAACTCTGGACAACCAACTCAGCTCAGCTGTAGCTTGCCTCATGGATCGGTACTCCGCTTCTGCAGATGAAAGAGCAACGCTGCCTTGCTTCTTCGCTTTCTAGGACAGCGGTGAACCACCAAGCTCGACATAATATCCGCTGATAGATCTCCTCACATTCGGGTATCTAGCCCAATCTGCATCGCAATACGCAGACAAACGAAATTCAGATCATTTATTAAAGAAAAGTCCATTACCTGTTGTTCCTCTGATATATCTGAGTACATATAAGGCCGCCTTCCAGTGTAGATCGGTGGGTTGTTGCAAGAACTAGCTTAAATATTGAATGGAGAAATAGAGATCAGGGCGAGTATGAGCAAGTAAACTGATCTTCCCCTCTAACTTTCTGTACATCAGCAGTTCCAATAAGGGATTTCCTACCTCATTGAGCAGTTTGACATTAAGTTCCAGGGGACTTGTTACTATTTTTCCATTGTGGTAATTAAATTCCTGCACTAGATTTTCAGCATAATTTTTCTGTACACCAATGATTCCATCAGAAATATGAATAAAGTGTATACCAAGAAAATTGTTAAGTAGTCCTAGATTCTTTATTCTGAATTCATCGTGTAGCTTACGTTTTATCATTCTTATTGTCTCTAGATCACTTCCTGTCAAGAGTATGTCGTCTACATAGACTGCAAGGAAAATAGTTTTCTTTTCTCTTTTCCTAAAGAAGAGGGAATAATCGTTAAGTGACTGCTGAAAGCCATGGTGTGTAAAAAGAAATTTAATTTCTCATGCCACTGTCAGGAGGCTTGCTTTAAACCATACAATGACTTCTTGAGTCTAACACTTGATTTTCTTTCTGTTTTACATACGCTAAAGTAGAGGTGATCATCTCGGCGGGCGGGCCGGGTTTGGGCTAGGCCAGGGAGTTTTTTTGGGCCCGTCGGGCCTATTCATGGAGACCGAGCCCAGTTTTTTATATCTTCGGGTCGCGCCGGGCTAGGCCCGACTTTTTTTAACTATGCCGGTGCTTAGCCCGCTTATTTACTTATTTTTATTCTTTAAATTAAAAAAATGAAAAAAATATATATTTAATTTCAAAATCATTATTATATATATAAATTTGAGTAAATTTTATATTATATGTATAGTAAATATAATTTTGATATATGTATTATATAAAATAACATAAGATATACATTATTTTATATATATTTTAAAAAATAATAAATAATATTGAAAACCGGGCCTGGGCGGGCTCGGCCCGCGGACTTGAAAATTTGCCACGGCCCGGCCCGGTTTTTTATTCGGGCTCATTATTTTGTCTAAGCCCGCCCGGACAGCCCGTCGGATTCAGGCCTACTGGGCTTTTGTTGGGCCGGGTCACCGGGGTGGATAGGTTTTGAGCAGCTCTACCCTAGAGGCAAGACCATATACACTTCTTCCTTTAATTCCCATGCAAAAAGCCATTATTGATGTCTAATTGATAAATGTCCCAATCCCTTTTACATGCTACAGCCACTAAGGCCCTAACAGTAGAGAACTTAACCACCGGGGAAAAGGTTTCTAAATAGTCTATGCCATACCGCTGAGTATAACCCTTCACTACCAATCTAGCCTTGTGGCTTTCCAGTGACCCATCTGCCCTATTCTTTAATTTATATACCCATTTGCACCCAATGGCTTTTTTGCCTTTTGGTAATTCAACTATTTCCCAAGTTCTGTTTCTTTCTAGAGCATGGAATTCTTCTTTCATTGTCCTAACCCAGTTTTTATCAGCTATTGCCTCACTAAAGTTAGATGGTTCTATCTGTTTTTCTACAGTTTCAGCATTGACGCATATTGTATTTAAATCAGTGGGAGAAACAGACTTGGCAGTTTCATGCATTGCATTTAATTCAGAGGGAATAATAGAATTATCAGCAGCATCAGCAGTGATCATCGAACTAAAGGTATAAGAAAGATTGTTTTCAGGTAAATTAATGATTTCCTTGGCCTAATCAATGTATAGAGGCAATGATCATTAATGATAGCATGGTTTTTGTCATGCAAGCTATATTATCAAAACACATGATGCAGCAAGAAGTTTTACTAAGTCTATTATGTATAATTTCAGAGAAAAGATCTAAGGACTTAGCTGATTCCGTGGAAAATTCTCTAGTTTTGTTCGCACTTCCCACTACATAGTCTTGAAGATATCTTGGCATTTCTCTGTTCCGCATCGATCTCCTTGTTTGCATTGAATTGTCAGCCATGTTTGGTGTTGTGTGTGTGTCTCCTGGTGTTTGGTGTTCTGTCCTGTGCTCCTCTTGTTTTGTTCTCTGTACTTCTTTCCTTGGCTTCCTTGATGATTGTTTTCCTCAAAATCAAAGTTGCTCAAAGGTGCCAGTAAAGGGTTAGCAGGAAAAATAGTGTGTTCATTTCTCTAATTATTTTCAAGAATCTGTTATGTTTTATTTTCTTTACCTGGTTGTGGATGGAAAGGAAAAACATTTTCATAGAATCTCACATCCCTATTGACTATCACCTTGTCATACAATTTATACCCCTTTTTATTTGGAGCATAGCCTAGAAACACCCCTCTAACACAACGAGAAGCGAACTTGTCATGCAATTCATGATTAATATTGGCATTAGATAAGCATCCAAAACATTTTAGTTCCTCATATTTAGGCATGGAATTAAATATGATCTCAAAGGGTGTTTTTCCATGAACACTATCTAGGGGCATCCTATTGATCAAATGGGCAGCAGTAAGTACGCTCTCTCCCCAAAATTTAAGAGGTAACTGTGAATGAAACATGAGACTCCTTGCTGTTTCAAGGATGTGTCGGTGTTTTCTTTCCATAACCATGTTCTGTTGCGGGGTGTTAGGGCATGTAAGTTGATGAATGATTCCTTTTGTTTTCAGAAAATCAGTTGTGACCTTAGAAGATCCTAGGTCATATGCGTTATCTGTCTCATAATTTTAACATCCTTTCCAAATTGCTTCTTAATCATGCACAGAAAATCGATTATATGCCCAAATGCTTCTGATTTTAATTTACGTAACAGAACCCAAGTAGCTCTCGATCTGCCATCCACAAAAGTCAGAAAATATGCAAAACCATTGTGTGTTCTCTCCTTATATGGACCTCATACGTCTATATGCACAAGATCAAATGTATCGCTCACTGTTTCACTCTACTTAGGAAAAGGGGATTCTGTGAATTTTGGCTCTACAGCAAGACTCACAAAAAAATTGACGCTTGCATAGATGTTTGTCTACTAGATTTGATTGTCCGAGTTTATTCATGGGTAGATGTCCAAGTCTATGGTGCCACAAACTCAGAGTATCTTTACAATTAAATGTTGATACAATTCTATTTGTTGTGCATGAAAACACAACACTGTTTTTACAATCTTGACTACAATTCTTATCTAAAACGTAGATTCCAGACATTTGCTTTCCTATCTGATGCTCGAGTGAGTTTTTATATTCCTGAAATGAGCAACATAACTCATCAAATATAATTCTGCCCAACATTTCCTTTGCTAGCTTAGCTACTGAGATAAAATTGAATTTGAAACTAGGAGATATAGTACATTAGAGAGGGTTATTAGGTCATTTACTCTTACTATCCCAATTATTTGTACAGTTTGTGGGTGCCCATCAGGCATTTTTACTGCATGTGGTTGTTCTAGTTTCTTATAATTATCGAATAAACCGCAATCACAACACATATGTTGTGAGGCACCTGAATCTATCACCTAGTCTAAAGATGACCTAGTCTCTGAAGTTTCAATATTAAGCACATATAGTTACATCTAGGATGGGATGCATTGGGATTTAGACATGGATGATTTATGATCCGATTCTTTGCTATAGATCTAGCCCCCTTTGGACTGAAGCACAAAGTGTCACAATAAGAGGCAGAGACATGACTGAAATTACAGAACCGAAAGCATCAAAATACTGAAACATGTTTTCACCAGATGCATCAACATTGCAGCCAGAGTTCATCGTAGAGGTAGGAATTTCAACATTGTCAATACATATCAAGTTTGAATTTGCATCAGATGTGTCAACGGTATAGCCAGAATTCATCATAGAACCGCAAGATTTAACATTGTCAATAGATATCAGATCTTCTTTTGCACTAGATATATCAAGTACAGTCGGAGTTTATCACGGAAGCAGAAGAAGGAAAATTTATCGCATCAGAGACATAAGGTGTATTAGCATCGCAATCAGCATACGTATTATCAATGGGCCACAAATTCACATCAGAATGAGTACTATCAGAAATCAATTTCACAATTTTGCAATTAGAGGAGGATATAACATTACCGACAAAGCTGTAACTGGCACTGTTCGAGGTTGGTTTCTTTGTTCTTGTTCTCTTGTCACATGCGCCAGGATTTTGTTCACTTCCTCAAGGCTATACCACTTTGATGCCCTATCTTGTTGGTCAGAGCCTAATCTTTCTTGGGTTTCAGAATCCCGTTCTTCCTCTCTGTGTTTGTGGCTGGGACAGTGGCACCTTTCTTCTCTTTAGGGAATCACCAGTTAGGAGGATACCCGTGCTTCTCGAAGCATTTCTCTTCGGTGTGCACGTTCTTGTGGCAATGGGTACATAACAAAGTGTTGCGACCACGGTACTTGGCTTGACTTCTATTGGTTGCCGAATTCTTGGCTCTATACTCAGTCGCGAAGGACAGAGCAAAATCTTGTGCCTTACCACCCATCGTTACCCCTTTCTGTCGCTCAGCTTGCATCAAGAGTGAGTAAACTTGTTGGATGGACGGAAGGGGAGACGTGCATTAGCAAGACGTTTTCTCGCACTTGCTCATATTTGGGATTTAGGGCCATTAAAAACTTAATAGTTCGTCGTCGTTGCACGTACTCTCTGAACTCGCTATTTCCAGAGCAAGTGCAAACTGGTGGAGTGTCCGCCGAATCTATTTGGTCCCAGATTCCCTTCACTTTGGTGAAAAAGACGCGTACACTATCTTCTTCTTGCTTAATCGTTGCAAGCTCCTGTTCTAGGGCATCGAGTCTTGCGACGTTCCGTTCCTCAAACCTTGAGCAAAGTTCCACCCAAACTGATTCTGAGGTAGGGAGAAAAACCACGGTGTCCGCGATATCTCGTTTAAGCGTCGTCAAAAGCCACGAGATTACCATATGATCGACCGCTCTCCATTCTTCTTGCTTTGAAATCAGTAGTGATTCCTTCTTCAGCATTCCAGTTACGAATAACATCTTATTCTTTGCAAATAAGGCAATCATCACGTTCCTCTTCCACCGCAAAACCCTTCTAGTCGAATCGTGAAGAAGTGAGGAGCATTCCCGGGTGGTCTGAATTGAGGAGGTAAAGTGGGTCCTTCCAACTGCTAGCCAGTTCTGAATCTTGATCCGCATGACCGCTGAATCTAGCACCGTCGTCAACCTTCTTCTTGCCGTGGTCGTTTTCTTTCTCCATCGGTTCTTCGTAGCCCTCGCTCAAAGAAGAGATAGAAACGAGTCTCCAGAAAAAACATAAAGAAATTAGCCACACGAAAATAGGAAAAAGGTAACACTATGTCTCTGATACCATGATAAGATTCAGAATATAGACAGGAAAGGAAGAAGGAAGGGAACACACGAAGTGAAGAAGAACGAAGAAAGAAACCGGCTGAATTAACTCTACTGAATGTTACAGAAAACTGCACATTACAAAATGGGACTCCTAACACTATATACTAAAGAAACTAACGAACTGTCGGTATGTGTTTGTACATAAAATTTTGTCGGTGACACAAACAGTTTCTCTCTCAACTGCAGGTTTGTACGTGCCAATTGCAGGTCTGTACGTGCCACCTTCACCCCCCGCCTCACCTACCTCCAGGAAGCAAAAGTATGGCTGTCGACTACATCAATCCAGCTCGGAAATCAACCCCTAGAGGGACAGTATTTATTGACAACATCAACCCTGACACTAGATACGGTACCGTTTGGAAACTTTTCGACAAGTTTGGACAAATCATAGGCATTCGCCTACCCAGAACTCCAAGGATTCACACGGGAACGAGATATGGTTTTGTGGAGTACAAGCTCAAGGAAGAGGCGGATCAGGCGATTCTTAGAACGAATGGTACGACGGTGGAAGGAAATAAACTCCAAACGCAAACGGCGATCAACCGGCGCTTCAGTACTGGAACCCCGCCTCAAAGATGGACTCCGAAACCTCCAAATTCACAACCAAGCTCGAGCCATCAAGAATCACCTTCCCCTCTGCACAACAGCGCATCTCCTAGGCGGAACATTCATCCCCAGGGATTCATTTGCCTAGAACCCTCATTGGCAATGAAAGAAAAATTAGAACGAGGTATAATCATCTCCCTACCTTGTCGATTAAGCCTGAGAAATATAGAGCAGAAACTACTGGCTTGGGAACAATACGTGGAGACGACCATCTTCCTATCCCCTACTATATATGCAGTGATCTTTAAATCGCATGGGGAAGCTGAAAATTTCCTCCACTCAAGCTTGGGAAAAGACCTAGGATGGATCAAGCGTGAATGGCAACTTGAAGACCAGCTCACTAGCCGCACCACAAGCATTGCTATTAGAGGTCTTCCACTTCAAGCCTGGTCTGATAACGCCCTCCGCTCTGTCACAAGACACCTGGGGGAGATATCGGCAATCACCAGTGATATGCAACAGCTACCCAAATTCGTAGAAGCTCATGCCGATATTGAAACCAGGAAGATGTCTATCATTAACGAAGAGATCATGGTGGAAGTAGAAGGACAGGCATACAACGTGGGAATCATAGAATATTGGTCGGTGAACCACTGTCACACAACACAACTCTAAACTAGCCAAAATTCATCTCGCTCGCCGGAAACTCAACCGGAGCTCGTCCCACAACAACCGCAAGAAAATGAATATTCCTATAACATCCAAACGATGTCGCATGTCAGCCCCATAGAAAAAGCAAGACTTCAGATTTTCAAAATTGTGGACAAAACGACACATTCTGGAAATAGCCTCCCAATAGCCATGCAATTGCAATTTCCAAGTGGCATCTCTTTTGACTACAACCGTTCCGACTCCAGTGGGACATTTTTCAAAGTAAAAGGCCAAGCTTTTTATATTCCGGAAATTATTCCACTACAGGTTACTCCTTTTCCCGAAAATGAATACCTGCAAGGCCTTCAAAACTCTCATGTTATCTCGTACTTCCAAATACATATCCCAAAAAGGGGCTCCAATTTCGCAGTGGTTATTCCCGAGATACCTCATGACCCTTTCCCTCCCTCGTTAGGGGAACCACCCTATCTTTTAATAATAATTTAAACTCCCACCTCCTCTTTAATCAATGAGGAGTTCCATCATTATCCCCAGGCCTCTCTCTCTTCCTCCCTGACATCTCTCCAATCACTCCCGCCATCCACTCTTTCCTCCCCTCCTCCAAAGAAACTTGTCCATCAACACTTTGTTTCCAAGTCTAAAAAATCTCAAATTTCTCCTCCGCAAACCAACTCCTGCTCGCCTCCTCAGCACAGTCTGCCTCGCCCCCTCCCCTTTCTATCGCTGGGTGATCCTCCTACTCCCCTCCCTTTTCCCGCTTCCCAAATCCCGGCTATTAATCTGGCGGTGGTTCTTTCTCCTGATAATTCGGCATCCAGATCCGGTTCGTCTCTCTTAATAGCCTTTCCCTCCTCTCCTCCTACTTCCTCTCTGGCTGATGCCCAAGCCTGTCTCGATTTTGGCCGTAAGCTAGGTTGTCATTATCTTCATCCAGAAACCTCCTTGCACAATTTTAGACGCATCCTTAAGCGTAGCAATCCAACACGAGCTAAGCCAGTGCCTAATCAGTTCTCCAGGCCATCTCCTCTAGCAAAAGGCGGCCCGCACAAGCTTTCCTGTCCGGCGGCCAAATCTACAGTGAAGGCTTCCCCCCGCCTTCAACATATTCATAACTCCCGGCATTAGTTGATCCCAGGGAAGCTGCACTCCAGTACATTTTATTCTTCGAGAGAAAATTTTGCGGCTAGCCGCTCCGCCATCTGGAAACAAATCTTGTTTGAAGGCAGCTCTCTAGCTTGAGATGCGATTGTAGATTCAGTTAATATGCTCAGTCTTGATTGGTACCCAGAAACGGCGACTAGCTGGGTGGTTTTGTCATCAGAGGAGAATTTGAAGGCTTTGGAAGGAGTAGGAGTTAAGCTGCTTGAAATACCAGTCGATAAATCCTGGTCCTCACGCAACCTTTTTTCTACTTTGTGCAACTAGATATCATGTTTTACTTCTTTTAGGCTTTATCTCTAGGTGAGAAGGGCTTCATAGCCATAGTATTGCCATTTTGTAACTGGTTTCTACCAGCAAATTATCAAAAAAAAAAAAGAAACTAACGATCATAAATAATCCCCTTAAATACTAGCCACAGCAGCTCACATATACAGACACTAAATATATCGTAACAAGATGAGAACGTGTGATCTGGCTCCCATATGTTTACTGAATGATCCAAGCACAAGCACAGCACTACTATTTGTCATGTCTCTCCGGCCTCCTCTATCAGACGAAGGTACCGGTAGCTGTAATGTAACCTCCCATAAAATATTTTCATGTTTGGCTTTTCGAGATTGTCGTCGGTTTTATTTTAAGGATTTTCATTGGTGGGAGCACGTACACTGGCACAGTCAGTCCCATCCCACCATGAAATAGCAGCCCTGGATTTCCTGAATTTCATGCCGTCGTGCTTGACCCGCTTCCAGACAAATACTAGTAAAAAATTGTTGCGTAAAAAAAGACAAATTTCGTGACGGATGTAATGTTTAATTACGTGGAAAATTTAAACTTAGTATAATAGTAGTATAATGTTAAAATATAATATTGTCATATGATTATTGTTACATTGACCAACTAGATGGCAGTGGCGGCCTGTGCAGAACCAATGGAGCCTCGAAATCGTTACTTATTGCTTAGCGATCAAGTTGGCCACTGGCTCTCTTGCTCTTCACTCGTTGGCTATTGGTTTTTTACCCACAGCTACAGTCCAGCAATGACATTATAAACATTTGATACAAGAAACACGCCCTCAGACAATATTATATGCATATATACTGGTAACTACAGAGTGTGCGGTGGACATTTTTTATGGAGTTGGTATGTATAGGTCTCACGGAACCGAACCTAAATTAAATATACAAGAGATTATGCTTACCTAGACTTGGAATTTATCGAGCCAATACTCCAAAAGAGGATAACCATGTAGTTGTAGTGTGATTTTTGGCATCTTAATTGTTTTGCGCAAATGATCTTTGGTTGTTAAATACACCTAAGGCTCATAAATCTACTAGTATGCTGTTGTAGTGTGATGTTGCATTACGTCACCATCAAGAAATGTGTAGGTGTTTACAGAAATGTGTGATTGCTGGTGTTAGATTTATATAGATTAGGGTACATACCTCTTGAGCGCAGCGGAATGTATATAGGATCATTCTTTATGTTCGTTGTCAACTGAATCATCCTTCCCTTGTTGTCAATTGACAGAGCCTTCGCGTCTACCAGGTGGAGGAAGCCACAGCAGCACTCCCCACACTATCCACGACCTAAGAACCCTAACACAGTTCTCTCTGTATATTTTGTGGGAACTAGGGTTTCTGTATATTCTCTATTACTGGAAACTAATTCCAGAGTCTCTATATATAATAACAGAAAGAGATAAGAATAACAAATATTCTTATCAATATTATTTGACGTTGGTTGTAACTAATATTTAACAAATAAATATTATCTTTTATTTATTACTTAAATAAATATAACCAACATCTCCCACTCAACCAAAGGTCAAATACTCGAGAGCTTTCGTGTTTCATACAGGAAAATAGGACGTGCGACCTGGCAACACACCTGCAATGTGGATAACTCCAAACCAAACCTCTCAGGCTTGAATGAAGCATCCAAAAAAAAGTTGCCAGCACCTCAAGTCCAATTTCTGTTCGACTAATCCAAACTCAACCCAGATCCTTCAACATATGGATGAGCAGGATACTGTGACCAATCACTATAACTACTAAAGTTACTGGCGCCAGCAATTGTCACTTCAGTGTGAACTACTCTTGTAAACTTTTCCTTTTACTTGACATTGTATCCTAATGGTAATAATCGCTTTCCCAGAAGGTTACACTAAAACCGTAAAAATCATGAATCTTGGTAATCCTTCCAAAGTAGCAGCATCATTACCACTATTACAACCCAAGTCAAAAGGTCAAAAGGTGCATAACAAATATTGACTCACACAGCGAAGGAGCAAGGATCAATCCATACGCTTCAATAGGTCGCTAGCACGTACCGTATGAAAGTACGTTTGGGGGTTCTCTTACATAGAGGATGTCAACTCCCACCCACACGAGTCTAAAAGGTTCACATAGACACCCCCACTCGGCTAAAAATGAACTTACATGGGTACAGGAACCTTTATTAAATATCCCATGTGGATTAACCAATAACCCTTTAATAATATAGACTACAAAAGTCTCCCACTAACTTTGAGTCACTAAGACAAAGTTAGCATTACTTCATGATAACATATATCCAATGAAGTTGGCTACTTGTGTGAGAAAGTATGTCTTATAGTTCATTAACATCAATACACAACATGATATTTTGACAAACAAAATATTGAAGAGAATAAGCATTCTTATATCCAACAAGGTTAAAATTACCGTGGCCATAGCATAACACATAGTTTGCTGTGCTCTAAAAGTAAAAAAACTTTTGACAACTTCCAGTGTTCAGGGTCTGGATTTGTATGGAAACGACTAACAATTCCAACTACATAACAGATATCCAGCCTGGTGTACAACATAGCATACATTAAGCTATCAACATCACTGAAATACGGTACATTATTCATATAGGCTACTTCTTTTAAGTTAGGTCCATACCCACACTAAACATAAAATCTTTTTGGTTAGAAGAGTCATTGGGTATACAATCACTAAGATGGTATATTTTTAAAATATTATTAAGGTAAGGTAATTTTCTTGAGACAAACTGATTTAATATTTTGACTCCCAGTACATAACTGGTTCACCCTTATCCTTCATGTCAAACTAACTAGCTTCGTAGAAGAAACTAGATCCAAGTTGTCATTGGCTATTATGTCATCTACATACAAAGTTAGAATGACAAATCCTTTTTTTTAATGTATAACTTATATACAAACAATGGTCTTCATTTATAATGGAAAACTTGTCCTTGACCATTGCCTCATGGAATCTAATATTCCATTGTCTGGATGCCTGCTTAAAACCATAGATGGATCTATGAACACGACATACCTTCTTCTCTTGACCCTTAATCTCAAATCCATGAGGCTGGTCCATATATATCTCCTCCTCGAGATTTCCATTGAGGAAAGCAGTCATTACATCCATCTGATGTAATTCTAAGTCCAGAAGGGCAACAATAGCCAATAGTCGGATGGACCCAAATCTCACTACAAGTGAGCATGTCCCATCATTATCGACTCACTACTTTCGAGTATAGCCTCTTACCAAATAGAAGATCACCCAAGTCCCAAACTTGGTTATTGATCTTGGACACTAACTCTTCTTCCATTGCTTTTATCCATTCAGATCCATAAAACCTGAGACAACGTCTCTAAAAGTCATAGGCTCACATCAATTGCGTTCCTCCTCCTAAACTTGAGGATTCAAAAGAACATCTTCAACAACCATATCATTCTGATTACTTAAATCTGGTTGTTGATTAGGATCATCTAGTTCATAGAACTCTTGATCCCTAATTGCTCCATAAATGGATGAATAATCATTTACCAAGAATGTGGCATCATGAGAATCAGTCTCAATTCTTCTCTCAATTAACTTTGAGAGTTAATTTATTCTCTACTTCATTCACGTAACAAATTCGTGTGAAGTTACCAATGAATGTGATAAAACATCAAGCACCAAGCTTGACAATCATACTCATTAGGCCACAAATATTTGAATGAATTAGCTGCAATGGTTGAGTAGTCCTTTCCTCTATAGAAAATGGTTTCCTAGTAGATTTTCCAGCTAAACAATGCTCACACTTAGCGAGTTATAGCTTCTTGAGTTCCACTAAGGAGCTCTTCTCTTGCTAGTCTATTCAACCGATCAATACCAATATGACCAAGTCTAGCATGCCAAAGGTCTGAATCATCAGAATTAATAACATAATTGAATGAATATGATTACTTAAACCAAATTTGGCATTAAATACTATACGAAACCATTCAATAAAGAGTTATTACTGAAAAATGTACCAACATCAAACAACTCTAAAGTCGATCCTTCAAAACAAATTTGAAGCCTAACCTAAGAAGAGATGGAAAAAGACTAAATTTCGCCTTATTTTAGGGCTTACAAGTCATTATGTAAATACAAAGATTGACCACTATGCAAAACTAATCTGCAGGTTCCAATCTTGTGCACATCAATGCTGGTATCCTTCCCCATGTAAATATTTTGGCTTCCTCTTCTAGGAATCCGGCGAAACTCTACAAAAGATGTTCGATCCCAAGTCACGTGCTCTGCTGTTGCTGTGTCTATCAGTCCACATAGAACATGTATTAGTTAACACATAACATGAAGCAACAAAACAAGAGGAAAGGTATAACACCAAGTAAATACCTCAAGCTCTGGGCAATCTTTAATAAAGTGCCCTGATTTCTACAATTGTAGCAAACACCTTTAGACTTGCCTCTAGCACTACCAGCTTTTGGCTGGTTCTTTTGATCTTTACCACCATTGGCATTGCCTCCCTTTCTTTTCTTCCACTGCCCTTTCTTAAAGTCACTGTTACCATTATTCCCTCTTTTATGCCTATGATTCTTATGACCTCTATGTCAGAATCAATAGCATACACCTCATTAGCTGGTTTTTCACAAGTAACCTATCCTCTTCCAACTCAAGATGACGAGCAACATCATCAAAGGTGCGTATGTTATCATCATGGGTTAAAGTCTGCTTCAGAGAATCCCACTCAACACTCCGAGGGAGAGATCTGATCAGAGCTTGAACTTGCTGCTCATCAGACAACTCATGTCCTGCAGCTTTAAGCTCATTAACCATATTAGACATGGCAGTAATATGTTCAGCCATAGTCTTATCAGACCTCTTTTTGTAGCTATCAAGACGCATTTGTAATTGTCTTCTACGAGTAACAGTGCTTCCTCCAAAGTTCCGCTTGACTGCTTCCCATACTCCATTAGCAGTTTGATGGGTTTCGAAGCGCAGCATCAAGTCGCTTCTCATACTACTTAAAAGTATGATCCGGGCAGTGCGACTCTTCTTCTTCCAGGCATTATAGGTTTCTAGCTCCCTACGTGCCTGGGCGGAGTTTCCCTCAGCAGACGGAGCCTCCATGACTTGTAGAGTTGCATCCAAAAGTTCTTGGTCTTCCAAGACATACTGAACTTTACGACTCCACGTGTCATAATTTCGTTCAGTTAGTTTTTCACCCTTGTTAAGATCTGCTACTATACTCTTTGATACAACATCCATCTTACAAAAAATGATGTCATTAGTTGTTGTGTCTTACACGTGTACATAACACTACTCGTTTATAATATTATTAAATATTTATCAAAGTATAAGAAACAAAAATATGCTCCGCATACAATCAATTTCAGTACTTAGACTTACAAATTAACATACCCTAAACACGCAACAAATGCATTTATAATTTCAAAACAAATTTGAAATTATAACGGTTCCCATTATCAAGGAAAAAAAATTTCCAGTATTATTATTCCATTAATAAATTCCTGCGAAAAGAATTATTTAATTAATTAGTGTCTACTAAAGACAAACTAGATTAATTGAAATTATATGAACAAATAATATTCAAGTGATTAAATTATTTGATGTCTACTAAAGACAATCTAGACAAACTAGATTAAATTAAATTATTTTGAACAACTTATGTTCAATTATAATTAATAAAATTATTATTCGTATCATAATAGAATAACAATTATTAAAAACATGTAACAATAATATTCGTCACAAAATGAACAATAATATTAATCTTACAACTGTAAGAATAATGTTACGAAAACATTTTAACAACCTTTATATGTAATGAAAACATATAGATTATGGTATTATATAAATATTATTATGTAACTTATACATATCCTAAACATATTCGATATTATTACGCGTTATAGTGCAACCGAATATAATAACACTCAATTTGCTCACAAAGATAGTAACTATGTTGTGTAATTAATAACCATAATACCGATCTATAATATAATAGATAATAATTCTCATAATATAGGAACAAATTCATCTTTGAGAAACAAGGAAACAAATTCCCATCTTTTACGCAATATAATAGAGTTATAAAGACCTACTATCTCAAAAGCAATTATGTTCTCCCAAACTAAAACATCAACGCATCTTTTATCTTTGTTCAATTTCAGAAAAGTAACTATCTCTATGAGAATACATGATAGCAGTGAGCAGTAACCACTAATCTCTAAAAAAAGTTGCTTTAATCACAACATCAGTGGCAGTTTGCTAGACACAATCACTATCATGACGACGCTGACAAGAAACAACACAGATAATACATGCTGGCAAGCTAAACAACAGAATTAAACCTGCCAATTTTATTCACGCATACTAGATGAAATTGATTTTGCGAATCGATTTGACAATTGCTGGCAAAGCAATTAGCTAAAAAAACAACAGTAAATCTGGCCAGCAAATGAGAATATATTGTTTTTTCGCACAATGCGGCTGATGGTATATTGATTACTCTTTTTCTTTCTATTCTACAAACAAACACTCGACAGTGAAACAATACAAATGACCATCGTATTTGATGAACACATCATCGATTAATAAGTTCAGAAACATATACAGAACCACATCAAATAATCTATTCGCATCAAAATTAGACCTTTGCAGAAGAAGATAGTTTCTGAATCGCAATTAACCTCTTTTGAAAGTTAGGGATTCGACGGAAAGAGAACAACATATTCGGCAACAAACGAATTAAAAGGAACAAATCTAGCTCTAATACCACTGTTAGATTTATATAGATTAGGGTACCTACCTCTTGAGCGCAGCGGAATGTATATAGGATCGTTTTTCTATTCGTTGTCAACCGAATCGTCCTTCCCTTGTTGTCAATTGACAGAGCCTTCGCGTCTACCAGGTGGAGGAACCCACAGCAGCACTCCCCACACTATCTACGGCCTAAGAACCCTAACACAGCTCTCTCTGTATATTTTGTGGGAACTAGAGTTTCTGTATATTCTCTATTACTGGAAACTAATTCCAGAGTCTCTATATATAATAATAACAGAAAGAGATAAGAATAACAAATATTCTTATCAATATTATTTGACGTTGGTTGTAACTAATATTTAACAAATAAATATTATCTTTTATTTATTACTTAAATAAATATAACCAACAGCTGGCTCCAAGAGGAGAAAGGTCCGGGAGAAGCGACTGAGATGCTCCAGGGCTGGTGGCCTGAACTAGCTGGTATTCTTGGACTGTCGAGGAGAAAATTTTTTATGGTATTCAATACTACAGAAGCAGTCAATAATGTCCTTGCTACCAAGGCAAGCCACGATGGAATTAGCATGAGAAAATGGACTGAGGACGATCAAGTAGAGTAGAGGAGAACGTGGGTCTTTGTTCGGGGGATCCCACTACGTGCGTGGAGCAAAAGTAATATTGTTCGTATTGCTAACCTAGTGGGGGAAGTGGTCAAGGTGGAAGAAGGGGATTCCGACGTCGTGGAAAATGCGGAAATGAAAGTGCAAGTAGAAACTTCCACTCTACAGTTTATCAACTGGAAACTCAAGGTCCAAGTGGGGGAGAAAACTTTTGCAGTATCGATCTCTGAAACAGGGCCACCTGATTCCGGTGAATCTCTGATCACGTCGGAGGAGTGCATAATCCAATTTATGCAAGAAACACGGAAGGAGTTGAAGGATCAAAAGCCAAATAAAGGGGGCCCACATTGGGGAGTGGGGCAGGAGGAATCGGTGCATCAATCACGAAAGGAACCGATTATCATTAATGAAGATGGAGCCACAAAAAGTAAGGACCACCGGGTAAATGAAACAAACCTAGAGAAGGAGAAAGGGAGTGAATCGAGAAGTGAGGAGGGCAGCTGCCAGAATGCCGATATTGATGAGGAGAACATTGGGAATTACGGGCAGCGCTCTGGTAGCCTAAACTGTGGAGAAGGAAGACAGAATAATGAAGAGGTGTCAATTAATGTCGAAATTGAAGGAAACCAGTTCCCGATACAGGTCGAGGAGCGAGTAGATGAGTCTCTCACCACGTGTGCATGTGCGGATATGATTACTGACTTGAAAATAATCCCAAGGAGAAGAGGGGGATACCAGACGCCGAAATCAATCCCAAGAGAAAAAGGGAGAAAAAAGGACGGCTTATATAATCAAAGCCCCAGTATTAAAGTCCCCATGCAGGAAAGCACATACGTCCCGGGAACTTCAATGTCGCAAATTGATAAATTAGAACCACGATGATCTAGCACTCCTGGAAGTAATATTAATATATTTGGGAATCTTTTTCACACTACACCAGTAAGTGTCGCTCTGGAAAAGAAAACAACTGCCAGAAATGAGAAGGGACAAATAGTGGATATTAATGTGGAAATAGGGGAGTGTATGATGCTATTGAATAAAATGGGATGTGAAATCCTGAGTCCAGGAAAAGTCAGAGCAAACCTCCTAGATAATTTACAAAGCTGTATACAAGAGCTATCTGAAATACCCCAAATCTAATTAACATTATAAAACCATTATTTAATGGGAAATAATCCAAATATAAATCATTTCACGTACGCATGCAAACCCATGCATGAGAACATTACGTAAAAATAGTCGTTTCACCATAAACGCTAAAACGCCTTAGAAACATATGATCAAGCATGACCTTGTATGACCTTCTAAAACTCAAACCAAATGGTCATACACTCATTATATGAATATATAAACATGATCCCTAAGCTATATTTAGTCAAAAACGCAAAACGCTCGGGAGTGCTCACGCACGCCCCTTAAAGCACGAAAAGCCCGGAGGAGTGCCGAGGTGGCACGAACTCCTATAAAATTAATTCTTAGAGTTCCTAACATCATTATTGACCATCCTAAAGAGAACCCACGAAGTGGTTTCTCAAAATTCAACAAAAACCTCAGGAGGATTTCTTAACGCTCCTTTTTGCCCGGGAGTGTCTCGATAGCCCGAAAATTATGACATGGGTTGATGTAACCCCACATAACTCAATGTAACATCTTAATATATTATTATTTACTATAATAAATGTTTATAAACACTTGGAACTCAAGAAGACAACTTATTTCCCAAAATTTCCTTAGAGCACAAAAACACACCTTCGGGTGTCACTAAAACGCGTTTTACGCAATTACCTTGTAGTTTTTGACATGCCACGAATTATGAATCTTAAATAGGGTTAAATTGACCCTCTAAATCAACTAAAGGCAGTGTCAAACAAGGGGCTCTATAGGGGCCGATTTTCTACCTAAAAACTAGTATAAAATTTGCATTTAAGACTTGTAAAAGGCATAGAACATGGTGACTCACCTTCCCATGTGCTATAATACTTAATGGAAAAAGAATGTAGGTCTCATTTGACCTCCATGCTGTCGAAATTCTGCAAGGAAACAAGGCCATGTTAGCTAGACAAGAATCAAAATGATTAAAGCAAAAAGTAGATCTAGAATCTACTTTTTGATTTCTTAAATTCAAGTGACCATCCCTTGCTTGTCCTTGGCTCTTCATTGCCGATTGAGAGGCCCCATTTAGCCCTTGAATCCGTCCACCTACAAGGGAAGAAGAAGACAAGCATAAACATAGAAAAATCAAAAGAACAAACCTTACCTAAATTTCCTTGTCATTTGGCTTACATTATTTTCTTCCACCTTGCCTTGTCTCATCACATGGCCGAAAATGAGCATAGAACATGGGCATTTATTGAGCCAATAACCTATGGAATTAACTAATGAAAAGACTAGTCAAATTAACATTAAATTAACAAATCAAATACCTTCCATTCTTGCCAAGTTATATGGTTGCAATTCCAATTCATTCTCTCCTTGCAACCGGTTGGTAAGTCTCTCTCTTCTTCTTCTTCTTCTATCTTCTTCCTTTGAAGCTCTTAAGTCCATTAATGGAGTTTTAACTTCTATCTTCATCTTTAAGGTAATTTCCTAGCATTTCTTGTCAAGCCTTGAAGTAAAACTCTTCCTAGCACAACCATAGCAATTCGGCATCAACATATACTCCAAGGAGGTTGTCTAAACCAACATTAATCCAAGGAGCATCTCAAAGTTACCTTAAGGTATTTTTCATGCTTGAAAATCCTTAAAGCACATTTTTATGTGTAACCAAATTCTACTTCTTCTAAGGTTCTTTTCTTCTTCATTTTCATGAAGGAAAGTTTGTTCTTCATCCATCTTAGGTGTGCCGAATTTATAAGAAGAAAAGCTTAAGGTAAATCCTTGGAAAACTACTTACAAATCTACTTAAGATCCTTACTTAAGATCTAACTCCTAAACTCCTTCACCCCTTGCATACAAACCGAAGTGGAGCATCAAATTTCTTTGGAGAAAGCTTGGAGATTCAAGAAGAGTTCAAGCACTTAACCACCTTTATAAAGAAGTAAGTTTACTAAGCTAATCTTTATGTTTTAAGCTTGGTTAAGCTTCTAAAAATTATACAAAAATTATGTACACCTCCTAGGGTGTCTAAAACCGAAACTACATGGTAACTTATGCCAAAAATATAGCTTATAACATACTTAGTAAATTTATTTCCTTAAGACACATTTTTGTGTCACAAAATCTACCTAGGATAAAAGCTTGTTCAAGCCGATTTGTCAAGGGTAAAAATGTTCTATTTTGAGCTAGGAATCAATATAAAACATTACAATAATTTTTACATGAGTTATATAACTCATATGAATTTATGTATAGTTATTTTGACATATAAATCTACTTTTATGTACTATATAGTAACCTATTAATTATGGCCGAAAGTTCTTGGTGAAGAATAGGTTTTAATGAGCTACTTATGTATATAAACTTATATTAAAAAGTTTGGAGAGTTAAAAATATTTTATTAGAGCTTAAATGGCTAATTAACTAAGTTATGTGGTTAAAATGTAATTTTTACAAAGTTTGGTGTATAAATTATGAAAGCCGAGAGTTAAGGGTGTCCTTGGGATAAATATGATATAATATAAGGTTAGGAATTTAGTTTATGAATTTTAGAGAATTTAAACAAGTATTAAAAATAACAATTTATAAAGTTTTGGGCTATTATGTAATTTATAAAACTTATTATGAAAGTTTGGAGTTAATTATGGGCGAATTCATAATTAAGAGAATTATGAAGTTCACTTTCGAAATTTTGAGGAATTAAATATTTAAACTATAGTTTATAAGTTATTAAGTAACTATTATAAAGTTTTGGGGTAAAAATGTAATTAATGGAAAGTATATGACAAAGCCGAATTACTTTGGGTTAGATTTGTAATTTAAGAAATTTATATATATATATATTCGGCAATTAAGGAGAATTAAAATTAAAACTATATTTTATAAGACATTATGTAAAGGTTATAAGGTTTTGTGGCTAAATTGTAATTATAGAAAAGATATATATATATATATATATAGGACGAAAGTTTGAGGGGCTAAGTTGTAATTTTTGAAAGTTATAATATTCAAAAGCTATATACCAAAATATTAGTGGTGGTTTTGTAATACAATTAAATAAGGAATTAAAAACTATATAATATAATGAGATTAGAATTTAATTGTAAAGTTTATAAATTAATGTGGTTGTTTTGTAAATAACCGAAATATAAGGGTAAGAATTTAGATTTAAATGAATATAGGTCCTATATGGATATTTGGAGGAATTAGAAGAAAGGATTTTGATTAAAAGAGTTATGGAATTAAAACTATGGCTTATATAGTTATAAGGAATGTAAAGGTAACCAATAAATATTATTTATGGTTAAAAAGGGGAATAATAAAAACTATAAGAATATTATGTCCATGTATGGCATATAAATATAGTTGAGAAATTATAAAGTTATTATGTCATCTAGACAATTAAAAACATGTAATAGTACATGGATAAATATATACACATATATATATTTAAGGATTTATAATTAAATCAAAAAAGTGAATAACAAGATAAGTTATACATTAAATCTTAAGGTAATTAAAAGGAATTACCACACCTTGTAAGTGGTTAATTAGGACTATATGATTTGGGAAAAATATAAGAACACCTTAATTGTTAGTAAGGTTAAGAAGTTAAAGAAACCATCTAAGTACGAAGAAATAAACCTCACATGAAATAACAACTAAGGATTTGTTGAACAACCCAATAAAATTATAATACAAGGGTAACATAAATTAACCCTCTCAGTTAATCCTGTTCTAGGGCTATACTTGACCAGACGTTGACCAGGGTATAATCAACTGCAGTCTATGGTGAACGGTATGGGATTCTTGCAACCTGTTTGCTACCGGATTACACCGGTTTGTGTGCTATCTGTTGTTTGAAATAACGACCAAGATAATTAATGTAAAATGTTGTATTACACTTGTGCACTGTTGTGTTCTTTTATATGTGCGAATGATGGTAACTACGACATGTATGTCCCACGCATACAACACTACAATACCAGTGGGTTAAAAACATGCGCTTTATTATACCGAGAACTTGTACTCAAGTCTCTCACTAACTTCACTTTATAACAAACGTCGTTATCCTAAACGTGATAACTGACAATACACATTGTGTTCTTGATTGACGTCCTTGTATGACACCTAACAATTCTATACTACGAGAACGAGGAGCCCAGTTGGATCTGGCCATGCATGCTACAGGATTTGTACCTGCCTCAGGTCGTCTCCTATTCAATTTACGTCGCGACGGGAGTTTTGGGTGCACTGTGTCACTCACCGGCGGCGTACCGGAACAGTTCAAGTGGGGAGGAAGACTTTATTCCTCTCGAGGGTTCGATTCCCACCTCTTTTAAGTGCAGGAGTTAACTACGTTATCTTCTGAGGGACTAATTACCCACCTTTCCTTTTTAACGAGGTCACTATACCTCCACTATATTGACATACTCTTATACACTTGTCAGTCCCACTGTGTGGACTCGACTACTATCAAATGATTACAGTTCATCTAACTTGACCTTCTGAAGTCTTGTTGTCCTTGTATGGATACTTGTAATTATCATGTTATGCTCGTTTACAGCTTTATAAAAATGAACTGCATGTATTCGACAAAGTAGTTGGTGTGGCCCAGTAGCCGATGGGCTGCACGTTTTCCATACCAGCATTGTTTGCTGAGCCCCTTTGGGGGCACCCCCATTTTTCAGGTACCTGAAGTTGAAGAGTTTACCACACCGAGTGTAGGTGGGGTAGATCAAGCCATGGGAATTTATCACTAGTTATTTGTTTTACTTAATTATTGTATCTTTGAGTTTGATTCCTAGTATCTCGGGTTGTATTCGTATTCAGACCGTGACTTTTGGAGATTGTATTTGGAGTTAGCCTTGTTGGTCATAAGGGTGGCCAACGGCATTGTAATACCACCCGATTATTGTATTTTATTCCGCTGCAGTTTATGTTTTATTGGGAGCGATCGTCGTACAGGTTATTGGATTTCGGGTTGGGGTGTTACAGTATCTCAGAATGGTAATGATGGGTATGCTAAACATCGAGGGATGGGGTCGAAGCAGAAGGCCACACTCATCAAAAGGGAGATCAGGAGGAGGAAAATAGCGATGATGGGTCTATTAGAAATGCAACTAGCCTAAACAGCTGCCAATAAAGTAGGGGCATTCTGGGGGGGTAGAAGGGCGGGGTTTGCATGGGAGGAAGTTGAGGCCCAAGGGAGATCGGGTGGAATAGTGGTTATGTGGAGTGAGGAAGAGATTGAGGTAGAGAGTGTGGAGAAATGCAATAGGTGGATTATGCTGGTAGTGAAGATGGTAGCTTATGGTTTTAGAGGGGTCATACAGTTTGTATACGGCTCGTGTGATAAAGGGAGCAGGTAGGAAATGTTCGATGAGATATCGCAAGCTAGAACAGATTGGGATCAACCGTTGCTAGTGATTGGTGACTTTAACACCACGTTGAACCTTGATGATTGGTTGCATGGAGAGATAAGGCAGAACACAGATGGAAGTGCTGACTTACAAGACTGGGTCAATGTAATGGAATTGATAGAGGTACCGCTTTGGGATGCTAAGTTCACATGGAGGGGCAGAGGATCTTACAGCCGCATAGATCGGGTATTCATACAGGAGGGATGGTGTAGTCACTATTCAGACATAAGACTGAGCACGGATGCATGGTCTATATCGGACCATAGGATGATACTAGTGGAAGTGGGTAGCCTTAACTGGGGGCCTAAGCCATTTCGTTCTATAGATGCCTGGCTTGACCACCCAAAATTTGGGGAAGTAGTATGTAATGAATGGCGGCGTATTCATCATGGATCAACACAGCAAAAATTGAGGTGGCTCAAAGTTGTTTGAAGGCTTGGAATAGAGACGTCTTTGGGGATATTAACAAAAGAGTTGATGTTCTTCAAAGGAATTTACGGGAGGTTGACTCGCTAATGGAAGAAGGGGATCAGTCTGAACCACTAAAGAAATGCAGAAATGAGGTTAGATCGGAGCTCGATATAGCCACAAGGAACCATGAAATGTACTGGAGGTAAATGGCAAGAGAGAAACACATTAAATGTGGGGATAGAAACTCCAGATACTTTCACATGAAGGCAACGCTTAACCGGAAAAGGACACAGATTTTAAGCTTGCGGGAGGGTGAGCGCATGCTATCCAGGCCGGAGGAGATTAGGGAGCACATTTTATCCTTTTTTTCAGAGATACACAGACCACGTGGTCTGGTAGCAGCGAAAATTGGGCCGCCGGTTTTCGACCACCTAAGGCTTCTACGAGAAGAGGCTGATGGGCTAGAATTGATCCCTTCACTGGGGGAAATCCGGAGAGCGGTATGGGAGTGTGATGGGTCGAAGGCTCCAAGTTATGATGGGTACAACATGAAATTTATTAAGGCCATGTGGAATATTGTGGGAGCCGATTTTGTAAAAGACGTCAGACAGTTTTTTGTCTCGGGTAAACTAGAGAAATGGGTAAACATGAAGTGGATATCTTTAATTCCCAAGCACTTAGAAACAGAGACCCTGAATGAATACAAACCAATAAGCATGGTGGGATGCCTTTACAAAGCAATTGTGAAATATCCCGAACTTAAATATAGGGATTAAGATTATTCTAATACGTATTTAAGGGCCTAATAACGCCTAAGTAATATTGGTAAGGAAAAATAAATCCAAAAGAAACGATGAAACGTTTAAAAAGAGAAAAACGCTAAATAAGCATTAAATAACCATAGGAGGTATGAGACCTAGGTTAGCGCATCATATGGATTATTAAGGCTTAATAATGCCCAAATAATATAAGGGCAACCCAGAAGAAACAGATCCTTAAAATGGATTAAAAGCATAAATGAACCTTAAAGCGCATTTTTCGAGGAAACCGGGAAAACGCGACTTTAAGCGGGTTAAATAGACTCGTAATAATTTTGGTCAACCAAATAGTCATTAATAAACATTAATGAAGGTCTAGAACCAATAAAATCAATTTAACGAGAAAATAGTAAAAACTGTCAAAAATGGGAAGTTGAAGGGTGAGAATGTAAATAAGAAAAATTAATGTGTTCACTTTTGCAAATAAAAAGCAAAAAATATTGTGTGTGTGCTGTAGGTGGAAAATTTCCCCTCTCCCTCTCACACTCTCTTTTGTTTTCCTAACATGCTAAAAGACAAACCCATAAAGTAGAAGAAAATAAAGAAAAGGGGAGTTGGGCAGTCTCTCTCCTCTACCCCCTCACTCCCTCACGTACTGCACTCCCTCCTTCCTCTCTATTCTCTTCTTCCTCCTTGGGCGACAGCCATGGCCATTTGCCATATCCCACACAACTCCCTCATTCTCTCCTCTTGTTAACTACTCAAATCTTCTCCAAAAATTATAAAACTTGTACCATTGGAATCCTCTCATCAAGGAGAACACATCCCTCCTTTCAAAATCCGAAAACACCCATTTTCAATCTCCATGGGTGTGCTGCATTTGGAGCTTGAAGACCACCAATAGAGGCACCTTCACCTCCTTGTCATTTTGAGGTAAAAATAGTCTTGAAACCCCACCTTCTTCTAGCCCCTTTTGGCAAAACGAAAATTCAAAGCTTAGCCTTGTCTTATGCTTTGTTTTCCAGCCGATTTTGGCTCCCCATTGGTGCTGGAATCTTGCTCTCTTGATAAACAAGAACTTCATCTATCATTGGAAGGTAATACTCTTTTAAAAACCTTTAACATGTACGAACCCTAGGTTAGTTTAAACATGAAATTCTAAGCTAGAATTTGTTCATTGGTATGGGCTGTAGCATTGGGCTGTGGACTCCATTTGAAACCGAGAACAAGAAGGAAAGAAAGGAAAGGAAAGAAGAAGGAGAACAAGGTAAATGATGCTCACAATGTGTAGTCTTGTAAGTGTCTTATGTAACAAATTTTGGGTATTAGAAATGAGTAATGTATATGGTAAGGAGTAGTAAGTGTCTTGTAGTGTAATGAGGAAGATAATGTAACAGTTTTGAAGTTTTAAAAGATGTTTAAGAGCTTGGTAAAACATTGGGTAATGTATGTGTATGTGCAGAAAAAATATTGTGTTATAGTGTGCAGAATGATGTGTGACTTGATATGGGAATTGGGATTAATGTGTGAGCTGAGAATGTATGTGGGCAATGTTAAAAATATAGGGGAACCTCTGCCCAAATTTGTATGGAAATTGGAGGACTTAGATGTGGAAGGTAAAGGGATAACCTAGGTGGTGACTAGGTGTATTTGGGAAGCTTATGTGAGCAGTTCTAGTAGTTTGAAAACAGATTGAGAAAGATTTAAGTAATGGGAAGAACTAGAGTGGTAAAGGTTAGAGGAAAAATCTGTAGCATTTGTTGAAGAAGAAAAATTGTAACAGTGGAGAAAAAATTGACAGTGGAGAGTACTATGTAACAGATTTGTATAGTGATGGATTAGGTTAGTCTTGATTGCTTAATTAGGGTCAAAACACCCTAGATTATATGTAGGAATATTGGGGAAGAAGTTGGTAGAAGTTTAGAGTTAGAAACATAATCAAAAACACATTTATTTTGCAATTCAGTAGTTGGTCCGGGTCTGCAAACCGGTACAGAAACCCGGACCAGATAGAAAACACGGCAAACTGCTATACTAAAGGAGTGGTCCGGGTTTACAAACCAGGACACTAACTCGGACCACCCCTAAAATGTACCCGAGAGAACTACAAACGCATGGTTCGGGTTTGCAAACTAGGACCTAAACCTAGACCACACATAAAACTTACCCGAGAGTGACCAAAACCATTGGTCCGGGTTTGTAACCCCGGACACAAACCCGGACCACCCCAAAAATTGCCCAGAATGTGTTTTAATGCATTATAATGATGGGGACTTCAATGATAATGATAGTATAAGGTAATTAAGACTTAATTAATGATGTTTAAAGGTCATTAAGGCCCTGAACAAGCCTAGGAAGTAATCTTTAGTAAGTGACTTAAGTAAATGTATTTGAATAATGAAGAACATTAAGTTAAACCGAAATAACGGGATAACGGGGTAAGTACGGGAGTAGTAGTTATGTATGTACCATAATGCTTAGTATTAATAGAATCATTTGGCATGTAGTCATTGGTTCAAGAATAAGATTCGAAGAACAAGTGTGAACTAAGGAACAAGGGAGCACCCGGTAAAGTAAATCAACGGTGAAAGGTACGATTTCTTCAAGCTCTGTATCCTAACCTGGTTACCCCGATTTGTGTGCTTATTTGATCACCTAAATAAGATAAATGCACGAATCGGTCTTTATTGCACTTACTTGTGCTTGTTTATAATGTTCTTGATATATTTTGTCTTGAACATTTAGTATGTATAATTCATGAAATGAATGGATGAAGATGAAATGTATAAGTACCCTGTAGTGTATTTGTGCAATGTATTGCACCTTGGTATGGAAGTGTATGTGTGTAATGTATCCTTGTGTGGTTGGATGTGCTGACTTCTACTAATTCCTAACTATCTAACTTCTAACGTAAGTATTGAGTAAATTGGAATGAGTAGAAGTCCGATATAGTTTCGGCCACTCATGAGGATGAGGAGACACAAGAGGTTGGATCCGATTCCTGGCTCTTAAACTTTTCCACGGCCCAAACCCTTTAAATGGGTAGCATCCTGGATTAGTGAGCCAAGTAAAGTCCAGTGGTGGGACGGTGTAGTTCTTGCCCGAAGGACCCAATGACTTAACTTGAGTAAGTAAGTAAAGTATGTATGAGTAATGGTCTTGGCTGGTGTAAGTCATTGACCCCGCGTAAAAGAGTAATCTCCACCCGATTAACCCGGGTGGACAAATGGAGCTAACAAGTATTATGTATTGTGTATGTATTGTGTATGCGTATTTTGGGAAAGGTAAGTAAGTACCGGTTGGCTTGTATGGTCTACCTTGTATGTATTGAAGTGTATGTATGTATTCCTTGTGTAGCATTGTAGTATTATGAATGAAGAATGTATGTATTTGTAAAATGAATTGCATGTATTCGACCAAGTGGTCGGCGTGCCCTCGCTAGTACGCGGGGTATGCGGAAGTCATATGCAGCGTAAGCTGAGCCCCTAGGGGCAACATTTTTAGTGTGCAGGTACCGAAGCGGACATGGTCATAGTGAGAGACTGGCGGCTATGCTTAGGTAGCTAGAAATGGGTGGTAGATAGTAGAGAATGGAATTGGGCTTGTAGCCCTGATGTAGAAGTGTACCAAGGGGTACACCCTTATGTAATTGCAAGTATGTAGTTGTGAGGAATGGGTAGATGTTAGACTCTTAGTGAGTATGTATAACTTGAAGGGATTGGTTGTAATTGTATTTGGATTTTGATCTTAGTAAACTCGGAATATTGCATTGTAATGTATTGTAATTGTGGGGTATTGCATTAAATGGAGAATTGTAGTACTCGGTTGGTAATGGGAGTATGTATTGTAGTTGTGTAGTACTCGGGATTCCGGTCCTTCAGACCGATGCTGTAAGTAGTAGTAAGCCTTGTTAGTCATGTGGGTGGCTGACGGCATTGTATCACCCACCGTTGTGTAAGTATGAATCCACTGCGAAGGTAAGTAAGTACGGGATATATAGATGGTAATGACAGTATTAGCGGTAGGGGTGTTACAAAAAGTGGTATCAGAGTGAAGTATCACTCTGATGACTGGGAATACCGAGTTTAGGAAATACCGAGTTAGGAATTAGAAGCTTAGGGCTAAGGGCTGAGTGATAGTGTTAGAGATACGCTAGTAAGGACCACCGCTGAGTACTGGATGCCTACAATATCAGACCCGCCCTCCACAAACCCACTGTATAACTTGGGAAAGAACGCTTGAGATAAGGAAAGTCCTCTCATACTTGGGAAAACCCGATCTGGCAGTAGTGAGATATTCCTATAAGAGGAAAGAACCGACATATAGTAGACTCCAAGAATTGGAAGTCCCGGAGTTAATTCTCGGTTGAACAATACCCACACTCAATAGCGGTTGAATGAGCACTCCAACCATAAGGAGACTACAACTTACAACAACATGGGGCGACATGATTAGCAGTCGCGAGAACCTGGCTAGATAACCAGTAGCAGGAAAAGAAGCACTAAGCGTGCAACGAAGCGGAAAAAGGAGCAGTGACAAAACCCGAGACATAAGTCTACGGGGCTGTAATATTTAAATAATACCACCAACGGTATGCTAACTGACTAAGGACATAGTCGGGAGTGGTTAACTCCAAGAGTACAACGCTAAGAAGGTTACAATACCTGGCCAACATAGCTTAGATAGCTACGAGATATAATCCGACAGGACTACGAAGGTAGTGCTAAACAAGCTATGGCTCAATAACCACGGTAAACATGTGGGAACGAGCAACAAAGAAAAACACAAGGCAAATAAGTAAGGATCTCCAAGGATTGGAGAAGTACCCCGATCACGACATTCACGTCAAGATCACTAAGAAGCTACCTAAAAGATCAAGTATCCCAAACATAAATCAATATAGCAAGGAAATAGTCTACAAGACTATCAAATAAGAGTGGAAACCATACCGTGACCGGTATAGGTTTGAGAAGGGAAGAAATGGTGCCAAGTCAAAACAAGACACGGAGAGCATCCGGCCGGCCTAGCCGGATGAGAATAAAGTTGCATAAAGCATCCGGCCGCTTCAGCCGGATGGAAGTAGAAGCACATAGGGCATCCGGCCGTCTCCAGCCGGATGAAAATAGGACTTAGACAAGGCAAAATACAGTACGACCGACCGCCTGTGGTAAGCCAAAAATACTAAGAGAGGGTAAAACTGTACTTATACATGTAAAATACAGGCTCAAACCATGGAACCAAGGCCCAAAATACTATAAATAGGGATATACCCCCATGAAATAAGACACGCTACATTTGGGAATCAAACTTACACTTGACTCTAACTAAGACTCTCTCTCTCTCTCTCTCTCTCTCTACTCTTGCGAAATTCTGTGATCGAGACCATGTAACGTAGAATAGAGGATCAGATCGGATTGTATTAGGATAGCATATAGTATTAGGATAGCATATACTGTTTCATTTGGCGCCGTCTGGGAAACGAACAGCAAGAAGCAACCACGGACCACCTAGAAACAGGGAAGTAATCTGTAACAATTTATAGAGGAAATCCTGAAATGACTAATGACATTTTTTGCAGGATCCGAATACGAGAAATGGCTCCGAGATCCAAGAAGACACCGAAAGGCACCACGAAGAGTATTGATCGCGTTGAGGAAGAAGTGAGTTCGGAGATGCCAGAAGCCATCTCCAAGAAAGATCTTGAGGACATGCTGAAAGGATTAGTCAGATCAATTGACGAGAAGATTGTAGAGGGAAACCAGACTATACAGCAGGAATTAATGCAAAGAGACGAGGAGTATCAAAAGAAGTGGGATGAAATGACTGAGACCATAGAACAGTTGAGAAATAAGGATTCCAGAGGCAGTAACGGCGGTGAAGAAAGTAAGGATCGGAAGCGCAATTCAGTCATCAGCGAAGAGGAAATGGAGGAGGACGACCAAATAGACATGAGCTTATACCCCTTCTCAGGAAAGATCAGGAAGGCAAGACTCCTGCCGCATTTCGTTGCTCCGGCGATTGAAAAATACGATGGGACAGGAGACCCCGCCCAACATATTAAGAAATTCATGTTTGCCATGAATACTCAAGGGATTAGTTCCCTCGCTCTCTGCAACCTATTTCCGGGAACGCTTTCAAAGAGAGCATTGGGGTGGATCTCCACGAGGCCGCTGCAGTCCATCACCAGCTTCAAACAGCTGACCGAGAATTTCAACAATATTTCGCTGCAAGCAAGAGGGTGAAGAAGGAGACAATAGAGCTGATGGACGTCAAGCAACGAAAGGGAGAGACTGTGAAGGAGTATAGTGAGCGTTTCCATAAGAAGGTTGCAGAAATCGATGACATCGACGAAAAAATCTTGATTAAGGCCTTTGGAAATGGCTTGGCCCAACCTCGACTTGCTGGGAAGATTGCGACAAAAGCACCAAAAACTCATGGGGAATTAGCTGAAATGATCCATGATTTTTTGAAGTCTGAGATAGCAGAGACAAGGCTAAGGAGCTAGCAGATAACTTCAAAAATACAACAGCATCGGAAAAAAAGGAAGGACAAGGTGGAAGTGCCGGAAGAGGAGGATCAAGATACAAGCCATATTATTACAAATCAACTGCTGGATCCTCCTCTCAAGGGCCGCACATCAGGGAGCAAGGACTGTTGTCTACATCGACCCAGGAAAGTACACTGTTGGAGTAAGGGATGGATACCTCCCTCAGCCAAGAAAGCCGCCACAGGGAGAAATTCAGTTGCATTCTGTGAATACCATGGGAACCGCAGCCATCGAACCGTAAACTGTGCCACTCTGGCCAAAGAGCTCCGAGTCATTGAAGAGAATAAGAAGAAGGGAAAGCAACAAGCCGGAGCGCAAAGACAGTATGGCGGTCAGCAGAGCAGCGCCCAGAATGTGTCACAGGGACGGCTGGAGGAAGAAGTCCATCCCAGGCTAAACCCTGGCAAATCGGTGGGTATGATAACAGGTCTGTAAGGAAAGTAAGGTTTCTTCTCTTTCCATTCGGACAAAAGGGCCTCTTAGGAAGTAAGGATGGTCATAGGTTGTTTTTCCAAAAAATCAAGCATATAGGATTGAATTGTTTAAAAATTGTGCCATGAAATAAGAAGAATAGAACTTTCATTTTTTCGCATTTTTGTTTACTGCAAAACCCTTTCTCAAAAAAAAAAGAGAAGAAGAAAGAAAGAACGCTAACAAAACTTTATTTAAGAAAACTCACAGGGCTATTCTCAGAGGTAGGACCACTAACCCCTAATGAAAGGAAAAGGCACATTCACCAAGTACATCAGGAACTCCCGGAAAGGAAGATTGCCAAAAATGAGGGCTTTCCTCCGATTTTCTTCTCCGACGAAGATGAAGATGGAGTGTTGTATCCACGCAACGATCCACTTGTCATTCGTGCGCAAGTAAATGATCGAATGATGGAAGGGATCCTGATTGAAAGTGGAGACGAAGCAAACGTTATCTCAGCTGAAGCGGTTAAAAAATTAGAGGTACCTGAGAGCGGATTAAGCCATATTCAGTAGTTCTAGGAGGATTTGTAGGGGGAGTTTCCACCACATCTACCGCAGTATAGATTTCACCATGACCCTCGGTCAAAACGATGAAAGGCGAACGGGAGAAGCTCACAACTTTTATTGTACCAGGTCTGTCCGGATATAACATGTATCTCGGAAGGCCAGGAATCAATGCTTTTAAAGCCATACACAGTACTCATCACTTGAAATTGAAGTACTTAACCACAAGCGGAAAGGTGGTTACAATAAGGGGAAGTCAAAAGATGGCCCGGTTGTGTGAAGTTCGCATCATGGACAGTCTTCCTAGCGAAGAGGTAGTCAAAACTGTGGGGTCACAAAAAGAGTTTAAGGGAAAATTACCTTCTTCCCCGGAGCCAAGGCAAGAAAAAGAGGAACATCTAACAACCCAAGACTCCCCCAGAGAGAAGGGCAACATTCGCTTGGAGCACGGACGAGATGCCTGGTATAGACCCAAGCGTTATCCGGCATGAGCTCAGGGTAGACCCTAAACATCCGGCGGTCAGGCAAAGAAAAAGGGTAATAGGGGAAGAACGAGATTTGGCCGCACGAACCGAGGTCCAAAAACTCCTCAAAGCCGGATTCATCAGGGAGGTTGCATACCCTCGATGGCTGGCTAATGTCGTCATGGTGAAAAAAGCAAACGGAAAATGGAGAATATGTGTGGATTTCACAGATTTAAATAAGGCATGTCCTAAAGATTTCTACCCCCTACCATTAATAGATAGATTGGTGGTTTCAACTGCCCAGAGTTCTGTGTTAAGTTTTCTAGAGCTTTCTCCGGCTATAACCAAATAAAAATGAAAGAAGATGATTCCGAGAAGACGTCCTTTATTACATCAGCCGGAACATTTTGTTACAAAGTAATGCCTTTCGGCCTAAAGAATGCAGGGGCCACCTTTCAGGGAATGATTGACAAGGTATTTTGTCAGCAAATTGCCCGGAATGTGGAAGCTTACTTTGATGATATAGTTGTAAAAAGTCCATCAAAAGAGCAACACATGAAGGATTTAGAAGAAACATTCAACACTTTGGACAAATACCAAATCAAACTGAACCTGGAGAAATGTGTGTTTGGTGTAACCAAAGGGAAGTTTCTTGGTTTCATTGTTGGACAACGAGGTATTGAAGTCGATCCAGAAAAAAGTCAGGCAATCCTCAACCTTTCTCCTCAAGAAATATCAAAGATGTCCAAGCCCTGAACGGAAGGCTCACAGCTTTAAGTAGGTTTTGTTCAAAACTTCAGGAAAAATCAATCCCATTCTTCAATATTCTAAGGAAGAACAGCAAATTCCAGTGGAGACAAAAGTGTATAGACGCATTTGAAAAGATCAAGGAAATGCTTCGGGATCTGCCTTAATTGGGTGTACCTGCCCCAGGACAGGATCTCTATCTTTACTTGTCCGCAACAGATTGGGCAGTCGCAGCTGTCTTGATCATGGAAGAGAAAAGGGAGATACCAGTCTATTATACGGGTAAAATCTTGAGCCCAACAGAAGGACGGTATACTAATATAGAGAAAATCTTGTTTGCACTGGTGGTGGCGTCAAGAAAATTACGACCCTATTTTCAGTCGCAATGAATATTTGTCAGGACCAATTGCCCGCTCAAACAAATTGCAAACAATGCGAATGCCTCCGGCCGGATGGTAAGCTGGACGGTGGAGCTGACACAATATGAGATTCACTTCTTGCCCAGAACAGCGATTAAGGCCCAAGCCTTGGTAGACTTCATAAGAGAAATAAACTTTGCAAAAGAAGAGAAGCGGACTCAGAGCCCATATGTCATCTTGGTCGACGGAGCTCGATGCAAAAGTGGGGCAGGAGCTGGAATAGTAGTACAAGCGCTGAATGGGCAAAGCTTGAATTATGCCTTCCGGCTGAACTTTGATGTTACCAATAATGAAGCCGAATACGAAGCCCTCATCCAGGGTTTGGAAGTAGCTACAGCCCTCGGGGCGACAGGTTCCATAGAAAGATACCTTCTCTATTCTTTCATTCTTATAAAATCCTGTCTAAAATAAAACTTATGAAAGTATAACCTATTTTTAAACAGAGTTAGAAATATATTCGGATTCTATGTTGGTGGCAAGGCAAAATGACAACATCTATGAAGTCAAAGAGGAAAAACTATGAAGATACTTGCTCAAGGTCCAGGAGTTAAAAGCAAATTTCCAAAGATGCGAACTAAAACACCTTCCTCGCAAAGAGAATGTCGAAGCTGACGCCTTAGCAAAATTGGCAAGTATGGCCGAAAGGGTACCCAATGAGGTATGGCTAGAAATCAGAACTTCACCAAGCATAGATGGAACTCAGGTGTTGGCAGTAGAGTCAAGTGATAAAGAGGAATCCTGGATGACTCCAATCATGGATTACATACCGCAAGGAAAATTGCCAGAAGAAGAAAAGGAAGCCAGGATAATAAAAAGGCGGGCCGCATCATTTTTCATTGAGGATAACCAGTTGTATAAGCGATCTTTCGCAAGACCAGCACTGAAGTGTGTTACTATAACTGAAGGAGCAGAATTAATAAGAGAAATACATGATGGGCTCTGTGGAAATCACCAGGAAGAAAGCACCGGCCAACGAGCCGCAGGCTATCATGCCTTGAAAGTAAGCACCGGCCAACGAGCCGCAGGCTATCATGCCTTGAAAGAAAAAGAAAGCACCGGCCAACGTGCCGCAGACTATCATGCCTTGAAAGAAAAAGAAAGCACCGGCCAACGAGTCGCAGGCTATCATGCCTTGAAAGTAAGCACCGGCCAACGAGCCGCAGGCTATCATGCCTTGAAAGTAAGCACCGACCAACGAGCCGCAGGCTATCAAGCCTTGAAAGTAAGCACCGGCCAACGAGCTGCAGGCTATCATGCCTTGAAAGAAAAAGTAAGCACCGGCCAACGAGCCGCAGACTATCATACCTTGAAAATAGGCACAGGCCAACAGGCCACAAGCTTCCATATCTTAAACAATCAGGCTAAAACCATAGATGGCCATACTTTGAAAGAAAAAGATCCGGTCGGAACAAAAGTCCAAAGCCACAAGCCCCTTGTGTTATAAAAATGAATTCTAAACTGACATAACTTGCATAAGATAACCATACGTGCACCATAAAAAAAGGGGAGAATATCACGGCAATAGAAAAAACTTGGCTCAAAAGAGGTACTCCGGCAGACAAATAAGTAAAGATGGTGAAAAAATATAGCTTATATTTCTCCCAAAGTGTGGGGTAAAAACAGTTACAAAATATGATCATTACAAAAGATTCCACAAACACAAAAAATACATGCCGAAACAAAAACCCCTCTAAAAAAAAAACTTCTATTCTACTTTTTCTACGACTTCTTTTTCAGTAGCTAATAATCTATCGCCGCTACCAGCCACACTCTCAGAAGACTTGGACCTCTTAGAAAGTCGCTGCATCCCTCCGACAGACGGCAGGATGTTGCTTCCAGCTGGAAGGAATGAGGCTTCGCCGGCGCCAAAACATGTCTCTCCAGGACTGCGGCAGAACCTCTCGAGCTCCAAGAAGAAGTTGGACTTCTGAGAAACGGCCTTGAATTCTAGCTTGTTGTATAGATCATCATCCAGTAACTCTTCTTTCTCGAGAGAGTGATCTGAGACAATCTGCTGGCAAATATCGACTATCCGGCGGCACTGAGAAGCAAAGGACTCCTTTAGATGGGCATTAATGGTGCCTTGCTTCTGTATCTCCTCCTGAGACTGCCGGGAAAATGACTTGAGCCTGGCCACTTGAGATTTAAGGGTCAGGACTTGGGCTCGATACTTATCACGTTCAGAATTGGCAAAAGACAGCTCCTCCTTAGCACGGACTACCCGACCATTCAACTGATTGACGTGCTTCAGTAGGTTGGCAGAACTCAAGCCTAGCCGGAACACAAAAAAGAGTAAGAAGAAGAAGGGACAAAAGAAGAAACAAAAGTCGAAGATCTGAAAGTTTACCATGGCCCGATGGCTCAGTATTCTCGGCTTGAGAACGAGACTTGGCTTCCTCCAGCTCTTTTACTCTCTCTTCCAGCCTGGTCCTCTCTTCTATCAAGGCAACTTTATCCGCAGCAAGGGTTTTCTTCTCCTCTTCCAAAAGAGAGCAATCTCGGAGCAGAGACTGCTTCTCTTGATCAAAGGAGGACCTTGATTGCTCTTCCAGTGCGGCCTTTTCCTCCGACAGGCGATCAAGCTCCTGCATAAGCTTTTCTTTTTCCTTCACAAGGGCCTCATTCTCCCGCTGAAGAGTTTGCTTCTCCAGTTCAAGCGTTTCAGCCTCCTGCTTGTAAGAATTCCTCTCCTGATAGAAAAAGGCCTTATCAGCCTGAAGAGAGTTCACCTCGTTCCGTGAATAGAGCGTACCTGATCCAGCAAAATGTCTAGGTCAGAGAAGGCCCGAGTCAGCTTATCTTTCTCAAAAAGAAGAGATGGTTTCATACCTCTATCAAAGTGTTGTCAGCTTCCACGATCCGGCCTTTTAGAGAAAAGTTTTCTTCTCGGAGTTTCTACAGCTGCAACTCATACTCATCACGCTGACGCTCGCATTCTCGCCGGGACAATTGTAGGTCTTTATTTATTGCCTCAGTTCTCTCCTTTGCCTTACGGTTAATCTCATACTCAACCTGATCAATGTAAGCATCATGAGAGGAGCGGGACAGCTTCAGTTCCTCTTCAACATTATTGGCTCGGCTTTCTTCATAGCGAAGCCTGGATTGAAGATTGCCGAAGTGAACCTCAGCGCTTTGAGCCATGGACATCACCTAAAAACAACACAATTCACAAAATTAAGGTAAAACCAAACCAAAACAGGAGAGAAACACAAAAGAGATACACATGTCAACCTGAAAGATGCCCCCCACATCATTTCAAACACATCATTTATTGGGAGGGAATGCCGCATGATGGCATCTGCCCCCCATCTCCGATCCGCAGCCTTTTTTTGGTAGCAGTAAAGGTTGCCGGAGGAGCAAAGATCCCGTCTAGATGACCAGATCTCTTTATTGCCTCCTTCCAGAAGGAGGAATACTTGGCAAAGTCGTAGGATATTAAAGGGAGAGGGTGCCCGCAATGGTAGAACCACCCTTCCTTTTGGGAGGGTCCAGTGTAGGACTCCTGAGCAGGAGGAGGAGGGGAGGAAGAGGAAGAAGCTATGTAGCCTCTCTCTGCTTACTCCGGAGCTCAGGATTCTCAGGCACCTGACGATACTCCATTGCTCTATCCCTTGCCGCATCCGTGGCCACAGCAGTATCAATGGAGAATGATCCTGAGACCTCAGGATCACCAGAGGTTTGTCCTTCTCCTGATGTCCCTGGCTGTGAGGCCTTCGGCTTTGATGTAGTTTTCTTCTTTAGTCTTTGTTTAACAGGAACAGAGACTGCCGCAGTAACAAAAACAAATGTGATTACATTATCAAAAGACACAGGTATGTACAAAACAGGAAACGGAAGGGCACTGCAAGAATCAAACCTGGTTCGGCCGAAGGACCAGCACGGAGGTCTATGGCCTCCAGGGTGTTTTCTTGAGCAGGATCTGAAGAAAAGTAACCCGTCAAATCAGGAAATTGCTCGCAAATAGGAGTCGGATGACCGGACTCCCGCCCCAGGCGAGAACCAAGGTCCAGACCCGAACCAGGGGTAAGGGGAAGGACGACGCGATGCCCAGACTCGAGGATCACGTGCCAAGTACCTGACAATCCGGCCGTAGCGTGATCCGGGGATTCCACCCTTATCTTTTTCTTTGAATGACCAGCTTGGTCATCCTTGGCTTCTTGTCTGGGACGCTTTGTAGGAGGAGGGCTATCCCCTAGAAGCTGCTCAGCCGCATCAGTAGCCGCCTCCAGAGTGTCGTAGTAGTTGATTTTCTCGTCCCCAATCTTGAAGGTGACGAAGTTCCAGCTGTGGAATGGGCCGATCTTCTCCCCCTTCTGGAAGAAGTCTACATACGACACACCGAAGCAATAAGCAAATCGACGAAGACGACAAAACGTGTACGGAAATGAAAAAGCACTTACTGTGATAAGTCTTCAAAGAAGATAGGCGTGCTTTTGTGAAAAACGCCTCGACGGTCGGCGGCTTTTTGCTTACTGCCCTCAGAATCTTGAGATAGGCAGTTCAGGGGGGTTTCTGGAGAAATAGCTGGCCTTTGCCAACTTCAGCGCAGTAAGGGACACCCAAGACCCGGCCGAAAGAAGGGGGAACAATGACGAACCACGTGGACTCCATCCATACACCTTTTTATAGTCAAAGAGGGAATATCCGGCTTTCGCAATTAAGGTTAGACTATCAGGATCGACTCTAACCTTGAAGAATCGGACAAAATCGGTGCCCTCCGGCCGAATCTTGCTTTCTTCACAGAGAGAAACGAAGGCGTGAAGATGGGAAATCGCCTTTGGGTGAAGATGGGAAAGGGAACAGCAGCGGCGAAGGAGAAAGCCCAAGACAAAGGGATGTGGGGGAATGGTTAGGCCGGAGCGGAAAAAATCTGCGTAGACCACGTACCCACGGCCAAAATCGTCGTTGGGGTGAGAGTCGGGGGACGGTAGGTAAATCTGGGTACCACGTGGGGCTTCGACCCCCCTGAGGCAATCGCAGAGGGAGGAATAGTCAAGGGAGGAAGGAGAAGGCTCGCGCCCGGACAAAAAGGGCTTTAAAGGTTTCAGATACGTGGGGCGAAAGCCGTTGGAGGAGCGGTAGCGCTAAATCGCCTCAATAGTCGGCGGAAAATTCGCAGCAAGCTTACTCTGTTTTGCGGCGGAGGTAGACATTGTAGAAGCTTAGTGAGGAGGCAGAGGACGGCGACAACAAAGGGTGGGACAGAGCACAATAGCAGAGTGGCGAGAGGAAGAAGGGAAGTCGAAACGAGAGAATTAAGGAGGAAAGAGAAAGAAGCTAAAAAACTCGGACTTTAAGGAAAGTTTTCTCCCGCCCAAATAAATAACATATATATATGTATACAAAAAACACCCCTTTTTTTTGCAGGAGAAAAGAAAGAACCGAACGCTTCCTAAAGACGGTTCCGACGTTTGGTCGAAAGAGGGACCCTGCAAATTCCACACTAAAGACAGGCAGAAAATTCATAAAGCGGTAAAAAGCAAGTTCGGGTCACAAGCTTCACGCGTGGCCAGTAAAAATTTTCTCTCCAGATATGAAGAAAAAGAACTCGTGGGACTGAGATAGGGGAAAGACGAGGCATAGACAGACCAAAGAACCTCAGGAATAGTTGCAGTCACAAAAATTTTCACTGAAACACAGGCATAGGACACAGAAGTTCTATCTTCTTCTCCAAGAATTCAGAAAGATAGAACTTGTGGGACTGATGAGAAGGGAAGAAATGGTGCCAAGTCAAAACAAGACACGGAGAGCATCCGGCCGGCCTAGCCGGATGAGAATAAAGTTGCATAAAGCATCCGACCGCTTCAGCCGGATGGAAGTAGAAGCACATAGGGCATCCGACCGTCTCCAGCCGGATGAAAATAGGACTTAGACAAGGCAAAATACAGTACGACCGACCGCCTGTGGTCAGCCAAAAATACTAAGAGAGGGTAAAACTGTACTTATACATGTAAAATACAGGCTGGCACCATGGAACCAAGGCCCAAAATACTATAAATAGGGATGTACCCCCATGAAATAAGACACGCTACATTTGGCAATCAAACTTACACTCGACTCTAACTAAGACTCTCTCTCTCTCTCTACTCTTGCGAAATTCTGTGATCGAGACCAGGTAACATAGAATAGAGGATCATATCGGATTGTATTAGGATAGCATATACTGTTTCAAGGTTTACCCAAAAACCACCAGTACCACGCACTTGCCACGGCAAGTGCGGTAAGAACAGGAACATGTAGAGGAACCCTAACACACCACAAGTACATAGTAGTGTACCGTGACTGCAATGAAGCAACTAAAGGATCACACATCCTGAAAACTGGAAGAAGGGAACCTTGGAGATGCCTAACGGCCCGACCATTGTACAAAGGACATACCAGTTAGCGAGAAGCTGGACTGGGTCATGACCTCAAACATGGCTATGCCATGAAGAACTTCTTTTAACATCGAACCACAATTTTTAAACCCAAAATTTTTCTTTCAAAACCACAACCTTTCTTTTAAACCTTGAATTTTAAAACCAAACCAACAAGATTACGGTGAGTATCATAGAATGAAACAAGAGGAGTTGACAATAGAATACTTCACCTTGGCGTGTGACGAACACTACGAGTGTACCTAAATATGGGATGTGGGATGACCGCACTCTGAAAGAGCTTGCGAGCCTGACAGATAGTCGAGTAAGTGGTAACGTATCAACAAGGTACCTCACGTATGTATACATGTAGCGCACGAAACACGGGAAGTAGTCAACTTCGTTCTACAAACCATGTGTAAGTTCAAACAAGAACAACTGGACACGTCGGACGAATAAGGAGAAGGAACTCAGCTAAAGTAATAAGTATAAAAGAACTCAGAGAATCCATCTGAAGATAAAGAATAAGGATTAGGAAGTGCAAGGAGCACAGACTAGTAAGTATAGACATTGGATATGTCTCAAAGATTTCAATCAAATACATGACAGCTGGATGGGATACCCAACTTAAATACAGTAAGGCAAATGCCTAATGTGAACGCCATGATGCTCAACAAATGGGACGGAGTTCCCAGGAACAATTACAAACTACCAAGGAGCATAATCCGTCATTGAAGAGGATATTAAACCTAGTCTAAACACTAGGAGAAAGTATAAACGGTCTACCCAAGGGCGGGAGACGTTATAACCCTAAAGGGGATAACCCAAATACAATACCACAAGGCGGTATAGTGGACACCACATATCTTAAACATTTGCCGGATGTAACGGCGTAATCTAACAACACCCAGGAGCAATCCTTGAAGGGTGTATGGAATGACAACAATCGAACAAAGCATCATGATAAGAGCACGGGAGCTGGAACGAACACTCGGTTAGGACACCGTAGGGATTTCACTTAACAAGAAATACCACAACCACAAGAAGACACTGATTAACACAGATTGCCTAAAAGGCCTCCTATGAGCGGAAGCGTGATGTCACGACTTGCCATGGAGCCCAGTAATACCTCCAACCTATGGGTATACAAGGAGTGGAAACATGTATAAGCAGCTTGCAAAGAGCATAGCTTGCAGCAATAAGGTTCAGAAGCCGTAGACCAACTACGTGATGTAAACTTAAACGGTTGCAAAACCCACACCAAAACTAGCAAGACTTGCAAAGGATATTGCCTCATACGACAAAGAGATCAACAACCGAACCACCCAATCTGAGCAGGACACCATAAGTGGCTTGGAGTAATGGCTAACTCAGTGTCACTGTCACTAGAGCATCAGTCTAGTATACATTCGACAAACTTTTAATTACCCTTCATGCCTTCTGTAGCAATGGTAGCACAGAAGCACAAGAATCGCAATAATGCCAACAATGGCGTAGTCCACACTTGGACACTACGGAAACTCGAGGAAAGGTACCTCTCATTAACCGAAAACCATCAATGCGATGATGATGTGAACCCTTAGAAAAGGCTTCCATCTACCATAACGACAAAGCTTACGCATGTAGTTATTGCCAAGAGACAATCGAACAAGGAAACGAGATTTTCAAACCACTACACCTAGAAAGAGGCTTTGAGGACAACTGTGAAACCGAAGAAGAGTCGGTTGAGAAGCAAACACAGGATGTGTATAATGTGAACTGTAGAAGCACATAGCTCAAAGAGCATAAAGACTTGAAGGAGTAAGTATACTCCATATGCAACCAAGCACACGGTGAACCATTGTAGGAGTGGCAGAAGTACAGAAACAGAGACTAACATAGTAAACCCGGTCATGAGACCTATGAGTGGAGACAAACCCCTCAACAAGAATTTTCATTTATTAATGATAGAATACTCTCCAATTGGATAACAGGACCAGAAAACCCTTGAAGTTTCTTGGGGTGTCTCGGTGATGTACATACAAAAGTAAAACTACACAGCTAGAGCCATTAACCAATGCTCAGCACTAGGAGACAGTAATTATCAAGAACAACCAATGTGAATCCACACTGGACACCACGAATGACCAATGCTTAAGAGAGCTTATAACCTGATAAATTACTTCATCCATTGTCAACCAAGGTACTTGGTCAATTGTATCATAAATGATGAAGAAATGTGAGGTAAGCTAACCTACACATGAAACCTAAATTGAAATAAAACATCTCCACATTGGGAAGATATTAATGTTACGGTATGCTACGACAACCGTTAACCCTCGGTGTATTCACACCATAAGGAAATAGTGCCAACGACAATGGCAATGAGTAAAGAGAAGCTACCACAGTAACGGAGACCGTAAAATTGACGTTGTATAATGAATAAGAATACGGTGTGCAACAAGCGACCGCTATGAGGAAGTAGTTGGACAATGACACGGAGTTGTAAGTACGAGATGACAGACAGAAATATTCATTTCTATCACATAAGTGATTTACTGTCAAGCGTTTACGCCTCTACACTCTGTATGACTGAGTGTTTTGGTATCGCACTTGTGCAGCTAATGAGCTAATGGGATAGCTAGGAATATGGAGAATGTAAATTGTAGTAAACCCTTCTTTTCACCAACGAACATGGCATAAGCCAATTAAGCAAGCTTAGCAACAAACTGTGCGGCCTAGGGCCAAAGAAGCACGAAAAGTGTAAAACACAATAATGATCACAAGATGTGAATTCCGTTGGAATAAAAAGTGAAAAGAGACTTAAGAAAGTCACTAGGACCGACACATAGAAAATGCAAGTTCATACAAGTAAAGAACACTTGTACTGAACCAGAGAAACTGGTATAATTCAGAAGCTATTGACAATAGAGAAAGCACTACAACTAAGTGGTGACTTAACCTCACCCGACAATAAGTCGGAAGAACTTAGAGAATAATCGTGGGAGTACGAATAGTATGTATAATAGATTGCCAGAGAGCTGGTTATAAATTTAAAACTCATTGAGTTAAAGCACGGTAAAAGAATACCACACATGTGTAATAAACCTTATTCCCATAATATAGGGATAGAAGGCGATGAGTAGCACATCTAGAATTTCCAAAGGGTGAATTAAGCACTAAGGTTATCAGGGTCACGCAGCAGAAGCTAGTGGGCCCTTGCTAAGAAATTGAATACACCTAGTAAGTATGAGAGAATGGATATCAACGCCTTGAATCCTAATAGGCTAGAACCGAATTAATTATGAGTTAAATAAACTCATATAGAAATTCATGGTGCAAGGACTAAACCATTAGTATGGTTAAGACCCTTTGACTAGAGTACAGTATACAATAGACCGTAGAGAAGCTAAAATGCTTTAGAATGCCCTAATTGAGTAAACCAATGTTCAATAATAACATATGGTAGATTACATGGGCGTAATCCCTTTTAAGGGGGGTAGAGCGAAAACCGCTTAATCTAAGTTTCACGAATAAAACACGTAAACTATAATGTGCATAGCACAAATGAGAATCGAATTGATGATTGATACTTATGTTAAATAAACATACGTATTCATTCATATTGTAATTGTGGTAATTGGGCACGAGAGATGAAAATACCATAACATGGGTCGGTATAAAACCGATGTAGAACCTAGAGGAAATCGAGTTCCCTAGATGATTGTTTTGAGATAATTGAGAATGAGTAGTGGACGGAGCTCCACAAGTATTGTATCCTGCAAGAAATAGTACGAATTGACTGAGAGTAGTAGATGAATGGAGCCCATGAGTAGTGTATTCCTAGGTATGTTATTGAGAGCAAATTAAGGATGACTGGATTCTGTAGGTATCGTATTCCTTAGTTAGAATACTTCATATTATGGAGAGTAATGGATGAAAGTAACAAAGGTCGATGAAATGAGCACTTAGGCATTGAATTTCGAAGTAAAGTATTTGGAAGTAGAGTGAGGAGGATTGATGGACTGAATTCCATCCTTTGGAGATGTGTGAAATTGTAATCATGACTAGAAGAGTAAAAAGAAAAAAATGGACATAATCAAATTATTTAGTTGTTTGAAACTGATGTGGGAAGTCGAACTTGATCCTGATCAGATCAAGGGAAACCGAACACAAATTGGGGTGGAAAGATAGTTCAACACTGATGCTGATCACATCAGGGTCGAATGATTCTTAAAGCTCCCCTCAAGTGGTCACAAGAATCACGCTTAGGATAGAAGAAATGAACATAAATTGAAATTTGGAGTTTTTGTGTTTTAGAAGGATTTCTAATTAGTAGTTGTGAAAGGATTTCCTTTAGACTTGAGAATAAGGACTTGTTGGAAGTTAATACTGGAGAAGATAGTAGTGTATCATGTTGTATTATTCCAAGGGCAGTGGGACATAGAGGAGTCCTGTGTCAAGATGACCTGAGTTTCTGCGGAATTGTAATGTGTATTGCATTGCTTTAGGGATAGCTTTGCACTGTATGTATGTATAAATTTTGTAAAGAGGAACCGGATGGTTGGTAGTAATGCGGATTGGATTAATTATTGTACATTGGTATGGTATAGTATGTAGAGACCTTGAGGAACGGATTTGGGAATTGTAAGGAGGAAGAATGTACTACTTTGGCATTAGACCTGTAAGAATGAGTAAGTATAGTAATCTTATAACATTGAACAACTTTGAGAACAAAGGTTCTTAAGGGGGGTAGATTGAAATACCTCAAACTTAAATATAGGGATTAATATTATTCTAATAATTATTTAAGGGACTAATAACGCCTAAGTAATATTGGTAAGGAAAAATAAATCCAAAAGAAACGAAGAAACGCTTAAAAAGTGAAAAACGCTAAATAAGTGTTAAATAACCATAGGAGGTATGAGACCTCGGTTAGCGTATCATATGGATTCTTAAGGCTTAATAATGCCCAAATAATATAAGGGAACAAATCCCGAAGAAAACAGATCCTTAAAATGGATTAAAAGCATAAATGAACCTTAAAGCACGTTTTTCGAGGAAACCGGGAAAACGTGACTTTAAGCGGGTTAAATAGACTCGTAATAATTTTGGTCAACCAAATAGTCATTAATAAACATTAGTGAAGGTCTAGAACCAATAAAATCAATTAAACGAGAAAATAGTAAAAACTGTCAAAAACGGGAAGTTGATGGGTGAGAATGTAAATAAGAAAAATTAATGCGTCCACTTTTGCAAATAAAAAGCAAAAATATTGTGTGTGTGCTGTAGGTGGCCGATTGCCCCTGTCCCTCTCACACTCTCTTTTGTTTTCCTAACATGCTAAAAGACAAACCCATAAAGTAGAAGAAAATAAAGAAAAAGGGGAGTTGGGCACTCTCTCTCCTCTACCCCCTCACTCCCTCACGTACTGCACTCCCTCCTTCCTCTCTATTCTCTTCTTCCTCCTTGGGCGACAGCCATGGCGATTTTCCATATCCCACGCAACTCCCTCCTTCTCTCCTCTTGTTAACTACTCAAATCTTCTCCAAAAATTACAAAACTTGTACCATTGGAATCCTCTCGTCAAGGAGAACACATCCCTCCTTTCAAAGTCCAAAAACACCCATTTTCATCTCCATGGGTGTGCTGCATTTGGAGCTTGAAGACCACCATTAGAGGAACCTTCATCTCTTTTTCATTTTGAGGTAAAAATAGTCTTGAAACCCCACCTTCTTCTAGCCCCTTTTGGCAAAACGAAAATTCAAAGCTTAGCCTTGTCTTGTGCTTTGTTTTCCAGCCGATTTTGGCTCCCCATTGGTGCTGGAATCTTGCTCTCTTGCTAAACAAGAACTCCATCTACTCATTGGAAGGTAATACTCTTTTAAAAACCTTAAACATAAACAAACCCTAGGTCAGTTTAAGGATGAAATGCTAAGCTAGAATTCGTGTATTGGTATGGGCTGTAGCATTGGAGTGTGGACTCCATTTGAAACCGAGAACAAGAAGGAAAGAAAGGAAATGAAAGAAGAATGAGAGAAAAGCTAGAAGGAGAACGAGGTAAATGATGCTTACCTACTGTAGTCTTGTAAGTGTCTTATGTAACAAATTTTGGGTATTAGAAATGAGTAATGTATATGGTAATGAGTAGTAAGTGTGTTGTAGTGTAATGAGGAAGATAATGTAACAGTTTTGAAGTTTTAAAAGATGTTTAAGAGCTTGGTAAAACATTGGGTAATGTATGTGTATGTGTAGGAAAAATATTGTGTTATAGTGTGCAGAATGATGTGTGACTTGATATGGGAATTGGGATTTATGTGTGAGCTGAGAATGTATGTGGGCAATGTTAAAAATATAGGGGAACCTCTGCCCAAATTTGTATGGAAATTGGAGGACTTAGATGTGGAAGGAGAAGGGATAACCTAGGTGGTGACTAGGTGTATTTGGGATGCTTATGTGAGCAGTTCTAGTAGTTTGCAAATAGATTGAGAAAGATTTAAGTAATGGGAAGAACTAGAGTGGTAAGATAAGGTAATTAGAATGCTAGGAATAGCATTGGTAGAGGGAGTATTGAATGGTAAAGGTTAAAGGAAAAATATGTAGCATTTGATGAAGAAGAAATATTGTAACAGTGGAGAAAAAATTGATAGTGCAGAGTACTATGTAACAGATTTGTATAGTGATGGATTAGGTTAGTCTTGATTTCTTAATTAGGGTCAAAACACCCTAGATTATATGTAGGAATATTGGGGAAGAAGTTGGTAGAAGTTTGGAGATAGAAACATAATCAAAAACATATTTATTTTGCAATTCTGTAGCTGGTCCGGGTCTGTAAACCGGTATAGAAACCCGGACCAGATAGAATACACGATAGACTGCTATACTAAAGGAGTGGTCCAGGTTTACAAACCAGGACACTAACCCGGACCACCCCTAAAATGTACCCGAGAGAACTACAAACGCATGGTTCGGGTTTGCAAACTAGGACCTAAACCCGGACCACACATAAAACTTACCCGAGAGTGACCAAAACCATTGGTCCGGGTTTGTATCCCCGGACACAAACCCGGACCACCCCAAAAATTGCCCAGAATGTGTTTTAATGCATTGTAATGATGGGGACTTGAATGGTAATGATAGTATAAGGTAATTAAGAGTTAATTAATGATGTTTAAAGGTCATTAAGGCCATGAACAAGCCTAGGTAGTAATCTTAAGTAAGTGACTTAAGTAAATGTATTTGAATAATGAAGAACATTAAGTTAAACCGAAATAACGGGATAACAGGGTAAGTACAGGAGTAGTAGTTATGTATTACCGTAATGCTTAGTATAATGAATCATTGGCATGTAGTCATTGGTTTGAGAATAAGATTCAAAAATAATGTGAACTAAGGAACAAGGGAGCACCCCGGTAAAGTAAATCAACGGTGAAAGGTATGATTTCTCATGCTCTGTATCCTAACCTGGTTACCCTGATTTGTTGCTTATTTGATCACCTAATAAAATAAATGCACGAATCAGTCTTTATTGCACTTACTTGTGCTTGTTTATAAATGTTCTTGATATATTTTGTCTTGAACATTTAGTTTGTATAATTCATGAAATGAATGGATGAAGATGAAATGTATATGTACCTGTAGTGTATTTATGTAATGTATTGCACCTTGGTATGGAAGTGTATGTGTAATGTATCCTTGTGTGGGTTGGAGTGGTGACTTCTACTAATCCGACTACCTAACTTCTAACGTAAGTATTGAGTAAATTGAAATGAGTAGAAGTCCGATATAGTTTTGCCCACGCGTAAGAATGAGAGAGACACAAGAGGTGGATCCGATTCCTGGCCCTTAACTTTTCCACGGCCCAAACCCCTTAAATGGGGTAGCATCCTGGATTAGTGAGCCAAGTAAGCCAGTGGTGGACGGTTAGTCCCTGCCCGGAGGTCCGATGACTTAACTTGAGTAAGTAAGTAAGTAAAATATGTATGAGTAATGGTCTTGGCTGTGTAAGTCATTGACCCCGTAAAAGAAGTACTCCACCCGATTAACTCGGGTGGACAAATGGAGCTAACAAGTATTGTATTTGTTATGCGTATTTTGGGAAAGGTAAGTAAGTACGGTTGGCTTGTATGGTCTACCTTGTATGTATTGAAGTGTATGTATGTATTCCTTGTGTAGCATTGTAGCATTATGAATGAAGCATGTAGTATGTATGATTTGTAAATGAATTGCATGTATTCGACCAAGTGGTCGGCGTACCCTCGCTAGTACGCGGGGTATGCGGAAGTCATATGCAGTAAGCTGAGCCCTAGGGGCCTTTTAGTGTGCAGGTACCGCGAATACCTGGTCATAGTGAGAGACCGTCGGCTATGCTTAGGTAGCTAGAAAAGGGTGGTAGATAGTAGAGAATGGAATTGGGCTTGTAGCCCTGATGTAGAGTTGTACCAAGGTGGTACACCCTATGTAAGTGCAATAAGTATGTAGAGGAATGGGTAGATGTTTAGACTCTTAGTGAGTATGTATAACTTGAAGGGATTGGTTGTAATTATATTTGGATTTGGATCTTGTAAACTCGGTATATTGCATTGTAATGTATTGTAATTGTGGAGTGTTGCATGAAATGGAGAATTGTAGTACTCGGTTGGTAATGGGAGTATGTATTGTAGTTGTGTAGTGCTCGGGATTCCGGTACATCAGACCGATGCTATAAGTAGTAGTAAGCCTTGTTGGTCACGTGGGTGGCTGACGACATTGTATCACCCACCGTTGTGTAAGTATGAATCCGCTGCGAAGGTAAGTAAGTACGGGATGTATAGATGGTAATGACGGTATTAGCGGTAGGGGTGTTACAAATTGCCAAAATTCTAGCAAAGAGACTGAGTTTAGTCCTGCCGAAAATCATTGGTGAGACTCAAACTACCTTTGGGAGGAAGAAGTATTCTAGATGGGCCGCTCATTGCTAATGAAACAATTAGGTGGTTGAAGAAATCAAGAAGGAAAGGGGCGCTCATTAAGTTTGATTTCCAGAAAGCCTACAATTGTGTCTCATGGGAGTTTCTGGAGAAAGTACTTCTTGATTTCGGTTTTGGTCGGAAATGGATAAGATGGATTATGGAATGTGTGAGAAGTGTGAAGATCTCGATTCTTATTAATGGATCACCAAGTAAGCCATTCGAACCAAGGCGGGGCCTTCAACAAGGTGATCCATTATCTCCACTCTTGTTCGTTATGGTAGTTGAGTCATTAAGCTGGATGATTAAGAAAGGAATCAATATGGGCACGCTAAGTGGGCTGAAGGTGGGGAGTAACGCTACAATAATATCCCACTTGCAATTTGCGGATGACACCATGTTGTTCACTAAGAAGGGAAGAAATGGTGTCAAGCCAAAACGGGTTACATAGAGCATCCGCCGCTTTGGCCGGATGGAAGTGGAAGCGCATAGGGCATCCGGCCGTCTCCAGCCGGATGAGGATAGGACTTAGGCAAAGCAAAGTATTGTACGACTGACCATCTGTGGTCAGTCAAAGATGCTAGGAGAGAGGGTAGAACCGTATTTATACATGTAAAATACAGGCTGGCACCATAAAAACCAGGCCCAAAATACTATAAATAGGGGTGTACCCCCATGAAATAAGATACGCTACATTTGGCAATCAAACTCACACTCGATTCTAACTAAGGCTCTCTCTTTCTCTCTACTCTTGTGAATTCTGTAATCGAGACCAGGTAACATGGAATAGATGATCAGATCGGATTGTATTAGGATAGCATATACTGTTTCATTTGGCGCGTCTGTGGGAAACGAACAGCAAGAAGCAACCACGAGACCACCTAGAAACAGGGGAGTAATCTGCGACGATTTGTAGCGAAAGTTCTGAAATAACTAATGACATTTTTTGCAGGATCGGAACACGAAAGATGGCTCCAAGATCGAAGAAAACACTGAAGAACGCTACCGAAGATAACAATCGCTCTGAAGAGGGAATGAGTTCGGAGATGCCAGAAGCCATCTCCAAAAAAGATCTCGAGGACATGCTAAAGGGGCTAGTCAGATCCATCGACGAAAAAATTGTAGAAGGAAATGAGACTTTGCAGCAGGAACTAATGCAAAGGGACGAGGAGTATCAGAGAAAATGGGACGAAATGACTGAGGCCATTGAACAACTGAGAAACAGAGATTCCAAAGGCAGTAATGGCGAGGAAAGCAAGGATAGGAAGCGCAATTCAATCATTAGCGAAGAAGAGATGGAAGAAGATGACCAGATAGACATGAGCTTGTACCCCTTCTCAGAGCGGATAAGAAAAGAAACTCCCGCCGCACTTCGTCGCCCCGGCGATTGAGAAATATGATGGGACTGGAGATCCCGCCCAACATATTAAGAAGTTCATGTTTGCCATGAACACTCAGGGGATCAGCTCCCTCGCCCTCTGCAATTTGTTCCCCGGAACGCTTTCGAAAGAGCGTTGGGATGGATCTCCACGAGACCGCCACAGTCCATCACTAGCTTCAAGCAGCTGACCGAGGATTTCCAGCAATACTTCGCTGCGAGTAAGAGGGTTAAAAAAGAAACAATAGAATTGATGGACGTTAAGCAGCGAAAAGGGGAAACCGTGAAGGAGTACAGCGAGCGCTTTCATAAGAAGGTCGCGGAGATTGATGATGTCGACGAGAAAATCTTGATTAAGGCCTTTGGTAACGGCCTAGCTCAGCCGACTTGCTGGAAAGATCGCAACGAAGGCGCCGAAAACTCATGGAGAATTAGCTGAAATGATCCATGATTTTTTGAAATCTGAGATAGCGGAAAACAAGGCTAAAGAGCTAGCGGACAGCTTCAAAACCGCAGGGGCGCCGGAAAAAAAGGAGGGGCATGGAGGAAATGCCGGAAGGGGAGGGTCAAGGTACAAGCCATATTATGGCAAGTCCACCGCCGGATCTTCCTCTCAGGGAGCACAGCACCAGGGGGCAAGAACCATTGTCTACATTGACCCGGGGAATATGCTGCGCAGTAAGAGAAGGGTACCTTCAGCCTAGAAGGCCGCCGCAGGGGGAAATTCCGGTTGCATTCTGTGAGTACCACGGGAACCGCAGCCACCGGACTGTAAACTGTGCTACCTTGGCCAAAGAACTTCGAATCATCGAGGAAAATAAGAAGAAAGGAAAGCAGGCAGCCGGAGCACAAAGGCAGTACGGCGGCCAACAGGGTAGTACCCAGAATGCACCTCGAGGGCGACAAGAGGAAGAGGTTCACCCCAGGCTTGATCCCAGCAAATCAGTGGGAATGATAACAGGTTTGTGAAGAAGGAAAGTAAAGTTTTTTCTCCTTTCATTCAGGATAACATTCGGAGTTACAATTTGTAGCCTGCTTTAAGATGAAAATTTTACATCACATAGATTGTCAAAAATCATGTTACCAAAGGAAGAAATAAAATTCCCATTCTTTTTGCATTTTTACTCTTAGCAACCCCCTTCTTTTCCCAAGGGAAGGCTAACAAAACTTTCTCTAAGGAAACTCACAGGACTTTTTTCAGAGGTAGGACCACTAACCCCTAATGAAAGAAAAAGGCACATTCATCAAGTACATCAAGAACTCCCGGAGAAGAAAATCGCCAAAAAAGAAAGTTTTCCTCCAATTTTCTTCTCGACGAGGATGAAGATGGAGTGCTATACCCGCACAACGATCCACTTGTCATTCGTGCACAGGTAAACGATCGGATGATGGAGGGAATTTTAATCGATAGTGGGGCCGGAGCAAATGTTATATCAGCCGAAGCGGTTAGGAAGTTGGAGGTGCCTGAGGACCGGATCAAGCCCTATTCGGCGGTTCTGGGAGGATTTGTAGGAGGCGTCTCTACCACGTCTTCCGGCAGTATAGATTTCACAATGACCCTGGGCCAAGGAGACGAAAGAAGGACAGAGAGACTCACGGCTTTTATTGTGCCAGGTCTTTCTGGATATAACATGTACCTTGGAAGGCCAGGAATCAATGCTTTCAAAGCCATCCACACACTCATCACTTAAAAATGAAATATTTAACCTCACACGGGAAGGTGGTTACAATAAGAGGAAGCCAAAAGATGGCCCGAATGTGTGAAGTCCGCATTATGGAGCCTTCCTAGTGAGGAGGTGGTAAAACTGTGGGATCGGACAAGGAGTTCAAGGGAAAATTGCCTTCTTCCCCAGGGCCGAGTCAAGAAAAGGAAGGATGTCGGCAGCCCAGGATCCCCCCAGAGAGGTACATTTAAAATCTGACCCTTCTAAATTTTTTAAAATAGGAACTGCGTTTGACAGTGGAGAGCAAACTCACTTAATGAGGTTCCTGGAAAAAAGAAGGGCAACATTCGCTTGGAGCACGGACGAGATGCCTGGTATAGACCCAAGCGTTATCCGGCATGAGCTCAGGGTAGACCCTAAACATCCGGCGGTCAGGCAAAGGAAAAGGGTAATAGGGGAAGAAAGAGATTTAGCCGCAAGAACCGAGGTCCAAAAACTCCTCAAGGCCGGATTCATCAGGGAGGTTGCGTACCCGCGATGGTTGGCTAATGTTGTCATGGTGAAAAAAGCAAATGGAAAATGGAGAATGTGTGTGGATTTCACAGACTTAAATAAGGCATGTCCTAAAGATTTCTATCCCCTACCATCAATAGATAGATTGGTGGTTTCAACTGCCCAGAGTTCTGTGTTAAGTTTTCTGGATGCTTTCTCCGGTTATAATCAAATAAAAATGAAAGAAGACGATTCGGAAAAGACATCCTTTATTACTTCAGCCGGAACATTCTGTTACAAGGTAATGCCCTTCGGCCTAAAGAATGCAGGGGCCACTTTTCAACGAATGATTGACAAAGTATTTTGTCAGCAAATTGCTCGAAATGTGGAGGCTTACGTTGATGATATAGTTGTAAAAAGTCCATCAAAGGACAACACATGAAGGATTTAGAAGAAACATTCGACACTCTGGATAAATACCAAATCAAACTAAATCCAGAAAAGTGGTGTTTGGTGTAACCAAAGGGAGGTTTCTTGGTTTCATTGTTGGGCAACGAGGTATTGAGGTCGATCCGGAAAAAAGTCAGGCAATCCTCGACCTTTCTCCTCCAAGAAATATCAAAGATGTCCAAGCTTTGAACGGAAGACTCAGCATTAAGTAGGTTTTGTTCTAAGCTTCAAGAAAAGTCAATCCCGTTCTTCAATATTCTAAGGAAGAACAGCAAGTTCCAGTGGGGACAAGAGTGCGTAGACGCATTTGAAAAGATCAAGGAGATGCTTCGGGATCTACCTAAATTGGGTGTACCTGCCCCGGGACAGGATCTATATCTTTACTTGTCCGCAACAGATTGGGCGGTTGCAGCTGTCTTAATCATGGAAGAGAAAAGGGAGATACCAGTTTACTATACGGGCAAAATCTTAAGCCCGACAGAAGGACGGTACACTAACATAGAGAAAATCTTGTTTGCACTGGTGGTGGCGTCAAGAAAACTACGACCCTACTTCCAGTCACATCGAATCTTTGTCAGGACCAATTGGCCGCTCAAACAAATTGCAAACAATCCGAATGCCTCCGGCCGGATGGTAAGCTGGACAGTAGAGCTGACACAATATGAAATTCACTTCTTGCCCAGAACGGCGATTAAAGCTCAGGCCTTAGCAGACTTCATAACGGAAACAAGCTTTGCAAAAGAAAAGAAGCAGCTCAGAGTCCATATATCATCTTGGTTGATGGAGCTCGATGCAAAAGTGGGGCAGGTGCTGGGATAGTGGTACAGGCGCCGGATGGGCAAAGCTTGAATTATGCCTTCCGACTGGACTTTGATGTTACTAATAATGAAGCCGAATACGAAGCCCTTATCCAGGGTCTGGAAGTAGCTACAGCCCTCGGGGCGACAGGTTCCATAGAAAAGATGCCTTCTCTGTTTTTTCGTTCTTATAAAACTTGTCTGAAGTAAGACTTATGAGAATATAACCTATTTTTAACAGAATTAGAGGTGTATTCGGACTCTATGTTGGTGGCGAGACAAAACGACAACATCTATGAAGTCAAAGAGAAAAACTATGGAGGTACTTGCTCAAGGTCCAGGAGCTAAAAGCAAATTTCCAAAGATGCGAGCTAAAGCACCTTCCCCGCGAAGAGAATGTCGAAGCTGACGCCTTAGCCAAATTGGCAAGTATGGCCGAAAAGGTACCCAATGAGATATGGCTAGAAATCAGAACTTCCCCAAGTATAGAAGGAACTCAGGTGTTTGCGGTGGAGACAGGTGACAAAGAAGAATCCTGGATGACTCCAATCATAGATTACATACGGCAAGGAAAGCTGCCGGAAGGAGAAAAGGAGGCCAGGATAATAAAAAGGCGGGCCGCATCATTTTTTATTGAGGATAACCAGCTGTATAAGCGATCTTTTGCAAGACCAGCACTAAAGTGTGTTACCATAGCTGAAGGAGCAGAATTAATAAGAGAGATACATGATGGGCTCTGTGGAAATCACCAGGGAGAAAGGACCACAACCCACAAAATCTTGAGACTCGGATATTTTTGGCCGAAAATGATGGAGCATTGCAAGGAGTATATACAAAAATGTCGCAAGTGTCAAGAGCATGGAAACAAGATACATACTCCTCCGGCGGAACAAAAGTCTATTCTCTGCCCAATTCCCTTTGCTATGTGGGGGTTGGACATTGTGGGCCCATTCCCGGAAGCTTCACCAGGGAGGTTCAAATTCATGTACGTTGCCATCGACTACTTCACAAAGTGGGTCGAAGCAATGCCTACTATCTCCATCACGGCTAGGAAGTCACAAGAATTCATTGGAAATATGTGGTGTGCAGGTTTGGCATACCAAAAGCAATAATAACTGATAATGGAACACAGTTCAATTGCGAAAGCTTCCGAGAATTCTATGAAGAATGGAAGATCGACTTAAGATTTGCATCAGTAGCCCACCCTCAGGCAAATGGGCAGGTTGAGAATGCGAATGGGCAAATAGTAAGGGCGATAAAGAGGAAACTCGATGAGAAAAAAGGAAAGTGGGCAGAATTGTTACCCCAAGTCCTTTGGTCGTACAGAACGACAGAAAGGGGACCGACGGGAGAAACGCCTTACAGATTGACATATGGTTTGGAAGCCGTCATTCCGGCGGAAATTGTGGTGCCATCCATAAGATGGGAATCATATGACGAAGAGGTCAACAATCAGGGAGTACAGGATCACCTAGACCTCCTTGAAGAAACCAGGATGGCCGCCGCAGTAAGGATGGCGAAAGATAAATCCAAGGTAGAAAGATATTTCAACAGAAGGATAAAAGAACGAAGTTTTGCCCCAGGAGAATTAGTCCTCCGAGAGGTTAAACAACCCAAGAAGCTGGAACCCCAATGGGAAGGACCATACATCATACACCAGAAGACGGGACGAGCTTCATACCGCTTGAAAAATAGTGAAGGGTACGAATTGCCGCATTCTTGGCATGGAGAATGTCTGAAAAAGTTCTATGTGTAAAATTTATAACTCTTCAATAAAAGGTATTATTTTTGGAAAAGTGAAAGAAAAAGTAAGCACCGGCCAACGAGCCGCAGGCTATCATGCCTTGAAAGTAAGCACCGGCCAACGAGCCGCAGGCTATCATGCCTTGAAAGTAAGCACCGGCCAACGAGCCGCAGGCTATCATGCCTTGAAAGTAAGCACCGGCCAACGAGCCGCAGGCTATCATGCCTTGAAAGTAAGCACCGGCCAACGAGCCGCAGGCTATCATGCCTTGAAAGTAAGCACCGGCCAACGAGCCGCAGGCTATCATGCCTTGAAAGTAAGCACCGGCCAACGAGCCGCAGGCTATCATGCCTTGAAAGAAAGAAGCACCGGCCAACGAGCCGCAGGCTATCATGCCTTGAAAGAAAGAAGCACCGGCCAACGAGCCGCAGGCTATCATGCCTTGAAAGAAAGCACCGGCCAACGAGCCGCAGGCTATCATGCCTTGAAAGAAAAAGAAAGCACCGGCCAACGAGCCGCAGGCTATCATGCCTTGAAAGAAAAGAAAGCACCGGCCAACGAGCCGCAGGCTATCATGCCTTGAAAGAAAGCACCGGCCAACGAGCCGCAGGCTATCATGCCTTGAAAGAAACATCCGGCCAACGAGCCGCAGGCTATCATGCCTTGAAAGAAACATCCGGCCAACGAGCGCAGGCTATCATGCCTTGAAAGAAACATCCGGCCAACGAGCCGCAGGCTATCATGCCTTGAAAGAAACATCCGGCCAATGAGCCGCAGGCTATCTTGCCTTGAAAAACATCGGCCAACGAGCCGCACTCCATATCCTAAAAATCCGGCTAAAAGCCATAGATGACCATACTTTAAAAGGAAAAAGGTCCGGCCGGAACAAAAGTCCAAAACCGCAAGCCCCTTGTGTTATAAAAATGATACTACACTGGCATAACTCGCATAAGATAACCATATGTGCACCATTAAAAAAAAGAGAGAAATATCGGCAATAAAAAACTAAAGATGGTGAAAAATATAGCTTATATTTCTCCCAAGGTGTGGAGTAACAACAGTTACAAAATATGATCATTCGGCAAACACAAAAAATACAGGCCGAAACAAAAACTCCTCTAAAGATAAAAAAACTACTATTCTACTTTCTTTGCAGCTTCTTTCTCTACGGCTTCTTTTTCGGCAGTTAATAATCTATCGCCGCTACCAGCCACACTCTCAGAAGACTTGGACCTCCTGGAAAGACGCTGCATCCCTCCGGCAGACGGCAGAATGTTGCTTCCGGCTGGAAGGAATGAGGCTTCGCCGGCGCCAAAACATGTCTCTCCAGGACTGCGGCAGAACCTCTCGAGCTCCAAGAAGAAGTGGATGGACTTCTGGGCAACAGCCTTGAATTCCAGCTTGTTGTACAGGTCATCGTCCAGTAACTCTCCTTTTTCAAGAGAGTGATCCGAGACAATCTGCTGGCAAATATCAACTATCCGGCGACATGAGAAGCAAAGGACTCCTTTAGATGGGCGTTGATGGTGCCTTGCTTCTGTATCTCCTCCTGGGATTGCCGGGAGAATGACTTGAGCCTGGCCACTTGAGATTCAAGGGTCAGGACTTGGGCTCGATACTTGTCACGTTCAGAGTTGGCAGAGACAGCTCCTCCTTAGCACGGGCTATCCGACCACTCAACTGAGTGACGTGCTTCAGTAAGTTGGCAGAACTCAAGCCTAGCCGGAACAAAAAAAGAATAAGAAAAAGAAAGGGCAAAAGGAGAAACAAAAGTTGAAGGCCTGAAGTTTACCATGGCGTGGCTCAGTATTCTCGGCTTGAGAGCGAGACTTGGCTTCCTCCAGCTCTTTACTTTCTCCTCCAGCCTGGTCCTCTCTTCTATCAGGGCAGCTTTGTCCGCAGCAAGAGTTTTCTTCTCCTCTTCCAAAAGAGAGCAATCTCGGAGCAGAGACTGCTTCTCTTGATCAAAGGAGGACCTCGACTGCTCTTCCAGCGCGGCCTTTTCTTCCGACAACGATCAAGCTCCTGCATAAGCTTTTCTTTTTCCTTCACAAGGCTTCATTCTCCCGTTGAAGAGTTTGCTTCTCCAGCTCGAGCGTTTCAGCCTCCTGCTTGAAAGAGTTCCTCTCCTGATAGAAGAAGGTCTTCTCAGCCTGAAGATTGTTCACTTCGTTCCGGTGCATGGACGCACCTGATCCAGCATAATATCGAGATCAAAGAAGGACCAAACCAGCTTATCTTTGACAAGGGAAAAAGAGATGGTTTTATACCTCTATCAAAGTATTGTCAGCTTCCTTGATCCGGCCTCTTAGAGAAAAGTTCTCTTCCCGGAGTTTCTTCAGCTGCAGCTCATACTCATCACGCTGACGCTCGCATTCCCGCCGGGACAACTGCAGGTCTTTGTTTATTGCCTCAGTTCTCTCCTTTGCCTTACGGTCGATCTCATACTCGACCTGGTCAATGTAAGCGTCATGAGAAGAGCGGGACAGCTTCAGTTCCTCTTCAACATTATTGGCTCGGCTTTCCTCATAGCGAAGCCTGGATTGGAGGTTGCCAAAGTGAACCTCAGCACTTTGGGCCATGGACATCACCTAAAAAACAACACAATTCATAAAATCAAGGAAAAAGCCAAGCCAAAACAAAAGAGAAACACAAAAGAAATACCATGCCAACCTGAAAAATTCCCCCCCACATCATGTCAAACACTTCGTTTGCTGGGAGGGAATGCCGCATGATAGCATCTGCCCCCCATCTCCAAGCCGCAGCCTTTTTTTGGTAGCAGTAAAGGTGGCCGGAGGAGCAAAGATCCCGTCTGGATGACCAGATCTCTTTATTGCCTCCTTCCAGACGGAGGAGTACTTGGCAGCGTCGCAGGATATTAAAGGAAGAGGGTGCCCGCAATGGTAAAACCACCCTTCCTTTTGGGAGGGTCCAGTGTAGGACTCCTGAGCGGGAGGAGGAGGGGAGGAAGAGGAAGAAGCTATGTAGTCCTCCCTCTGCTTACTCCGGAGCTCAGGATCCTCCGGCACCTGACGATACTCCATTGCTCTATCCCTTGCCGCGTCCGTGGCCGCAGCAACATCAATGAAGAATGATCCTGAAACTTCGGGATCACCGAGGTTTGCCCTGATACCTCTGGCTCTGTGACCTTCGGTTTGATGTGGTTTTCTTTTTTAGTCTTTTCTTGGCAGGAGCAGGGACTGCCGCAATAATAAAAACAGTTAGGACCAGAAGGATGAAACTGGAAATGAAGGATACTAAAAAAGGGAAGAGGAGTAAGAACAAGAAAAGCGACGGAGCAACCAAAACCTTCTTCAGCCGAAGGACCAGCGCGGAAGCCTGTGGCCTCCAGGGTATTTTCCTGAGCGGGATCTGAGGAAAAGTAACTTGTCAAATCAGGAAATTGCTCGCAAATAGGAGTCGGATGACCGGACTCCCGCCCCAGGCGAGAACCAAGTCTAAACCCGAACCAGGGGTGAGGGGAAGGAAGACACGGCGCCCAGACTTGGGGCTCACGTGCCATGTACCTGACAGCCCGGCGTCAGCACGTTCAGGAGATTCTAGCCTCTTCTTTTTCTTTGAGAGACCGGCTTGGTCATCCCGCTTCTTGCCTGGAGCGCTTTGCCGGAGGAGCACTCTCCAAAAGCTGCTCGGCCGCATAGTAGCGCATCCAGCGTGTAGTAATTGATTTTTCCGTCCCCACTCTTGAAGGTGACGAAGTTCCAGCTATGAAAGGGGCCGATCTTGTCCCCCTTCTGGAAGAAATCTACATACACATGTCAAACAATAAGAAGACCGATAGGAATGACAAATTTGTACTAAGAGTTAAAGACGCTTACTGTGATATGTCTTCAGAGAAGACAAACGTGCCTTTGTAAAAAACGCCTCGACAGTCGGCGGTTCCTTGCTGAATGCCCTCAGAATCTTCGAAATGGGCAGCTCAGCCGGAGGGGTTTGGGGGCTGATTAGCTGCCTTTGATAACCTCAGCACAGTATGGGACGCCCAATACTCGGCCGGATGGAGGAACAATGACGAACCACCGTGACCCCCACTCGTGAGCCTTCTTGTAGTCGAAGAGGGTGTATCCGGCCTTCGCGATGAGGGTTAAGCTATCCGGGTCAACCCTAACAGTGGAAGAATCGGACGAAATCAGTACCCTCCGGCCGGATTTTGCTTCCCTCGCAAAGAGACAAAGGCGTGGAGGTGCGAAATGGCCTTTGGGTGAGGTGAGCGAGAGTGCAGCAGCGGCGAAGGAGGAAGCCCAGCACAAAAGGGTGCGGGGGAATGGTCAGACCGGAGCGGAAAAAATCAGCGAAAACTACGTACCCACGGCCAAAGTCGTCGTTGGGTGAGAGTCGGAGGATGGCAGGAAAATCTGCGTGCCAACGGGGCTTCGACATCCCTGAGGCAATCGCAAAGGGAGAATAATTGAGAGAGGAAGGAGAAGGTTGACGCCCAGATAGGAAGGGTCTTGTGGACTTCAGATACGAGGGGCGAAAGCCGTTAGAAGAGCGAGAGCCCTGAATTGCCTCGATGGCGGGCGGAAATTTGGCAGCGAGTTTACTCTGTTTTGCGGAGGAAGAAGACATTGTCAAGATTGACGAAGGATCAGAGGGCGGCGACGGCAATGAAAGACGAGGTAGCACACGACGACAGGGAGGCGAGAGAAGAAGAACAGTCGAAGCAAAGGGGCAGTAGAAGAAAGAAGAGGAAGCTAAATTCGGGCTTTAAGGAAAGTTTTTTCCCGCTCAAATAAATAATATATATACTTGTGCGAACAGAAAGTATCCTTTCTTTGCAGGGGAAGAGAAAGAGCCACACGCTTCCTAAAGACGCTTCCGATGTTTTAGTCGAAAGAAAGACCCTGCGTATTCTACACCGAGAACAGGCGGAGCAAATTCAAAAAGAGAGTACGAAGCAGGTTCGAACCACGACCTATGCACGTGACTGATAAGAAGTTCCTTTTCTCCAAGTATGAAGAAAAAGAACTTGTGGGACTGGGATAAGGAAAAGACGAAGCATAGACGAACCAAAAAACCTCAGTCGCAAATTTTTCGTCAAAATACAAGACACAGAAGTTCTATTTTCTTCACCAAAATTCAGAAAGATAGAACTTGTGGGACTGATGAGAAGGGAAGAAATGGTGTCAAGCCAAAACGGGTTACATAGAGCATCCGACCGCTTTGGCCGGATGGAAGTGGAAGCGCATAGGGCATCCGGCCGTCTCCAGCCGGATGAGGATAGGACTTAGGCAAAGCAAAGTATTGTACGGACCGTCTGTGGTCAGTCAAAGATGCTAGGAGAGGAGTAGATAGATATTTATACATGTAAAATACAGGCTGGCACCATAAAAACCAGGCCCAAAATACTATAAATAGGGGTGTACCCCCATGAAATAAGATACGCTACATTTGGCAATCAAACTCACACTCGATTCTAACTAAGGCTCTCTCTTTCTCTCTAATCTTGTGAAATTCTATAATCGAGACCAGGTAACATGGAATAGATGATCAGATCGGATTATATTAGGATAACATATACTGTTTCATTCACTGAGATTGACAGGAGGGTGATCATTGAGCTAAATCGAGTTTTAGTGTACTTTGCTAGCATATCTGGGCTTCGGCTAAACATTGGCAAGACTGTGGCGTTTTGTTTAAATGCCACACAAGAGGAAGAAGCTATGCTGACAGATATATTGGGATGTGCTGTACAACCATTGCTGACAAAGTATTTAGGCTGCCCCCTTTGTGCAAATTTGAGACGGGCTGAGACGTGGAAACCTTTTATTTGAAGAGTGGAGAGTAAGTTATCAAACTGGAAGGCAAATTCGCTATCGAAGGCGGGAAGAGGTACGTTGGTCAAATCAGTAATGGAGTCAATCCCCCTTTATTACTCTAGTCTGTTTGTTATTCCTAGCTGTGTGCGGAAGGAGTTGACTGCCGTTCAAAGGCAGTTTTTCTGGGGTAAGGATAGATCACGATATCTGGTTATGGTGTCTTGGTCAAGGCTAGCAAAACTGAAGGAAGTAGGGGGCTTGGGTTTCACTGACATGAGAATTAAAAATCAATGCATGCTGGCGAAGTGGCGGTGGCGGTTTGTTAAACAGAAGGGGTCAATGTGGCAGCGGGTAGCAAGCAGTATCTACGGGTGTGATGGTGGTCTGGGATCGAGCTCTAGGATACGGAGGCCGGAACGTTTTCGGGGTGTCTGATCTGGTATTGTGAGAGCAACGGTAAATGATGATGATAAGTTGTGAGTCATGTTCGAAGAGAAAGTCAAATGCAGGGTGGGGAATGGCTGACTTTTGGGTGGGTAGCCAACCACTACGCTGCGCCTTTCCGAGACTGTACCAATTATGTGGGATTCTGGGACCCCGACCAGTGGAGGTGGAAATTAGAGTGGAGGTGTCCACTGTTCAGATATGGAGCAAGCCATGTATTCAGTTCTATATTCACAGGTTTTGCGGCTAGATCAAGAACATCTAGTAACGTGGGATGGTGAGGAAAATGGTTTTACAACAAAGAAACTGTATTTGAATCTTGTGACTGACACTGATGTATGGGCATGCGCTAAATTTATATGGGGTAATTGGGCGGAGCCCAGGCTAGAGGTCCTAATGTGGTTCGTGATGCAAGAAAAATTAATGACGATGGATGTTTTATTTGAGCGAGACATAATTCCGATCGGGCAGGTCTGGTGCCCTTTGTGCAGGCTATGCATGGAGTCGACTGGTCACGCAACGTTTTATTGTGATTTTTCATTGGGTGTATGGAGTTCCTTGATAGGTTGGTGGCGAGTTGAGTTCATATTAAAGGATCCCCCGACTCAAATACTTGAAGATTGGATGGCGGTCTTTCTAAGTAAACGAGCTAGGAAGGTTTGGCGGTCCACACTATTCTATGGGATTTGCATTTGGAACACAAGAAATGATGTGGTGTTTAGAGAGGAAATACCATTGGCTGAGGAGACAATTAGTAAGGCGAAGCGAGGTATATGGAGATGGACGAAGAGCTGGTGGCGCGATTTTCCCCTTTCTTGTGAAGTTTTTGTTAACTCCCATAACCTCAAAGAGTTGTTATCCTAGTTGTATTGAGAGGCATGAATGTTTGGCCTAGTGTTGTGTACTCTTTTTCCTCTGTAGCCTTTTTTTCCCACTGGGTTTTTGGCTATATGGGTTTTAATGACGCACTTACTGGGCCGGGGATTGGCACTATGATCACTTGTAATGGTGCCATGTATGGGTTTTGTGACTTTCGTTTCGTTTTTCAGTTAATAAAATTCTACAAGTATAAAAAAAGTATTTATAAAGCTAGATGAAGTTAATCGACTTTAACCTACCGCTAGTTGTTGGGACACGGCGTATATGAGTCCAACTCGAAGAGATGCAGGCATGATCCCCCTCCCCCCATGATGGATCAATCCATGGCTAGTGGAGCAAAGCTTTTCCTGTTATTGGGGGAATATTAATTCTTTTGACACAAAACTTGATTTGTGGAGAACTGTGGTGTGATTGTTGTGAATGTTTTCTTTTTTGGGGAAACCATTGTGTGATTGTCACGGTCAACCAATGAAGGCACCTGTAGTTGTGGTGTGTGTTCCCGGGTACGTAGCTAGAAAGTCAAAACTATGCTGCTAAAATAAGTGTTCATAGCCTCTGCATGCTTTTGGGATAGAGAGTGTTTATCGTTGCTAGATTTCAGTGATTTCTAGGGCACACGAAGGTTTAGGATGATTTCTTTTTACCTTGCATTTAATGCTGCATGGTATTGGTAAGTACTGCCACAGGTTCGCTGCTTCTTTCACTGGCTAGATGATTGTCAGTTTGTGCGCACTAGAAGATGGTTATCTGATCTTGTGGTGAGTGTTCCAAAAATAGGAAAATTTGTCGTGGGTAACTCAAATCAACCTCCCTAACAAGACCTTGATGATAGATAAGAAAAAAAAACCTATCGCCCAAACAAGACCCGAATGTAGATCAAACCTATGCCAAACCCAAAATAAAAATTATAACTCGCTCATTAAAACTAAGACCTCTTGCAAAACTTAAGGCATGTATATGTATATATAACAAAAATAAATAAGAATTATTTAATAGTATAAAACATATAAAAAGGGACAACAGGTGGTTGTTTGTCTCTAGAGAGACCCTGCAAAGGAAAAACAGGTCGTGGTTTGTCTCTAGAGTGTTCTCACAAGCCAGCATCTATAAGCTAGACAAATGCCCCATGACAAGAGCTTATTACAAGATTTAAGTTTACGTCTAAGAGTAACACAGAATATAAATTTAACTTTAGAGATTGACTAAGTTCTCAAACAAATATTGGACCAGGGAAATGTGTGGGAAGTGTAGGTGACGACATCGTAGTAGAAGCTAGCACGAGGTCAGAAAGGATAGGAAGGAGGAGTGGCGAGGCATCAGTAGTAGAACCACATTGATTGATCCACCAATCTGTAGCATGAAGAATAGATTTCTAGACCCACGGTTCATCCCCTTTTGCGGTGGTCATCCAAAGGTTATGATCCTCCACCAAATCCATAGATACTTAGAATTATTAACGTTTGAGGTAAATGTCTTAAGTAAAAAGCACAAGATCCATTTATGGATATTATTAAGTCAAGGCCCTCAATCTTCTTATTAGAACAATGATCTCTAAGACACTGGGGTGGGAGGGTGGGGGTGGGGGGAGGGGGTAGGATTGCTATGAGCATCCCTAGACCAAATAAAGGAGGATAATCTCTTAATAATGCTCTTGATCATATTCTTGAGGATGGAAACATAGGAAGCCCAAAAGTTGAGTATACTAAAAAAGGTGCTTTGAATGAGAGAAAGCCAACCGATGAAAGAAAGGCTCTTACCACCCTCAAGAAGTGATATATAATCGGATGTTCTAGATTTTCTAAAAGAGATGGGTATGCTAAGCTAGCGAACGGGGAAGAAGCCTTGATTGAAACCATGGTTTGGATAGTCAATTCAAAAAGGGGGTCCTAACCCTCCAAGGAATATGTCGGGTTTGGAAGGGTTAAGCTTGAGATCTGAGGCCTCAGAGAAAAAAATTAACTTACTGAGCATAAGGGAGATAGATTCTTAGTATCCCCTACAGAATAGGAGAGCATCATCAGTGAAAAAGAGATGGGATAAGCGAAGAGATTTACAAGATGTATGATAGCAGAAGCTGGAGGTCAGGAGGAGCTGGTCAAGGAGGCAGGAGAGCATGTCCATAGTTAATGCAAAAAAGTACGGTGAGATGGGATCTCGTTGACACAGACCCCACTTGCCTTTGAAAAACAATGTAGGGGACCCATTAATGTTGATCGAGAATGAAGTAGTAGTAACCCAGGAGAGGGTGTCATGGAGGAACGTCTAGTTGATAGTGTGAAACGCTTTTCTAATGTTCATCTTCATCATGCACCATGGGGACGTGTGACTTTTTTGGTAGTACTTCATCAAATAAGAGCAATGTTAGATGTCGTCTGAAATGAGGCGGCCTTTTATGAAAGCCCCCTAGACATCATTCATGAGAGTGTGAAGAGATTCCATGAGACTCCCCTCTCAAATCTTGCTAATCATTTTTTATGAGATTAGGGTTACGAGCATGGATTAGATCTCTTTAAGAAGCTTGTTACTATGGAAGAAAATTTTGATAGCTAGAATAACATCCTAGCCAATAATATCCCCTACGGCTTTGAAAAACTTAGCCGAGAAACCGCTAAGGCCTGAAACTTTACCATATCCTCATTGAAAAGGGCCACTTTAATGCCTTTATTTTTTATTCGATGAATAAGGGGGCCCACCTAGAATGGTCACAACGACTGTTGTTCTCCAAATTGGGATCAAGGAGAGTGCAAGAGAGATTTGTTCTAGAACCAAGGCTTCACTGGAGTGGAAGACAAGACTATCCGCAATGTCATCTAGGACAACGAGGACCTCCCCAAGCTCATTGGTAATGGAAACAATATAGTTATTATTCCTTCCCACCTTTATGGCTCTGTGAAAAAAAATAGTGTTAGAATTAAAAAACTTGAGCGAACGAGTCTTGACGGTTAATAGAGGAATAATAGCTCATGATTGTCCGGTATAAGTATGTTATGTCTCATGGACTTCTCTTTGAATATAAGGGACGAGTTCCAAGGATCAAGGTCAATTTTTCATTGAGTTTCACAAAGCTCATTCCTGATAATTTGGGCTTTAACATAGAGGGAGTCGTATTCAATTTTATGGAGTGAAGAGAGACCGGCTTTGAGGTGGCGCATCTTTTTAAAAATAGTGAATAATGTACTACCATCAGAAGGGATACACCAAGCCTCATGAACGAGGGGGATAAAAGAGGGATCATGGTCCAAATGTTAAGAAATGAAAATTTTCTTCTAAAAGGGGTGGAAGAGGGATGGTGATAATCATGGAGCATTGATTATCGACAAGAGGGGAAAGGGGAAGGTGGTGAAACTAAAAGGGAAGGCCAAAATCTAATCATCATTAATAAGAACATGATTGATTTTTACCCAAAATGCATTCATGGTCATACTAGTTATTCCACCAGGTGTAGAAACACTCGTAATAGTGCAAATCATGAAGCTCAGCCCTAGAAACACTTTTGCGAAGTCATGATAAACTCTTGGGAAGGGGGTGCGAAAGCTAAGCCTATCTTTGGCATAAAAAATGTTTCTTAAATCTCTTACAAAAATCCAAAGGCCACTTGTATTATGGCTAAGACATGTGATGTCTTCCCAAAGGTAGGATCTATTCACAGGGTTGTTCCTTTCGTATACAATGGAAAAGGTAAAGATGGTAACGCCAAGAGGAGAGGCCTTACAGGTCAGCATCTACGTAGTGGATTAAAGAGAGGTAACAGTGACAAACAAAGAACTAAAAAGGCATAGATACGACCATAGGGTCGTGCAGTGTAGCTGTGGAACAAAGTCCAAGAGGAAAGAAAACAAGCTAGAATAGAACAACGGCTATTAAAAGAAACACAAGTCTCAAGGAAACCAAAGGCACAAAGCTTGTTGTCTCCGATAAATTGCTTAATTTCGTGGAGCTTCGGATGATCGTTACACCCCTTCACATTCCACACAACAATTCATCTACGAAAAACCGAGGAAGAGGAGAAGATGCCACTAGAAACGAGCCCATATCACTACGGGAGAAAGAATTATCCATTTGGACTTGGAGGGAAGTGCTTAACTGAACTGGGGGAAAGGGACTAGCCAGAGCTTTCCCTTTGGATAAGACTACCTGTCAGGAGGCTTGATGATCAGGCGCTAGAACAAGCTGAAGTGAGGGGGACATGAGAACAGTAGAGGGCACGAGAGGGAGGTAGATCAAGTTAAAGCAAGGCTGGGGGATGCTAGAGAAACTGGGAAGGAGCCGAAGCTCAAAGTCTTAGATTATAGGATCAGGCTCTAAGACAGAGTTGCTACGGTGTAATTAACCTTACATTAACCATGTCATTAAGAGAAACTAATCACACTTTTGTATTTCTAAACATTACTCTAAATGAGGAACAAATAACCCTAAAGTAAGATGGCCTACCAACAAGCAGCTAGCCCAGGAAGTCGAGTTTCTTTGATTGAAACCCTAGTCCTAGTGTGAAGGGTAAACTCAAGATTAGTCGGCCAAAATTAGTCGGGTTTCCCCAGCAGAACCCCGACCAGTGGCCCCGGCCAATTCCCTACTACAAATGACCCTAGATTTGCTACGTACAGCACTCGTGACCTAGCACGCATGACACTGACAACCCGTTCCATTACTCTCGTGAGACAACCTGTCTTCACCTCTCACACATCTCCCTCACACATCAATAAACTCAAAAGATTGATGTGTCATTTTCTTGGTTAAGGAGCAACCATACAAGGGAAGAAAGCTTCGGCATGACCATTCTGACTGACGTCAGCCATATTCTATGTGGAAGTAGTGCACGTCACCTGCCCGGCCAACAAATGAGAAGGGAGCCGACTCATTTGTCTCTTTCTTTATAAATAAAAATCAATGTCTCATTTATTTGACACCCATACATTAATTAAAATACCCCTAATAAGTATAGAATGATTAAGGAACAACTATGAACCTTTAAGGCTAACGAGCCTTAAAATCATTAATGAACTATGGAGCGTCAAAGTATATAAAGCCGAAAAATCTTTGATAAACCTTACATGAAATATTGGATTAAAGAGGGAGTACTTATAGAGAGAAATCAACCAATAAGAGTTGGTGTAACATGTAATATGCCATTACATGATCTAAGAGCATAAATAATAATAGGGAATTAGAGAACATACTTTAGAAAGTCAAAATGACTTGTGAATATTATACTCACTAAAAAACACACCGAAATACGACATGGGACAAGGCAATCAACTATATTATAAGCTAACACACGAGAGAGTCATAATGAACAAACTAATCAAGCTCTTAAGGCCTTAAGACCATTCTCCCTTAATTATCAACTTATTACCAAACTACCCCACCAAAATAGCTCCATATGGTCAGCCAAGTGAAAAGCCTTTTAAGACAACAAATCCATATTTTCTTCTTGAACAAGAGTTCTTTAAGTCATAAAGTCTCCCTTTACTTCTTCTCACCTTTGGAACTTAACTCACCTACACTCTTTCCTCACCAAGGCTGCTGTCTACACTCATTTTCTTCCTCCCATTATCTTATTTTCTTACTCCCATGGAAGAACATAAAAAGTGCAAGACAAGCCTTCTAACTATACTCTTACTTCTCTTCTTGAATCTACTTCCTTTCTAAGCATATCTTCATCTACCAAGCAAGAAGAACACCAACCCACTTCCTATTTTTATTCTGCTGAAAATTAACATAATTCAAGGCCAAAAATAAAGGAAGAAACCATGGTGAAGCTTAGCTAAGTTCAACCAAAGCTTTAGGTAAGAAAAAGTTCTTTAAACTCCAAGCTTTCCTTTGATACATGGAGGTCCAAAATTGTATCTAATCTAGCTCTTTTTCTTCACCTCTTTTCATACAAAACTTCAGCTCCATCAACCTCCATTGTCTGCCTAAAAACAACGCAAGAACAAGCTAAAGCAAGAAAGACTTTAGCCAAAAAGAAGACTCTTGAAACTAAGGTATTAGTGCCTAAACTACCTTCTAAGTCTTAGATCTATCCAAGATCTAACTTTTACTTACTCCTATAGAAGGTGGGTGAAATTTGAAGTCAAAATATCAACTTTAAGAGCTACAAGGTTAATCTTACTTCGTAGTGCTCATTTTATGCATTAAGCCTTAGTTATATGGTAGTTTGTGAGTATTTTGGAATCTTGAAAGTATATAACACGACTTACACTATACCCAAAAGTATTTTGGTCGTTTTGTTGGTATTTTGGTAGATTTTGATGACTTCCAATAGTTACGGCTATTATAGTATAATGTTAGGTGTAAAAATATGATGTTTTAGGGGCTGTTTGAGTGAATAAAACTTATCAATAATCTGGTGGAGAAGTACTCGCGAAAATTAGGATTTGTTTAGCAGAATTTTGAGACAAATTAAGGTTAAAGTGTAATTAGGAGTTTTGATGATGTATTGGTAATTATAAGATTAAAGGGATAAGTTAAAGATTGCAAAAAGATAAGGGCTGGAGTGGAAAACATGATTAGGGCCGAAATTTTAAATTTAAGTGGATTAAAAGTGAAAGATATAAGTTTAGTAAGGTTTATGAGGAAAATTTTAATCCTTAGAAAATTTGTGGGTCAAAGTGTAATATTAGAAAAGTTATGTGATGACAGAAGGAATACAGTTAAAACTAGGTGAACTTAGAGTTTTGACCAAAAGTAAGAAAGAAAAGTTGAAATTTGAATTTGCGAAGAGTTAGTGGTAGATTTAAAAATTCAGGAAAATTTAAGGGGCTATCCAACAAATTAAGAAACATTAGGGTGGAAACTGAAAATGTCAGATTGGGGTCTGTTTGGAACTTTTGAATAATTGAAATTGAAACTTTGAAATGATTAGTTAAAAGTTGAAATTGGAATTGGTGGGAAATTGAAAAGTTAGGAAAATAATTGGTGGGATACTTGAATATTGGATGAAATTCGTGGAAATACAATTATAAGTGGGAATTATGAAAGCTAGGAGTATGGGTTAGGATAAGTTTGAGAATTAGATTATATTACATTAAGTGTAAGGACCTTAATGTCAATGTTGATGTTTAAGGTTGCTAGGAACTTAGGGATTTTATAATCCTTAGGACTTAATGTGAATACTTAGAATTGTAAGATCATTAAGGTGTTGTAATTTAATTATGGGATAAGAATGCTTAGGGGAGAAAACCTAAGTCATTAGTAGAATGTTTAAAGATATACTTAAACCATTACATAAATAGTGATGGTCTTGTTTAAGGAGATTAAATCACTATTATTATTCCTAAGGTCAAGAGAAACAAGCTAACCATATCAAATTTGACCATGTTAACCAAATTAGTAAGTTGACTGTGTTGACCTAGTGAAAACATTGACCTAATAGAGTATTGACCAATTCATCGACTAAGATGAGAATGTTAACGCCTAAGGCCATCTATAATTAGGGTACAAGTAAAGTCCATAACATATAGTAAACTAAATCAATGTGACTGTATACTGTATACAAATGATTAAAAGGAGACAAATGGGATGAGGACTTAATTCTAAAGGTTGTAGAAAACTATGCAACCATGTTAGTTACTAACAACTGAAGAGGATTAATTAGTAATCCAGAATTTGAATGTCTTAAGTAATAAGATTAGTAGTGAATGACAATCATTGGGATTAATTACCATTGGAGAAGTAATTACAAGGGATACCGAATAGGTTTAAGATTATAGAGAATTAATACTTAGTATTATATTCCATATCTAAGTGATTAGATGACTGGCGCGGGATAATACGCTAGCATCTTCTTCGGTGTAAGGGTATGTTGTTATGTGATCCGATTGTTCCCGAGGATCACCTTGGGTTCGGATGTGTAATTGAGTTATAAGATTATATGTATGAATGCATGTTTATTGTACCTTGTGTATTATTTGCTCGAATACATTGCACTATTAATTGTTCACAAACATTATTCGAACTAAGGAAAATATTGAATTTATCTTGAATTAAGATATGAGTAGTGATAAGAAATATGTCACTTATGGTATGATAATGACATACATTGTATTATCCACAATTAAACTAAGAAGACTCCTTAGGTAAAGTAACGGTAATACCATTCTCAAGTCAAAGTATATTCGAACATGGAAATACTCTAGACAAGTTCTAGACATATAGTAAGATCTAAAAGGCGTATGCACATTAGAGATGGTATTCACTTTACAACATAAGAACAAATCTTAGGCATGTATGTTAAGAGAATTTACTCACATATTGAGATATTTGAGTATGGAGGAAAACCCAGGACTACCTGCTTGCGCATTGTGGTTGCTAGAGGATCACCGAGATCAGGTCCACTCTAAGTATTGAAAATTCCAATGAGTCAAATTGATCGTTGGTCGGATATGCTACAGTTGGTATTGGCATATGCCAGTAGGCTACCCGCCAGATTATTAGGAAGGAGGAATCGGATGCACTACCGTTGGTGTTGGCTACTGCCAGTAGGTTACCCACCTAAGAATATCGAAAGAAAGAGAAATATGTCCTCTTCTAACATGGTGACTTGTTAAGCGATAAGTGTTAAGATATTAGTAGATGATGAAACGAAACATTAGTTGTACATTAATACAAAACGCAAGTAGTTTCGTGAACCATTGAAGAACGAACTAAGGGGCCTTAAAGGCCAGATAACAAGAATAATTTAAAACAACTCTCGTAGCGTTTATTACCTTGATACGTAATTATTGAATTTGATTGTGTGAATGAGTTTTTATGGATGTTATGACTATGTATGCTGGATGAATTATTAGAATACTTTAAATTTAAGTCATGCTATTACATTATGTTTATGTAAATTGAAATACATGAAATGGAACCGTATTTTAACTATAACCAATTAGCTTAAGGAGACTCTAATTAGGTTGCATGATGGTTACGTAATGACATATTCACCAGTTGGCTAATATCATACAACAACTAATGTTTACAGGTTCATAGCCGAAGATCGATATCACAGTGCAGGGTCGGATAGATAACGGTATACTACTTTTGGGTTATACTTTTTGGGGTATAAGGTTGGTATAGATTAAAATTCTCACACGTTTTTGGATATAGCGTTGTATTTAGGATTAAGCTATGATAAGCCGCAGACTTATCATATTTTATATTCTAGAATTATAAGTATATTAGTCTAAATAAGGCTATAATAGCTAATATTTATGTTATATTATATATAAAGTTTATTATTTATTCAGACTTATGTTTTTGTATGTTTTTCATACAAGGAATGAATTTCTTGTCAAAATACCAAGTAGTGTCATGAATGATGCCAGATGTTCAGTTCACGGCAGCTATATGGAGCAAAACCAGAAGACATGACGGACCCAATGCTGGGTAAAACCTATCTGGCATAAGTGAGGAGTCACCACGGTTCGCCAAGAGTGAGCGGTTAATTACCGTTGACAAAATAACTGATGCCGAGTATGGTGCCGGACATCCACTGTCCGGCACGAGCATTGTTTCGCTCAGATTTGGTGGTTTCAACCGTTAACAGTTAGCACGTGTTTTATTAGGTGTCGGGTACATCTGACCCGGCATTCCACTCGGCATACATGGATTTTGGAAGTATATAAATAGGTCGTGAGCCTACTCATTTTTTCTACACTTCAACACTATATACACTCCACTCATCTCTCTAATTCCGCAATCATCCAAGTGTTGGTGTCCATGGAAGTTATGTGCAACTGTCCACGCGAAGGGAAGGAAGTCCATGACGGGTTAAGGCTACGACCAATTCCCTTATCTCCTTTCTATTCTTTCCTTTAATCTGTGTGGATGGTGGAGTAGAATTCCATGTTATCTTTGGTTTAGGAATGATACTCCTTGTAATACATTTATGATCATTTAATAAAGTTATAAGTTTCCAACTTAGATTTCGGTCTCTGTGTCAAGAGGATTAAGTTCGCTATTTTTTTTTTTTACTTCAAAATTCTCAAAGAATGGGTTGAAGAGTCTAAGTGATCTTTCCATTTGTCTTCTATAAATTTAGAGGATGAAAAATTAAGATTTGGAGTTAACCACTTTATTCTCCTCTTTCTTGTTCGTTTATTGGCAATAGATTTACTGGATTCGATAATGGATTCAGAGTGTTTGTTTCAACCAGAAACATGGAAAACAATGTTGACATTTTGGCAATGCCGGATGCAATGCCGGGTGTTTGGTGCCCAGCACAATCAACGTTCTTGAATGTGTCATGCATCCTTTATCCGGCATCACATCCAGTGTGTTCAAAAGTTGGTTAATTCGAAACTCATTACTTTGCTTGGTGATCATACTTTTTATTAGATTGATTATTATTCCGAATCAAGGGTAATATATTATTAATATCATTTAGTTAGATCATTTGACAGTTTCTTAAATGTAAATTATCATTTATCTTTTCCCCTTTGTTTAGAATAGGTAATTACTGAGGATTAGGACTAATTTTCTATTAAGTCTTCTTGGGTTCGATACTCTTGGTCGTAATTTACTTACGCTATATTCCGACCAGGATTTTGGCTACCCGTAGTAGAGTTGTAGGATTTCTTTTATTCTTTTATTCATTTTTTACATTCTATATCCCTACAATTTTTCTTGTTAGCAAAATGGTGTTGTTGCCGGGGACTTGGAATTAGTCCAAGTCCTAAAATTGGTAATCGTCTTATTCTTTATTCTTTATCCTTTTTCCCTTAAATTTGATTCATTCATTTGTTCCTTCTTTAATTTTGAACATGTCGGGCGTGATGCCGGGTAAGCCCAACCCAGCACTATCGGAGGAAGTCCAAGGCCGAACACAATTTCTTCGGCACTACTCCCGGCACGTTCAAATCTTTTTTATTTTATTTAGTTATTTTCATAAAATGTTAGATTTGTAGATAATTCATTCTTTTATTCATTTTTCTGTACTCTTTAATTTTCTAATTATTTTGTACATAATATATTTGTTAATTTGTTTTGATTCATTCTTTTCATTCAAAGTACTATTCTTTATTCTTTGATTTCATTCTTGCTAAATTCATTTATATATATGTTGAACAAAATAGTAACTTGGCATGTGCGGAGGAAGTCCGACGCTAGGACTTGTTATATATATTGTTATTGTTTGTATTTTTCTTGTATATATATAATCAAACTGTTGTAGGTGCGAGGCTAAAAATGTCAATGTGCCATTCACGACGCCAGGTGGGGTACTTCCGGCCGACTAAAACTACATATGCCAGATCAAGAATACCCGGCACAAACCCCGACACATCGTGAATTTAAAAAGAAATATCCCAGGGATAGTTGCCGTGCGGAAAGCCGGGTAAATCATACCCGGTAACATAAAAGTCCAAAGTGCCAGATAAATGTTACGTGGCATCTAACCCGGCGCATCTCAAAATCTAAACAAAATATATCTGGTAAGTCACATTTTTACAGTCTCCCTTTTACCCTACCAAACGAACGCGCCGCACAACAGCCTAACCACCAGTCAACGTCGCAAAATCTTCAACACCATCGGTTCACACCACCTGAACTCTCCAACAGTAGTTCAATCCACCAGAACACGCACTAGAAGACGCCCAACTCCTCCTACCGCTAGAACGCTAGCCATCTGTGAATTCGACAATGCATTCTCTGCAACTCAAACAGGTTCCTTTGAATATTGTGTCGATTTCCGATTTTTTATATAAAACAGTTGTTCTTGCGTTGTTTTAGTCGTAAACTGCATTAGAGGAGCCTAGGACCTGCTTTAGTAAATTTCTGCAAGATTTGTGTGGCTCTGTTCGACTTCTGGAAAACTTGGTTCGACTATGCCTATGCCGGATGAATGTGTCGGGTCCCCCTTGTCCGACACAAGGAATGAATTTCTTGTCAAAATACCAAGTAGTGCCGGGAATGATGCTGGATATCCAGTTCATGACAGCTATATGGTGCAAAACCAGAAGATATGCCGGGCCCAATGCCGGGTAAAACCTATCTGGCATAAGTGAGGAGTCGCCACGGTTCGCCAAGAGTGAGCGGTTAATTACCGTTGACAAAATAACTGATGTCGGGTATGGTGCTGGACATCCCCTGTCCGACACAAGCATCATTTCCCTCAGATTTGGTAGTTTCGACCGTTAATAGTTGGTACGTGTTTTATTAGGTGCCGAGTACGTCTGACCCGACATTCCACCCGACATACATGGATTTTCGAAGTCTATAAATAGGCCGTGAGCCTACTCATTTTTCTACACTTCAACACTATATACACTCCACTCATCTCTCTAATTCCGTAATCATCCAAGTGTTGGTGTCCAAGGAAGTTCTGTGCAACTGTCCACGGGAAGAGAAGGAAGTCCATGGCAGGTTAAGGCTACGTCTAGTTCCCATATCTCCTTTCTATTGTTTCTTTCAATTTGTGTGGATGGTGGAGTAGAATTCCTCGTTATCTTTGGTTAGGAATGATACTCCTTGTAATACATTTATGATCATTTAATAAAGTTATAAGTTTCCAACTTAGATTTCGGTCTCAGTGTCAAGAGGATTAAGTTCGCTACTTGTTCTCTTTTACTTCAAAATTCTAAAAGAATGGGTTGAGGAGTCTAAGTGATCTTTCTATTTGTCTTCTATAAATTTAGGGGATGAAAAATTAAGATTTGGAGTTAACCACTTTATTCTCCTCTTTCTTGTTCGTTTATTGGCAATAGATTTACTGGATTCGATAATGGATTGAGAGTGTTTGTTTCAACCAGAAACATGGAAAACAATGTTGACATTTTGGCAATGCCAGGTGTTTGGTGCCCAGCACATTCAAAGTTCTTGAATGTGTCGTGCATCCTTTATCCGGCATCACATCCAGTATGTTCAAAAGTTGGTTAATTTGAAACTCATTACTTTTCTTGGTGATCATACTTGTTATTAGAGTGATTATTATTCCGAATCAAGGGTAATATATTATAAATATCATTTAGATAACTTTCTTAAATGTAAATTATCATTTATCTTTTCCCCCTTTGTTTAGAATATGTAATTACCGAGGATTAGGAGTAATTTTCTATTAAGTCCATTGGGTTCAATACTCTTGGTCGTAATTTGCTTACACTATATTCTGACCGAGATTTTTTCTACCTATAGTAGAGTTGTAGGATTTCTTTTATTCTTTTATTCATTTTGTACATTCTTTATCCCTATAAATTTTCTTGTTAGCAAGCTATCTCGGTTATCATAGTGTTGTATTGTATATGTATATGTATACATTGTTACTCACATGGGTGAGTAACGGCGATAACACTGTTGTTAGTTAAGTTATGTTATTTTTGTTGCTTAAGTTTGATGGGTTGTGCTAAGGACGTGATTACGGTATGATTACGAAGTAGGGGTGTTACGTTAATATTATCTCTCATCTCTTGTATTCTCTCAAATGATACTAAGAACCTCTGTCAAACCTCCCGTAGTCTAGATCATTCAAGATCAAACCACGTGAATCTTTGTGTCACCTTGTTCCCTAATAGTCATCAACTCGAAACCATAGTGCACAAAAATCTAAAGGAGTTAATCCAAAGCTACAACACAGATTACACTATAACAAACAGGATTTTGAATATGAGTTCACTAGTAAGAGGCTGAAGAGGGGTAAGAAGAATGGGCGGGGCACAAGAAGAATGGGGGGTCTTGAGTTGTTTGACGCCCTTCCTTTTCTTGAATTGGCTCCGGGGAAAAAGGTAACTTCCCCTTGAACTCCTTTTGTGATCCTACAATTTTGACCATCTCCTCACTAGGAAGATTGTCCATGATGCGGACTTCACACATTCGGGCCATCTTTTGGCTTCCCCTTATCGTAACCAACTTCCCGCTTGTGGTTAAATACTTCAACTTCAAGTGATGGGTACTGCATATAGCTTTGAAAGCATTGATTCCTGGCCTTCCGAGATACATGTTATATCTAGAAAGACCTGGCACAATAAAAGTTGTGAGTTTCTCCGTTCTCCTTTCGTCCCCTTGACCCAGAGTCATTGTAAAATCTATAATACCGGAGGACGTGGTAGAGACTCCTCCTACAAATCCTCCTAGAACCGCCGAATATGGCTTGATCCGGTGCTCAGGCACTTCCAGCCTTTTAACCGCTTCGGCTGACATGACATTTGCTCCGGCTCCGCTATCAATCCGGATTACCAGCGCACGAATGACAAGTGGATCGTTGTGTGGGTATAGCACTCCATCTTCATCTTCATCGGAGAAGAAAATTGGAGGGAAGCTTTCTCTTTTGGCGATCTTCCTTTCCGGGAGTTCCTGATGCACTTCATGAATGTGCCTTTTTCTTTCATTAGGGGTTAGTGGTCCTACCTCCGAAAAAAGTCCTGTGAGTTTTCTTTAGAGAAAGTTTTGTTAGCCTTCTTTTGGGAGAGGGGGTTTGCTGTAAACAAAATGCAAAAACGAAAATTCCATTCCCCTTATTACGTAACGCAATGCTTGACAAAGTTTATGCCTACATATTCGATTTTTCGAAAGACAATCCATGACCAGTCTCATTTTTACGAAGTTTGTTGCTTAGAGGAAAAAAGGGGAAAAACTTTTACTTTCCTTCTCTACAGACCTATTATCATACCAACCGATTTGCCGGGGTCAAGCCTGGGGTGGACTTCCTCCTCCAGCCGGCCCCGTGGTGCGTTCTGGGCACCGCCCTACTGACCGCCGTACTGCCTTTGCGTTCCAGCTTGTTGCTTTCCCTTCTTTTTATTCTCCTCAATGATTCGGAGTTCTTTGGCCAGGGTAGCACAATTTACAGTCCGGTGGCTGTAGTTTCCATGATACTCGCAGAATGCTACTGGAATCTCTCCCTGCGGCGGCTTTCTTGGCTGGGGAAGGTACCCTTCTCTTACTGCGGCAGCATATTTTCCTGGGTTGATGTAGACAATGGTCATTGCCCCCTGATGCTGCGGCCCTTGAGAGGAAGACCCGGCGGTTGACTTGTAATATGGTTTGTACCTCGACCCTCCTCTTCCGGCGCTTCCACCTTGTCCTTCTTTCTTTTCTGATGCGGCTATATTTTTGAAGCTATCTGCAAGCTCTTTTGCCTTATTCTCTGCTATTTTAGATTTCAAAAAGTCGTGGATCATTTCTGCCAATTCTCCATGAGTTTTTGGTGCTTTTGTTACAATTTTTCCAGCAAGCCGAGGCTGAGCCAAGCCATTACCAAAGGCTTTAATGAAGATTTTCTCATCGACATCATCAATTTCTGCGACCTTCTTATGGAAGCGCTCACTGTACTCCTTCACAGTTTCTCCCCTTCGCTGCTTAACATCAATCAACTCTATTGTCTCCTTCTTAACCCTCTTGCTCGCGGCGAAATATTGTTGAAATTCTTTAGTCAGTTGCTTGATGCTGGTGATGGACTTCGGCGGCCTTGTGGAGATCCATCCCAATGCTCTCTTTGAAAGCGTTCTTGGGAATAAGTTACAGAGAGCGAGGGAGCTGATCCCTTGAGTATTCATGGCAAACATGAATTTCTTGATATGTTGGGCGGGATCTCCTGTCCCATCATACTTCTCAATCGCCGAAGCAACGAAGTGCGGCGGGAGCTTCGCTTTCCTTATCCTTTCCGAGAAGGGGTACAGGCTCATCTCTATCAGATCATCCTCTTCCATTTCTTCCTCACTAACGACTGTATTGTGCTTCTGATCCTTACTTTCTTTGCCATTACTTCCCTTTGAATCCTTGTTTCTCAATTGCTCTATGGCCTCAGTCATTTCGTCCCACTTTTTCTGATACTCTTCATCTCTTTGCATCAATTCCTGCTGCAGAGTCTCGTTTCCTTCTACAATCTTTTCATCGATCGACCTAACCAATCCCTTCAGCATATCTTCAAGATCTCTCTTAGAGATAGCTTCTGGCATTTCGGAACTCATTTCCTCTTCGGTATGATTCTCTCCAGCGGTGTTCTTCGGCGCTTTCTTAGATCTTGGAGCCATTTTCCATGTTTAGATCCTGCAAAAAATATGATTAGTCATTTCAGAATTTTCCTTACCAACGTCAAAGATCACTTCCCTGCTTCTATATGGTCTCATGGTTGCTTCTTGTCGTTCGTTTCCCACAGACGGCACCAAATGAAACGGAGTATTCATCCTAATCCAATTCGATCTGCCTTACTATCCCGCGTTACCTGGTTTCGATTACGAGTCTTGTACGGGAGAAAGAGAGAGAGAGAGAGTCTTTGCTAGAATTGAGATTAAGTCTGATTGCCAAAATGTCGCGCGTCTTATTTCATGGGGGTACACCCTTATTTATAGTGTTTTAGAACCTGATCTCATGTTGCCAGCTTGTGTTTTACATGTACAAATACAATTTTACCCTCCTAGCAGCTTTGGCCGGCCACAGGCGGCCGACCATATTACATTTTGCCTTGCCTGAGTTCCATTTGCATCCGGCCAGAGGCGGCCGGATGCTCCATGTGTCTCTATTTTCATCCAGCCTGAGGGGGCCGGATGTACTATACGCGTTTCTATTCTCATCTGGCCAGAGGGGGCCGGATGTACTATGTGTCTTGTTTGGCCTGGTACCATTTCTTCCCTTCTCATCGGTCCCACAAGTTCTATCTTTTTGAATTTAGATGAAGAAAGTAGAACTTCAGCGTTGTTTTTGAGGAAAAAAAATTTATGGCTGCGTGCGACCATCCCCGAGGCTCTTCGCCCTGTTTGTGTTCCGTCCTCTCCTTATCCCAGTCCCACAAGTTCTTTTCCTCACATTTGAAGAGAAAAAACTACTTTAAAGGTCACGTGCGGAGCTTGTGGCTTGCGTTTATTCTGCGCCGCTCTTTTCAAATTCTCTCGCCTGTTTTCGATGTAGAATACGTAAGACCCTTTTTCGGCTAACATCAGAATCATCTTTTGGAAGCGTGTAGCCTCCTCTCTTATTCCTGCAAAAGATTGATTTTTGTCTGTGCGTATATATATATATTTTTATTCGGGCGGGATAAAACTTCCCTCCAAAGTCCGAATTTTTTGGCTTCCTTCTCTCTCCTTCCCTGCTCTCTTGTTCTCGTCCTCCCCCTTTCGATTCTCTGTTATCGCACTCTCCCTTTATCGTAGTCGCACCTGTTTGCGTGCTGAATTCCTGCGATGTCTTCCTCTTCCGAAAAGAAGAACAAGGCTGCCGCCAGCTTCTCACTGGCCATCAAAGCAATTCAAAGTTCTCGTTCCTCAAGTGGTGTTCGCCCTACCCTTCTTCAATCTTTAAAACCCTTTCTGGCCGGTCGTGAGCCCTTTCCTTCTTCCCTCGATTTTTCCTCTCTTACTAGCTGTCTTAGAGGCGTCGAAGTCCCACTAGGCACTCAAATTTATCTACCAAATTTTGATTCTCACCCCAATGACGATTTTGGTATTGGGTACGTGGTTTACGCCGATTTCTTCCCTTGCGGCTTAACCATTCCTCCACATCCTTTTGTCTTGGGGTTCCTGCTCCGCCACTGCTGCTCTCTCGCCCACTTACACCCGAAGGCCATTGCGTATCTCCACGCTTTTGTCTGCCTCTACCAAGAAAATAAAATTCAGTCGGAGGGCATCTATTTTACTTGGTTCTTCACGGTTAGGGTTGATCTAGACAGCCTAACCATCATCGCCAGGGCCGGGTTTTCACTTTTTGACTACAAAAAAGTGCACGAGTGGAGCTCGCGGTGGTTCATCGTTATTCCCCCATCCGGCCGCTACTTTGGTGTGCCGTATTGTTCTGAAGTCGCCAAAGGTCAGCTTAGCTGCCCCTCCACTCCTCCGGCTGAGGTTCCAATCTCAAGGATTCTGAAGGAGCGGAGTCGCGAACCATTTGACAATCGAGGCGTTCTTTACCAGAGCACGCTTATCCTCGCTACAAACCTACCAGAGTAAGCGTTAGCCTATCAGTTTAAATTTCATCTCCTTTTATTGTTGTCCTTACTGTTCCGACGCGTTGTGTGCAGATTTTTTCCTGAAGGGGGACAAAATTGGTCCCTTTAATAGTTTGAACTTTGTCAGTTTCAAGAGCGGAGATGAAAAGATCAATTACTACGACATGATAGATGTAACACCCCATCCACAACGTCGCACTTTTAAACCATCTGCAGCGGAAACATAAACCATCACATTACTTAATCCGTTGGTGTTACACGCCGTTAACCACCCACGTGGCTAACAAGGCTAATACATACATATTATATCGGTCTGATGGACTAGATCCCCGAGCAACTACACCATACAATCCTGATTCCATTTCCAACAATTATTTACATATACCTCCCCACTGTACCGGTATTCATTAACCAATGCCGATAACAAATTCGGTCTTACTACACCTATATACATACACATTAAAGGGCTACCAATGTGCAAACATCTACCCCGTCCTACTCTCGAACGGCTTCCAGCTCCTTGTACCTGAAATAGAAAAGGAGAAAAGGGTGGCCCCCAAGGGGGTCAGCACCTTTGCTGGTATGGTAATCCGCAGCCCGCATGCTACGGGCCACGCACAACTAATTGTCGTCTTAGCATGCAGTTGATTATATTTAAAACCACGCATGTAAACCATAAACACCCAACATTGCATACTCCCAACTATAGGGCTCAACAATACCAACACATCCACACATCCACACATAACAAACCATCCATTATTACCTTTAACCTTAAAGTGGCCCTCCTCTAAACGGAGATACTTCCTTAATAGACGACACTTACCCAGTAATCGGGTTATTCTTAGACACCTTTTATTTAAACTATGTTTCATATCCATGACCACATATTCCATAATTTACGACCTATAGCACCGCATCGCTATAGCGATTGCAGTACAACACACATAACATAACGGGTACGGTTCTCTTAAGGAACCAACCCAACCATAATTAGTTCATTTTAGAGCCTAGAGAATGTTGCCAAACTCATGATAAGCTCGTTCCATAACTTGCTACCGTTTCTTTAAATGAACAGATAACTTAACACTAAGGTGCGTTGGGTACAGTATACCAAGCACACCGAACAACCATTGTATGCCCCAGAAAACCGACGTGAGTCAGTAACATCTTTGGCTAAGCTAAAGGAAGATGGAAACCCAATGAGTAAACAACCTAACATACACCAAGAGAGTCGAACCGGGTATGACATCGACTCCCGTCCATCACACGCGTGGCCGGAACATGACCGGTCTCCTCACCCCATTAGTACACACATACTATAGTTAAGTAGTTAGAGCTCCTTTATGGAACCTATCACATCCACACCCATACGGTATCAAAACCGTGTTAAACACGCAAGGGAGGTTCACACACCTGCAACAATAACCATACACAACTAACTCACGCATAGCCGTGGTTAGAACGTTCCCAAGGTTTGGGTCGTTAATCCGTATACGATAACTATGTGTCCCTAGATTTAATTAGCTAAGGTTTAACCTTATTGAGGTTAAACGGTATCGGGACCAATTGCGCCACATAAATGAATTACTATAAACTCATTCCATGTTTTATCTTACAAGGTGGCAAACACTCAGAAAAACACATTGGCATACAAGCCGATGTAATCCGAGGACACAGGTTGCAAGAAAACCATACCTGTCGCCGGAGTCCACTCTACCATGTCCACTTAAGTTCCTCGTACAATTCTCGAACAACTGGTACATTAAAGTTGCTTCCATTAACATGGGTAACACGTTTGTGTAAGGTCGAATGACTACAATTAACCCCGTTAACTAGTTAAATGACTTAACAATTTTAACTTGATTTACTCTCACATTTTACTCCAACTTCCCACCCACCAAATTGTCATTGTAACTCACCAAACATGTCCTTAATAACCTTACAACATCATTATCCATCAATCCCCATCATTAGACACCATTTTCCAACCTTAAACAACAATTTTAGAGTGGTCCGGGACTTGGTCCTTACCCTAAGTCCCGGACCAACACTTACAAACATTCTTCGGCGTATTTCATAGGGTGGTCCGGGACCTTGTACTCACCCCAAGTCCCGGACCAAAACCAGTGGTGCACTCTCGACCTATTTTCATGCATAGTCCGGGACTTGAACCATAACCTAGGTCCCGGACCAAACCTACAGAATTGTTAAAATTGCATTTTTCAATGGTTGTTACCTTAGTTCTCCACCTCCATTAATTGTATAAACTTACCAAATGATCTTAGGTATATTCTAATGCCAAAATATCATCTTAAACATCCCTAGTTTCATGTTCAACTTGTTACTCAATTTCCTTATATATTCACCAACATTACCTAAACCTTAAACCAATTTCTCCAAGACTTGAACACATCCTAAGAACACCCATTAGATTTCTAAAACTTCCAAGATAATGCCTAAGTCCTTGTAGCACCTTAGAGCACCTTAATGCATGTTTTCTTCCTTAGCAAAACATTTACCCATTCCTTACATTTCCTAGTTCACCAAAGTTCACTTAAACACTTAAGACTCCTTATTCATTTTACAAATTTTCGCCATAGGTTCTCTTAGCATATCATCATTCCAAAACTCATAGTTTCACCCTTAAACATTCAAGATCACCTAAATCCATCAAGAACACCATCACATACAAACTTCACCAAATTACTCCACATCACAATATAGTGCACAACTTAGATTGCTTGGCACTTAGGCCCTTAAATAACATGGCTCTTAGGCCCTTAAATAGCTTAAACCTTAAACACTGAATTTCCACAAGTATATATTGCCTTTGACCTGCAAATACACCCAACAATACATATGCCCTTAATAAACTCTTTGCGAGCATTTCACTAGCTCATTTACCATAGGCATTTAAATCACATTGAGATAGTTTGTTTACCTCCTTCCTTCCAGATTTTTACTTGAACATCCTTGTTCTTCCTTGTTTGGAAATCGGCAAGAGCACTTGGTTACTTGCCAATGTTCTAACCAACACACAAGTACAACCAATGAGCATTCAAGCTTCATGCTTAAACTCACTTACAAACCCTAGGTTATACATATTGTCTTAACACATAAGGGTAGTTGTTTTACCTTAGATCTTGAAGAGAGTTTGGATATATCAAGAGAGGACTCCACCTAGTCCATGAAAGGTTGGAATGAGCTATGGAAGAACAAGAAAAGACACCATTAATGGTGATTTTCGGACAGCACAAAAACATGGGGAAACCTCATTTTTCTTTGAGTTCCTTACCTTGAAGCAAAGGAGAACAACAAGGTGTAAAAAGATGTGGTCAAGCTCCATTAATGGTGAATCTCCATGGCACCGAAATGAGGCTTTTGAAGATTTGAAAGGACGAAGTGTAGAGCTTGCTCCAACTAGAAGAACGGTGGTCTTGAAATTAATTTGGACCATGAGCTAGGAGTACAAGCCATGGAAGTTGATGTTGAGCTGGTGCTGTAGCAATCGTAGAAGAGAGCAAGAAGGGAGGAAGAAGACGTGTGAAATGAGAGGAATGAGAGAATGAAGATAATACTTGCTTTTGCAAGATATTAGTATTAATAAGTAACTTTCTCCTTTTTACCTTCTTGCCCTTCCTTCCCTTAATTAATTTCTTTTACATGTTGGTGACTCACCATGCTAAAAACCGGCCCCCAGTATTTATTTAGAGATAGTTTGGTCTTTATTGACCCATTTAATTACTTGTAACAACATATGTTACAAACTAGCTTATTTTAGTTACTATTCACTAAAACAAGGCACATAGATGTGAAATTTTTGATTTCCCATTGATCTAGACTTCCAAATGTGTTACAAATTAGTACACATATTTATTTAAGAGTAATGATGGACACCTAGCCATTCAAAACTCATTTACAAGACAATTTTCCAAAAATGTGCTTTAAGACTCCTTAAAGCACATTTTGTGTTTTAACTTGTTTTCAAGCTTGGTTTTCTTCAATAATTGATTTAATATGTTCATTAACATATTTCCAAGGTCTAGAAATGACCTTTAGGTTTATACAAGGTTAACCAAGTCTAGAGCAATTATTTGCTTAAATTGACCTTAAGGTGTTTCCTTGTATTTTGCTTGGTTTAATTGTTCACTGATGTTGTTAAGGCACTTTTTAGCCTTTGAATACCATAGTTTAACATTTAACCAACATATAAAGGTTTGGGGTATTTCAATCTACCCCCCTTAAAAGAACTTCGTCCTCGAAGTTCACATTTCCCAACACATCATTTGATTAGAATACGGGAATTACTTTCAAGATAAACTTCCATTACCAACACACCTTATACCACAACCTCGGACTTGACGGTCCGGGTACATACACATCCATCCATAACATATCATTCTCACATGATTACCTCGGACTCAATGGTCCGGGTACCTTAACAGTAATGTACTCACATAACAACCCTTAGACTCTCAGGTCTGGGTAACATAACCACCTTTGGACTCATAGGCCCAGGTAACATAATCATTTCAGAACTCAACCCTATTAAGACTCAAGGTCAAAGTAATATTTATTACACATACCACACAACATGCCTTAGAACGTATAACAAATAGAAATACCTTTTCCATCTCTTCATGGGCTCGAGTCCCACGTTGAGTACATATACACTGTGATCCCCACAGAACCCGGTCGCGATGGACACCTGCTGGTCCCCGTTCCCTTGGGAGATCAAAACATTCACTTAATTTTTAACATATGTACTTCTCATGTCACCGGTCCGAAGACAAAGGCTCATACGTCCTCAGCTCGTGAGCAAGTACTACAAAAATATTCTTTACCAGGTTAAGTAACAGGAGAATCCTTTATTCAAAATATCAATCCACTGTTTTGGAAATACCTATTGAAAACCCTTTTGAAAATTCAATACAACTCCAAGTCCAACTTATGCTCTTTGCATCCTTTCTTAATGGTGTTATTTGTGACCACTTATAGGGAGCTTCAAAAGTCATCCAACCCTGATGTGATCAGCATCAGTGTTGAACTATCCTTCCACCCCAATTTGTGTTCGGCTTCCCTTGATCGCATGCAAATCAAGTTCCACCTCCCACTTCATTTTTAACCAACAATTAATTCAAGCATATTCCACTTTCTATCTTTTGATCCTTCTAGTCATAATCATTACATCTCCCAAGGATAGAACTTAGTCTATCAATTACCTCCATTCTCTTTTAATCAAGTTACCTAGGGGATCTAATTCTTACTAAGTTCCATGTCAGTTTCATACCCTTCGTAAATCACCACACTATATATATATACATGTTTTTAATCAAAATACAATACATCGTGTTACATTTGGTATTATGCTAACACACACCATTGGGGCTTTAGTTCCCCAGGAGTTTATTTACTCCCTAGTACTTGTACTTACCCACAACCATTACCAAGGTAGTCACACCTACCACAATAGTATTTCGCATCTTCTGTGCGCAATTACCACCATTTAACCATGCCAACCACCATAACAAATTATTAATCATGCCGACCATCATAACAATTTATTTTTGTGCTATGCACAACATAGTTCACGTACACTTGTACGGTAAAACACACTAAGCGTTTTTGCTATGCACAACATAGTTCACGTACACTTGTACGGTAAACACACTAAGCGGTTTTACGCTCTCTACCCCCCTTAAAAGAGATTACGCCCACGTAATCAACCACTGAACATAGTGTTAAAAATGTTCTACCGTCGTGAAGTGTTTTAACTTCCACGCGGTCCGTTAAAGGATCTTGACCATATTAGCGGTTTAGTTCCTTTACCAAGAATTCTCATTGGAGTTTTCTTAACTCCTAACCAGTTTCGATTCTGACCTGTCCATTCGTTATCCATACTGTATTGTACACCTCCAATTCTCCTACTTCCACATTTAATTCTGCACCTGTATCATTTCATTGATATGACCTTGCATTTCATATGCTTCAGTCTTATATTGTTATAATTCTCTTTGTTCGCCTTCCACCATTATCATCTTCCAAATCCCAGCTATCCCACTCGATCATTACTGTGCAAACGCAATACCAAAACACTCAGTCATACAGAGCGCAGAGGCGTAAACTCTTGGCAGTAAATCTCTCATGCAATTGCCATAGGAATTCACACTGTGCTTCACTGAGATTCTTATCTCATAATACCGGCTACTGGCTTACTGTCCAGTTTATTTGTTATCACTTCCCATTGTATCTTTACTGGATTTAACGCATCACTCCGCTTATTTGTCATACCATCACCTAATCCATACTTATACAACGGTCGCTTTCTGCGTACCGTGTTCTTTTTCCTTGCACAACACTAACTTACATGGTATTCACTGTCATATTAGTTTCCACACATATACTTGCATCATCCTCATGGATGACTACTGAATGCTCCTTGAGCGTTGCTCACTTTGAGTTATAAACCGGCGTTACTCAGCTCGGTGCTCCACGTTATACCTACATGCTAGTAAACTAGCTGTTCTTCCACAATAATAACATGGTCCATCCTTAATATATTTCTTAAACTTGGTTCACACAGCTACCGCTCCTGCGGTTTCACAATATTGAGAGGTATCCCCACTCTTAAGCAGTGGTTCGTTCTCCGCTTTATTTTCTTGTGTAACACAAACTTCCACAATTGATTCAATTTGACATAACATGTCTTGCTTGTGGCTTATAAGCCACTGCCTCGAGCTCTGCTCACTAAAGGCTACTTCCACACAATTACTTTTCTGCACGACATTACATGGTTTAACAAGGTCGTCACATCTCGATTCCTTCCAAGTTGTCTCTTTGGCAACTTAGGGTCCTACTGTTAAGTGGGTTCTCTTCGGTGTTTAACCCGAGTAATTATTTCAACTCTTGAGTTTCTGTTACATTGTCTCATTCGACAATGTTTGATCCAAACACCCCTCAAGGATTACTCCTGGGTGTTACTAAGGTATGCCATTACATTTAACTTTCACTTATGAGTACATTCAGTAGACTATGCCTTCTTACTTCCTTAGCTGGGTATTCGTTCCAGCTACCATGTCACATTCCTTCAGTTTCCTAAGACATATGTGATGTCTTTACATAACCATCCGTGCTCTTCGCACTTCTTGACCCTATACATTCTCTTGGACGTATTTACCAATTCATTTAGTCTTCTCAACTGGGTTCCTTTACTTCAACCATTCGTGGTAATCCATTGCTCTCATTTGACTTTTACTGCTGACCGTAGTATGGAGTTGACTACTCCCCGTGTTTCGGACTCTTCTCGTATACATATATGGGGTATCATACTGATACATTACTACTTACCCGACTAACCCATAAGTAGGTCTGTCAGGCCCACATGCTCCTATCGGAGTGCGGTCGTCCCACATTTCAGTTGGTACACTCGTAGTGTCCGTCACACGCCTAGGTGAAGTATTCTGTTGTCAACTCCCTTATATTGTCCTTTGACAATATACATCCCCTGTTTCCCGAACTTAATCTAGGGGAGGTTTACCCACCGTTGTATCATTAAGAACTCCACCCATACCGTCGGGTTGCTACCCTCGGGTTCACCGGTTTCCGTCCGGTTATTACAAGGTAAACTAGTCTGAAAGAAGGTTAGAAAGAAATATTGATTTAAAAGAGAATTGGGTTTGAAAGAAACGAGTTTGAAATTAAATCTGAGTTTGAAAGAAAAATTCTCATGGTTTCACAATGCCTTCTTGCCTTAACCAAGTCTAGCTTCTTGCCGACTGGTATATTCCCATTTACAAAGGTTAGGCTGTTAAGCCCTTCCACGGTTACGATGATCACATTTATTTTCTGGGTACTTTACTAAGTAGTTTGTAGTTGTCAATTTTTTTTTTTCCTCGAACAGCCCTGTTATAGCTGCACTTGCCACGGCAAGTGCGCCCTGTTAACTGGCTGTCGGTTCAACATGTACCGGCTGCGGCACTGTTCTTGTCCGCACCGTATTCAGTGGTCTCATGGGTCCTTACTTGGATACTCTAATTGGTAACTAATCTCCTGCACAACTTCTCATTGTCCTCCTCTAATAATCATTTACTAGGGTGTTTCCCATTCTGGGAGACCCCTTTTTACTTATTATTGCATCCTCTTCGTAGCCCATTCCACGCATTTGTCGTGGTTACTGAGACTTGTCTCTTGTCTGGGTACTACGTTGTAGTTCCTTTGTCGGTTGGTATACCGTTGGTGCCATTATCTAACATTTGCTATCCCGTAGACTCTCGTCTCGGGTTTCATTATTTCACTTCTTGCCTGTTGCAAGCTGGTAGTTTTCGACTGCTCGGCATGTCGACCCAGGTTGCCGGAAATTTCATTCTCCCATACACAAGATTCTTCATTCCTTGCTATCCAGTGCGGTTACAGTTGTTCACCTGGGAGCCGTCTCCGGGATTTCTACTTTTCAGAATCTACCGTATGACAGGTTCCCCATACTTACAAGATAGTTAATAACAGCCAGACCGGGTCTTCCCGGGTAAGAGAGGGCTTTCATCTCCCTGGCGTTCCTCCCCAAGTCATAAAATAGGGGTTGTGGAGGGCGGGATGGATATAGTAGGTATCCAGTACACATGGTATTTCCTAACTAGCGTATCTCTCACGCTATCACTCAACCCTTAACCCAAAGTACTAAAATCTTATCTCGGTACTTCCTAAGCTCGGTAATTCAGTCATCAGAGCGATACTTCGCTCTGATACCACTTTTTGTAACACCCCATCCACAACGTCGCACTTTATAACCATCTGCAGCGGAAACATAAACCATCACATTACTTAATCCGTTGGTGTTACACGCCGTTAACCACCCACGTGGCTAACAAGGCTAATACATACATATTATATCGGTCTGATGGACTAGATCCCCGAGCAACTACACCATACAATCCTGATTCCATTTCCAACAATTATTTACATATACATCCCCCACTGTACCGAGTATTCATTAACCAATGCCGATAACAAATTCGGTCTTACTACACCTATAATACATACACCATTAAAGGGCTACCAATGCAAACATCTACCCCGTCCTACTCTCGAACGGCTTCCAGCTCCTTGTACCTGAAATAGAAAAAGGAGAAAAGGGTGGCCCCCAAGGGGTCAGCACCTTTGCTGGTATGGTAATCCCGCAGCCCGCATGCTACCGGGCCACGCACAACTAATTGTCGTCTTAGCATGCAGTTGATTATATTTAAATCACGCATGTAAACCATAAACACCAACACATTGCATACTCCCAACTATAGGGCTCAACAATACCAACACATCCACACATCCACACATAACAAACATCCATTATTACCTTTAACCTTAAAGTGGCTCTCCTCTAAACGGAGATACTTCCTTAATAGACGACACTTACCCAGTAATCGGGTTATTCTTAGACACCTTTTATTTAAACTATGTTTCATATCCATGACCACATATCCATAATTTACACCTATAACCGCATCGTATAGCGATTGCAGTACAACCAAACATAACATAACGGGTACGGTTCTCTTAAGGAACCAACCCAACCATAATTAGTTCACTTTAGAGCCTAGAGAATGTTGCCAAACTCATGATAAGCTCGTTCCATACTTGCTACCGTTCTTTAAATGAACAGATAACTTAAACCAAGGTGCGTGGGTACAGTACCAAGCACACCGAACACCATTGTATGCCCCAGAAAACCGACGTGAGTCAGTAACATAGCTTTGGCTAAGCTAAAGGGAAGATTGGAAACCCAATGAGTAAACAACCTAACATACACCAAGAGAGTCGAACCGGGTATGACATCGACTCCCGTCCATCACACGCGTGGCCGGAACATGACCGGACTCCTACCCCCCATTAGTACACATACTTATAGTTAAGTAGTTAGAGCTCCATTATGGAACCTATCACATCCACACACCATACGGTATCAAACCGTGTTAAACACGCAAGGGAGGTTCACACACTGCAAACAATAACCATACACAACTAACTCACGCATAGCCGTGGTTAGAACGTTCCCAAGGTTTGGGTCGTTAATCCGAATACCGAACTCATGTGTACCTAGATTTGTTAGCTAAGGTTTAACACTATTTGAGGTTAAACGGTATTGGTGACCAGATTCGCCACATAAATGAATTACTATAAACTCATTTCATGTTTTATCTTACAAGGTGGCAAACACCAGAAAAACACATTGGCATACAAGCCGGTGTAATCCGGTAGGACACAGGTTGCAAGAAAACCATACCTGTCTCCGGAGTCCACTCCACCATGTCCACTTACGTTCCTCGAACAATTCTCGAACAACTGGTACATTAAAGTTGTTTTCATTAACATTGGGGTAACATGTTTGTGTAACGTCGAATGACCGTAGTTATCCCCGTTAACTAGTTAAATGACTTAACATTTTTAACTTGATTTACTCTCACATTTTATTCCAACTTCCCACCCACCAAATTGTCATTATAACTCACCAAACATGTCCTTAATAACCTTACAACATCATTATCCATCAATCCCCATCATTAGACACCATTTTCCAACCTTAAACAACAATTTTAGAGTGGTCCGGGACTTGGTCCTTACCTTAAGTCCCGGACCAACACTTAAAAATCTTCGGCGTATTTCATAGGGTGGTCCGGGACCTTGTACTCACCCCAAGTCCCGGACCAAAACCAGTGGTGCACTCTCGCCTATTTTCATGCATAGTCCGGGACTTGAACCATAACCTAGGTCCCGGACCAAACCTACAGAATTGTTAAAATTGCATTTTTCAAGGTTGTTCCTTAGTTCTCCACCTCCATTAATTGTATAAACTTACCAATGATCTTAGGTATATTCTAATGCCAAAATATCATCTTAAACATCCCTAGTTTCATGTTCAACTTGTTACTCAATTTCCTTATATATTCACCAACATTACCTAAACCTTAAACCAATTTCTCCAAGACTTGAACACATCCTAAGAACACCCATTAGATTTCTAAAACTTCCAAGATAATGCCTAAGTCCTTGTAGCACCTTAGAACACCTTAATGCATGTTTTCTTCCTTAGCAAAACATTTACCCATTCCTTACATTTCCTAGTTCACCAAAGTTCACTTAAACACTTAAGACTCCTTATTCATTTTACAAATTTTCGCCATAGGTTCTCTTAGCATATCATCATTCCAAAACTCATAGTTTCACCCTTAAACATTCAAGATCACCTAAATCCATCAAGAACACCACACACACAAACCTTCACCAAATTACACCACAACACAATATAGTGCAAACTTAAATTGCTTGGCACTTAGGCCCTTAAATAACATGGCTCTTAGGCCCTTAAATGCTTAAACCTTAAACACTGAATTTCCACAAGTATATATTGCCTTTGACCTGCAAATACACCCAACAATACATATGCCCTTAATAAACTCCTTGAGAGCATTTCACTAGCTCATTTACCATTGGCATTTAAATCATATTGAGATAGTTTGTTTACCTCTTTCCTTCCAGATTTTTACTTGAACATTCTTGTTCTTCCTTGTTTGGAAATCGGCAAGAGCACTTGGTTACTTGCCAATGTTCTAACCAACACACAAGTACAACCAATGAGCATTCAAGCTTCATGCTTAAACTCACTTACAAACCCTAGGTTATACATATTGTCTTAACACATAAGGTAGTTGTTTTACCTTAGATCTTGAAGAGAGTTGAATATACAAGAGAGGACTCACCTAGTCCATGAAAGGTTGAAATGAAGCTATGGAAGAACAAGAAAGACACCATTAATGGTGAATTTTCGGACAGCACCAAAACATGGGGAAACTTCATTTTTCTTTGAGTTCCCTTACCTTGAAGCAAAGGAGAACAACAAGGTGTAAAAAGATGTGGTCAAGCTCCTTCAATGGTGAATCTCCATGGCACCGAAATGGAGCTTTTGAAGTCTTGAAAAGATAGAAGTGTAGAGCTTGCTTCAACTAGAAGAACGGTGGTCTCGAAATTGAATTTGGACCATGAGCTAGGAGAGTACAAGCCATGGAAGTTGATGTTGAGGGTGCTGTAGCAACGTAAATGGAGAGAGAAGGAGAAGAAGACCGTGTGAAATGAGAAGGAAATGAGAGATGAGATAAGTACTTGCTTTTAGATATTAGTATTAAAAGTAACTTTCTCCTTTTTACCTTCTTGCCCTTCCTTCCCTTAATTAATTTCTTTTACATGTTGGTGACTCACCATGCTAAAAACCGGCCCCCATCATTTATTTAGAGATAGTTTGGTCTTTATTGACCCATTTAATTACTTGTAACAACATATGTTACAAACTAGCTTATTTTAGTTACTATTCACTAAAACAAGGCACATAGATGTGAAATTTTTGATTTCCCATTGATCTAGACTTCCAAATGTGTTACAAATTAGTACACATATTTATTTAAGAGTAATGATGGACACCTAGCCATTCAAAACTCATTTACAAGACAATTTTCCAAAAATGTGCTTTAAGACTCCTTAAAGCACATTTTGTGTTTTAACTTGTTTTCAAGCTTGGTTTTCTTCAATAATTGATTTAATATGTTCATTAACATATTTCCAAGGTCTAGAAATGACCTTTAGGTTTTATACAAGGTTAACCAAGTCTAGAGCAATTATTTGCTTAAATTGACCTTAAGGTGTTTCCTTGTATTTTGCTTGGTTTAATTGTTCACTGATGTTGTTAAGGCACTTTTTAGCCTTTGAATACCATAGTTTAACATTTAACCAACATATGAAGGTTTGGGGTATTTCAAT